>CAJHZI010000495.1:1995000-2077500 GCA_905160935.1 Enchytraeus crypticus | reverse complement strand
TATATCTTAGTTATTCTTAATTAGATTAGATAATTATATGCTTTAAAGATCTACTCATACGTGGAAAACAGAGAAAAGTGGAGGCTTTATATTTAAAGACATATAAATCCTCTGTTGTTATTAAAATTCCATTATTTCAATTCCTTGTTAAACCTGCTGCGTTCGTGGCAGTATTGGTACAAATTGAGTTGGTTCATTTTTAAGCTGATACTCCAACTAAATTTCGTAGCTTTAGAGATGATCTTAAATCTATTTTATATAAAAACTCAGATAAGCTTTTCTTAAGCATATTTCTTTAATACGAGAAAGCTCTCTGGAGAGCTTGTGTTATGCTATCTAACTAAGATCACCTCAGGCATCCGCTAAACGTGTATTTATCAAGATTGCCATCATATCAAATGTGTTCCTTAAAATTGGTCCCCGAAAATGTAAAACTTGATATTCTATTAATACAATCAGATTTTGAAGGTGTTTTTATACTTTTTATGAATTCAAACTAGTTATAATAACTCATAACTACTTTAGCTTCTGTATTGTAACTTGATGACAACATGCAAACATTCCTCTTTTTATTTGAGAAAGGTATACTGAAATCTGAATTTGTGAAAAACATTCAATATATTTAAGAAAGGGGACTTTTGTAACCACTCTGTATATACATTGTCATAGGCTTCGTATCTACAAGTAATTGTAAATTATTTAGTACCTGATGTCATCATCATCATGAACACATTTGCAGCTTTCGACTTGACATATAATCTTTTGTGCTTTATTGTCTCGCAATGAATTCCTACCGTCTTTAATGATGGCTTATATAGTGATGTAATGGAAGATATTTTTATATTAAAATTTCTATTTGATATTTTAATTATTAATTTGTTTGAATCATCAGTGTATCGCAGTATCTGAGAAACAATATCTAGTTAATCACAATGCTTAGTAACGTTTTGCAACTCATCATCATCATCTTCCTTGAATCCCAGTTTAATTAGGGTCGGGATACGAATAGACTGTCTCAAATCCTCTCTGTCCTACATCATATCATCAGTCAATCTCCTATTTTAGACTTTTCCATTCGTTTAAATTTTTGTAGGAATTTCTAGAGCCTAGGCGCTCACCAACCGAATACCCATTCTGACGTTAGTATGGATCTTAGTGCTATAGTCGCCTTCTACGACACGTGCTGTCACCGGTTGGTCAATTATTCAAACAACCCGGACACAACACGGGGAAAACGGAGTTTTTCAGCTGCTATTGTTATAAATATTTAAGCTATTGTTCAGATTCGCACGACTGTGTAGGAGTTCATTTTACTAGGATTCACATTGCAGCAGATACTAGTCTGGCCTTGAGTACTTTACATGTGATGCCAGTGTCCAGGGCAGCAGTATCATACGATTGTATAATGTATAAAGCTGGTAAAGCTAATGTTAACGTCAGTTACCTCAATCGAAAGCGATGTCAGTGACGGGCGAGCCCAGGATTTAACCCCGCACATACTGATTGGCGGTCGAATATCTTACCGACATCGCCACTGGCTGCGATGTCGGAACCTATAGTGTCGATGTATAGGGACCTACTGATATGAAGAACATTTCTGAGACTCTGTATGTATATTTTCCGAGCTGTACTAGAAATAATAGCCTATAGGAAATAGGTATAGCCCGACTGCGAGCAAGTTAGGCTATCTTCTTTAAGTGCCGTGCCTGTTCCAAGCCTGGGCGGTCATGGTCATATTCCTCCATATGTCTCTGTTCATTGTTGCTCTGATCATCTCTGTTTCAGCTAACTGCATCCATTTGCTAAGACTCTTAATAAACGTCATTCGTTGTCGACCCTTGCATCTTTTTCCTTCTATTATTCCTGTCACTACGGTATTTTCAACTATTTTGTTCCGCATAATGTGTCCGAAAAATTTCATCTGTTGTCGTCGTATTCGGTTCAAAAGGTCACGACAAGTTGACATTCTTTGTAGAACATCTTCATTTTTAATGTGGTCTTTATAAGATATACGCAGCATTCTTCTATAGAACCACATCTCTGTTGCCTCAAGTTTCGATTCCATTACAGAAGAGATTGTCAAACTTCACTTCCATATAACAATATTGGTTGAATGTAGCATTGAAGAAGTCTTTTTTTGGTATCAATTGATAATTCATGGCTTCTAAAAATCTTTGACATTCTGTTATATGCCTCCTTAGCCATGGCTATTCTTCTGTTTATTTCCTTGTCACATTTCCCATTTTGATGAATAAGTGACCCTAAATATATGACTGATTCAACTTGTTTGACATTTTGACCTCTTACATTGATTAAGCATGGCTGTGGCATTTTTAGTTTGCTGACTGTCATGCATTCTGTTTTCTTCATATTTATAGATAATCCACTAGCCTCACTATGATATGTTACAATATTCAACATTTCTTGAAGTTTGTCTCTCGAGTCGGCAATAAGAACTATGTCATCAGCATAACGAATATTATTAAGATTGTATCCTCCAATTACTAATCCTTTTATTTCACTGATATTCCTCATTATATTTTCACTATATAAGTTAAAAAGATCTGGTGACATTACACAGCCTTGCCTTACTCCTCTCTTAATTTTGCAAAAGCTACTGTACTCGTTCTCATATCTCATTGCAGCTTCTTGATTCCAGTATAAATTCCTAACACTTCTTATGTCTTTGCCATCTATATCCAATTCATGAAGAAGATCAATCAATTTGCTGTGTCTAACTTTGTCAAAGCTTTGGTATAATCAATGAAACAAAGGAATAGATCCTTATTTAATTCTATGGCTCTTTCACACAGAATTCTTAGAACGAAAATAGCATTCCTTGTACCGGAATCATCCATAAAACCATATTGCACGGGATTTATTTCAGGTCTAATTTTATTTCTCATTCTCATTAGCAGAATTCTTAAATAGATTTTAATGACTACACTCATTAGACTTATAGTTCTGTGTAGTTCACATTCTACGGCACGAGGTTTCTTCGGTAATGCAATAAATATCGATCTCAATAGATCTATAGGAAATTCGCCATTGTCATAAATGTCGTTTGCTATTGACGTGATCTCTTTTACGCTAAATTCTTCCGTGGCTTGAATCATTTCTGCTGTTATGTTATTTGGTCCGCTTGCTTTGTTTCTTTTTAATTTCCTAATGGCATATCTAACTTCGTCTTCTAAGATTTTAGGACCTGCTATTTCTTTAGTTGTTTCTGGAAGCTCCATTCGATTATCTTTAACAAGGTCATCGATATACTCTGACCATCTATCAAGTATATCTTTCTTTGTCATGAGAATATCTCCATTCTTAGCCTTGATGCATTTACTATGTGAGCAATTAGATTTCCGATTAGTTATTTCATTTATCTCTTTGTACATTTTCCTTGTGTCTGTAAATTTCATTTTTTCAATCTCATCACATCTTTTGTTTAACCACTCTTCCTTTTCATGTTTGCAAAGTTTCTTTATTGCATTGTTTGAAACTCTATACTCCATACTTTCTCTATCTTTAATCTTTTGTCGTTCTTTCATTAATTGTAAAATGTTCTGATTTATCCATTTAGTTTTCCTTTGCATATTCTTTTCTGGGATGATTTCATTTGCTGTTACTACTAATGCATTTTTGAAATTATCCCATTTGTTGTTGATGTTATTCAGACCATCATTTTCTGCCAATACTTGGAATCTATTTTGAACTTCTACTTTATATCTATATTGAATAGTTTGATCTTTTATTAGAGTGGAGAAATCTTGTACTAATGTTCTCTCTTTTCTTTCAATCTTTTTTAATTTTTTAAGTATATTGCAAATTACTGGAATATGGTCTGAGTCACAGTCTGCACCTGGATAAGTTTTGCAATTTCTGATTGAATTACGAAATCTTTCGTTGATAGTTATGTAATCGATTTGATTTCTTATTTTATCTCCAGGACTCTTCCAAGTATATCTTCTCCTTTTGTGCTGTTTGTACCATGTGTTAGCTATTATTTGATTGTGGCTTTGGCACCAATTAATGAATCTTTCTCCTCGTTCATTCCTCTTGCCGAGGCCATATTTTCCAACTATATTTCCATATTGCTCTTCTCCAACTTTGGCATTCATATCTCCCATTATAATTAAGATTTCTTGGCTTTTGCATTGTGATTTTGCTGTTTCTAAATCGTCATAAAATCGCTCGATTTCTTCTTCCTCACATTGGGCTGTGGGAGCATATACCTGAACAATATTCATTACGAAATGGCGTGTTCTGATTTTCAACAACATCATTCGATCCGAAATAGCCCAATGGCCATCAACACATTTTGATGTGATGCTATCTGTTATTATAGCCACTCCATTAATATGTTGAACACCACCTGAATAATACATCGTAAAACCATCCTGATTAACCCTGCCTGATCCAATCCATCTTGTTTCACACATACCCATGATGTTCACTTTGAGTCTCTTCATTTCTTGAATTATGTTACTGAATTTTCCTGCCTGGTACAGCGTTCGTACATTCCATGTACCTGAGCGTGTGTATCTTTCTATTTTATTACATTTACCTACTTGGTTACTTGATTTATCCAATTCCGAGACAGCCGTTGGATGACGGTCCAGTTTCCCCTGTCTTACACAAGATTCTGTACCGAGCGAGTTGTCCCACCTGTATTCAGTGTGTACCCCCTTAACGCCGTTGGTATTATTTTTATTTCCTTTGACCATGATAAACTATATCAAATACAGTGGTGGGCGATTAATCCTTCCGCCAGGTATTTTTTTCGAGACACCATCTCTATCCAGCTGGCCGTTGACTTTAATAAAAAAAGTTCGTCCGCCCAATTTCTGATGGCTGGTCATCATAGCCTTTTACTCTTCCGAGTCATCCACAAGGCAGTGGAGATTGTTTAGGTAACATATTGTCTAGTTTGAAAATCTTTCTTCCTCACAATAAAAAAAGTTAGGCTATACTTTTATTATTAACCATTTAGCTCAGTACTCAACTCGTTCTGATGGACTATAATATATACATTATACATGACAGGACTAACAAAATGGATATTATAAAAACGTTTTTTAAGGAAAAATCTACGTTCGTAAAAAATGTTTTAATTCTAAGAATCTTCTTCAATGACAAAAATAATCTAAAACAGAGAATGTAACATTACTTAGTAATTATATTTTCTTACCGAGTATTTTTCTAAACAACAACAAAAAATTGTCAACATAGGCTGCATTATAAAATATCTGCCATGAATTTCGATAGTCCATTGAAATGCCATATACTATCACATCATAATTTGAAATATATATGTGACATATATTATTATATCATACATATATTTTTATATGGCTGGTTATATACTGGCAGGAGCCAGTGGCGAAGTCGATAAGACGCTTGACCGCGGATCAGTATGTGCGGGGTTCAAATCCTGGGCTCGCCCGTCACTGACATCGCTCTCGAGTGAGGAAACTGACGTTAACATTAGCTTTTAGCTTTATATGATCTATACATTATCAGTCACCCACGATACTACTTAGGGCCTATAAGTATTCTACACCTTGAAACAAACAGAGTATTAACTAGGCTCAATTAAATGCATTAAAAGCTTATAAGAATCACAAGCATTTGCCATTATTATCATCGATGCATTTTTACAAGATTTATGATATGAAACAAGAGTGGTGAAACAAATGTAATTTAAGCTACTAGATAAATAGACAATCAGTGGATATTTACAAACTTTACTATACAATAAAAGATTATGATTAGTCATTTTGTCTAATTATGAATTTGGCAGAAAGCACATATCTACAGTTTACCCATTGCATAATGGCGTTGAATTTGAACCTAGCTCTATGTGCTGTGCTGTGGACTTCAACATCGTTAACTGTCCATCCGAAGCCATATCCTACCAGTTGAGAGAACTGAGAAGTCATAGAACATACGTGACACTAAATGAACTCAGTTTGCATCAGCATAACAAGCTAAAGTCCATCCCTAATATGCAGAAAAAGCAGCAGAAAAATATTAAAACACTGATCATACAATACAATAGAAGCAGTTGTGCTACAATATTAATAAAGATCTTTTGTGATATCAGGATAAGCAGATACTCCATTTCCTAAAACGCACCATCAGATCTAATGAACACAATAAAGCTCGAGATAGATACTAAATTGAAAGCCTGAGGTTATGAGGTTAGATGAGAACATACACACTTAACTAATGCAACGTTGTTGTGCTCGATCTGCAGTGCCAAGGTATCAAAGTTATCAACTATTCGTTACAAAACCTTTACATAAATGAAAACACATTCCAAATCTGAACTCCAGGTCATTTCAAAGATATAAAAGAAATACTGTTTTGAGCTTTAGAGAAAACGTTTTTAAGCAACATGTGGAAGGCCTAGCGCTTAAGTTTCTTGCACGTTTAAGTTTACTTAGGTTCAGATCTATGCATTCTGGATGACTATCACAGTTACTTTATATTGCATTTGATCACCGGACCGGCACCATTTCGGAACTTTTCTTTCTTTCTCTTCAGCACGATTTTTTTTCAAATCGTTTAGGTGAATCGATTTTTAGTGACGTGTGATTGGGTATGTTTCTGACATTATACTCGTATGATGAAACCGACGTTAAACCTTTATTATATTTATAATTATTTCTATAAATTATTATTATCCTTATAAATAATAATAATAATTATTATTATCATTTACGCCAATAAAACCATATGTGACCGTGTTCAAAACGGCGCAGTAGTATAATGCATTAGCATTGGAATGTAAAGTGAAAGGTCCGGCTACAGCCGTCCTATCATCTTATACTAACAGTATTACAGTAGTGCAAGCAGCAGCTCCCATCGATCACAGGTCTAACGCTAAACCTGTATAATAATAATAATAATTATTATTATTAATCATCATCATCATCATCATCATCCTCCCTTGAATCCCAGTTTAACTAGGGTCAGGATACGAATAGACTAATAATAATAATTATTATTAATATGATATAATAATAATAATTAGTATTATTATTATTATATAAATAATTTAATTTATTTTCATTCCCTATACACTAATATGGTAAAAACTTGAAAAAATTATAAATGGATTCAATTCTCGTATTGGAATAGCAATGAAATCTGGCTTTCCCACTAAATGGCAAGGGAGTCGGAATTAATTTTTCAAAATAAGGTTGATAAAACTGGCAAATGAACCTGTAACTCTAAATACATTAAAGTACAGGTTAGAGTACAAGACACTTGTACACATACGACGTACAAATGTCTCTAATGCACAGCCAGATGGCAGATCCATGGCACTAGGCGCTTACAAAATCTATTTTGGAATCACAGAATATACCAGCAATCAATATGTTGATCCCATCCATTGATCTGTATGTACTCAAAGAACCAACAATACGATATCCTAGATCACTGTTGAATTCCAAGCATTCACTTGATGAAGCCCCATCATTGGAGTTATTATTACGAGAGTAGTCAGTAGCTGTCTGTTGCATCCAAGGCTTAGGGAGGGATGTGGCGTAACGGTTAAAGTGTTTGCCTCGGATACAAGTGGCCTGGGTCCAAAGCCCAGGTCATGTAATGATGGATATCCTCTTGGGTCTATGGAAGATTAATATTGCATAGGAGCTTGCTGCCAATTGAGGCTATCAATAGCAGATCACGAACCTGTAAATCGGTTCTCGAAGACCGGACACCGGCCATGACACTGCTATAGAAATTGTCGTAGGTTAATATTATTATTATTACTTTTTTTTTTTACCCCGATGTAAAGAACCCGAGGTTTGATAAAAGCGATTCGAGCAATACATGCTGAATCGCCGCCCGGCTACTAGAGGCCATAAATCGGCTTAAAAGAATTATTATTGTTATTATTATTGTTATTTTATTAATTAATTATTATTATTATTATTATTATCAAGGCTAAGAGAAGGGTTAGACACAGATTCAGTTTGTCCACAATTCCCGCACAAGAGGCGGGAAGGCGATGTTTCCCCACCACATGTTGGTGATCTCTTCCTCAAACTTGTAGTTATCTTCCCGCACAGCTCTCAGCCCTGTCAGACAGTCGATGACTCGAGAAAATCTCTGCTTCTCCTCAGAGTGATGTTTGTCGAAGAGGTAAAAGAGGCATTCGAGGAGAAAGTTTTGACTCTTTTCAACAAGAGTAGGGTCCTGCACCTCGTAGCTGTCTGTATAAAGTGTAAAATATATAAAGTAAAATCTCATAAATTGTCTCATTTTTTTAACGATGTACTTTATGTAGCTGTCTATACAAGAAAAACACGCATTATAGGGAAATGATCAACCATGATGATATCTTTCACTTTTAATACCACATGTTAATCCATTAGGCAATTTAGTCCATTTCCCGTATAACCAGTGAATGTCCGAGATTTTACTCTCAGATCAGCGCGGCTGGGATTCGAACCCACGACCACGAAGGTTCAATTCACCTCAGGATTTGTCACTTAAAACTTCATGACGTTACCCCTACGCTATAAAAAAGTGCAAAACATATTTACTAAAATCTCATAAATTGTCTCAACATTATAAACATGTACTTTCTGAAAATTTAGAAATTAGAACGAATTGAATTTACTTAATTGTATGAACAGCGAAATTTAGCACAAAACTAAAAACAACTGTAAATGCAGAGGGCAAGCAATTACGTCTATTCTCATGAGCATCAAATTGAATGAACAATTATTGTTTCATAAATTAACTTGAACAATTAATGTTTCATAAATAGGCAAAATACAACTACAATTATACTAGATACCAAGGCATAGCCTGAGTATAACAAAAGTTTAACAACAACAAATACTGTAAATTTCTTCATTATAAGCGCCATTATAAGCGCCAATTTACCAAATTTGTAAAGAGAATATCGTAGGATTCGATCAATTCTATGAATATTAGAGGAACACAATTCAATAATATCACCTATCTCTTTCTATTATAGCCCTGATCATCAGATATTATAGCACTTGACTGCATCGAGAAATTAACCCACCAATGGATTAAAAGTTTATAATTTTAGCAATTAGTAATAAATAGTCTCAGATTCTCATTTTTATATTAAAACAGCCGAAAAAAGCTATGGTTAACATCAGTTTACTCACTCGAAAGCGATATCAGTGACGGGTGAGCCCAGGATTTGAACCCCGCACATACTGATCCGTGATCGAGTGTCTTACCGACTTCGCCACTGAAGTCGGTAAGATAAGATAGAATTCAAACAAAGAGAGAATTTAAATAGAGAAGCGAAACAAACATACCAGTGGACATAATACAGATGGCACAGAGAATGGCTGTCTCATCTTTCTCGAGCTTAAGTTTCTTTATTCTTCGTTGCATTTCAAATATAGGTTCCACCACAGATCCTTTGATTTTCTTCATATCGTCCATGTGGAACAGTGTTCCAGGAAATGGAGAATAAATTTTCCTATCAGCGCAAAAACGCCTGTGTCTTCCGATAAAGAACATTTCACTGCGAGTTGCTGAAACAGTTAATTGTACATTTATAAATAGAAGCTTAACAATTCATTGTAATTGTTTGTTACAAATCTCTCTTTTTCTCTAGCGAAGTGGCAGGCCCAAGGTATATATTCCTACTCAAGTTCTGTTTTTGCACTCTATAAAGAAAACTCCATCGAGTAATGGGTTAATGATTAATCCCTTCATAAAAGACATTGCTTACCCATATCTTAATGTAGCCTACAGCTTGAGAATAATTGAGAATAAATTCTAACACATTAAACTGACACTATGCTTTTCGTCTTCTAGCAATTCTTATTGTTTTAGTATATATACGATATGCATGCTAATTTGCTATGTGCGATCAGATATAGTATATCAGATCCCACTATTGAAGTAGCAACATACTCAAAATGCGTAAGGACATTTCTAATAAATTGATAAATACTGCAACAGAAGTGATAACCACGCATACTTTTAATTAGCCCAATCTGATCGTTGACACACAAGTCGGTGAATCCTGGTATGGTCTTAGCGAACTCTATGTGTTGTTTGATGGTCAGCTCCATGAGAGGGAGACACTGGATCAGCATGTCACGCCGCCCATCGATGTCTATGCCCGTCTCTTTGTAGAACCTGAGATACTCTTGTGACGACATCGGCGTCAGCTGTCCAAAGATCTTATTCCGCAGCTCTATCATCTCCTGAGCAAATAGAAAACTCCCTTACTATCAGTATCTTATGAGCTGTATATATTGCTCTGTGTGCTGTTTAGGTTAATGTAATCTATAATTATAAATACATGCATGTATCGTGTATAATATGCATAATATATATATATATATATATATATATATATATATACACTGTGAGTCATAAAAAAACATGTGTGCGGTATTTCGTCCACAACTTTGACACTTGTGAACTGATTTTGAAAATATTCTTAGAATTATAAAGAAGAAGAAAAGTATCAATCTTAAATCTAGTTTTTGTGACACTTTCGGTTTATTTTAAACAATAACAGACGATTTTACAAGCATAGTCTGTTTTTGTTGAAATTTTAAAATGGTGTTTACTAATGATGATAAAGCGCTCATAAAAAACTTGTACCTCTTAAAGGGTTATGGCGTACATTGGTTGATTGACGAATTTCCAACACAAAAACTGGACGCTGGGAGGGATAGATTGCTTTCTAAAGAAATTACGCCGAAAAGAAGAAAATAAATAACGTGGACGAGTTGAAGCAACGCCTGGTAAAAGTTTGGCAAGACATGCAACAATCTGTCATTGACAATGCAATAGATGAGCGGCGCAAGCGTCTCCGAGCTTGTAGTACTGCGAAAGGAGGACATTTTGAGCATATGCTTTGACAGTTGACAGTAGCTGTATTATACTGTTTATTTCGTGTGTTTCGTTGTTAGTTAAGCCACGGATTTGTAAACATTCTGTAGCGATTGATATACTTAAAATGTATATTTTCAGTCGCGCATATTTTCATGCACTGCTTCAACGCAAAAATAATAATTAACAGAGTCACTTAACGTTATTTTATAGCAAATTTTATCCTGATTATACCTATGCAAGAAGTTAAAAAATCGGTTCACTAATACCAAAGTTATGGGTGAGAAACTGCGCACATGTTTTTTTTGACTCACAGTGTATATATATATATATATAGATATATATATATATATATATATATAATATATATATATATATATATATATATATATATATATATATATCTATATATCTATATAATATATATATATATATATATATATATATATATATATATATAGAGAGAGAGAGAGAGAGAGAGAGAGAGAGAGAGAGAGATAGGAAGAGAAAGAAATATAAACATATACATGTATGGGCTGGAGCCAGTGGCGAAGTGGCTGGAGCCAGTGGCGAAGTCGGTAAGATACTCGACCGTTGATCAGATGGTTTGGGTTCAAATCCTGGGCTCGCCCGTCACTGACATCGCTTTCGAGCGAGGAAACTGACATTAACCTTAGCTTTACCAGCTTTTTTAGCTTTATGTATATATACATGTACATGTATATATGTATAAATAATTAAAAATTACATTTTAACAATAAAGATAAGGAAATTAACAAAGTAAATGATAAAGTTTAAGTGTCACATCTTAGACTCCAATTTCATTTAGAGTACTCATTGATAACATGCAAAATATCTCAATTGCCACTTTAACTACAGCCTGATGTCTAGAAGGAAAAAATTTGTTATGAGATCAAGTTGCTTCTTGTTAATCTGTCGACCTCTCACTGATGAACTAAGAGGTCAGAACTACAAAACTAATTTGAACTTTAACACAATGTATACAGGGGCTTGCTGTAAAATTTTCTACAGATACTGTATACATGTATATAATTATATATATATATATTTAAATTGTAACATAACTTACGAGATAATCCTTCTCATAGTCTGAGAGAGTTTCACAGATATTTATGTCGTCACCGGCATATATTTTAAGCTTCTCATACATTTTCTGAATGCAGGCCTCATACAAATGAACTTTTGAGCCATCATATAGCTGCGGTTTCACAACACCGTCGCTATCAACTGAAGCGGGTCTAAAAGGCAGCTGTGAAGTAACAATTGAAGAACAAGTTTCTGGAATATTGGATACATTGTTCGAGCTAAATGACAGCGACATAACTGGATCCGATGATATTACGCTTGATTCACACGTAGTCAGTTGCTGTGTTGTTAGATCTTGAGATATGAATTCAGAAGGGCCACTCAGTACTACTGATGTATCACACACAGAGCTCCTTGAGCTGCGAGATAACACCGCTTGGCTATAGTTCACTAAAGTATTCGCTCCACTGCTTTCTGCACTCGAACAATTAGATGAAATTGGCAAGGAAGTGACTGTAAACTGTGAAGAGGTTACAGTCATTGAAGAGGATATTAGAGAGTGTGGTGAAGCATGAGATATAGCTGGAGCAGAGTTTGAGGCTGCAGAAAAAGAAGAACCCGAGTTCTGGGCTGTAGCTGGACTAAATGGAGATTGAAGCGAAGTAAAGGGTGAAGGAACTGAAAATGTATTTGGACTGTTCACTACAAAGTCTGCATCTGCATTTCTATTTTGAGACTCCAGTGTTCTGACTTCCCTGATATTAGAAGCCTTTGTTGCATAGGAGTATCGTCCTGTTTTTATAGCTGAAATAAAAGCACAAGACAGTTCGAATAAGAGTAGCATACCTTTGTATGATAAAACTTTGTATGTAAGTGCCAATATTTTAAAAGCAATATTTCATCTAATCTATTTAAAAGTTCAACTAGTGCAAGTGATGTAAACTTTCTTCCTAATTAACAGGTAAATATTGCAAAAGTAACGGAATTTTTGCAACAATTTAAGTTTAACTTAAAAATTGCATGATCTCTTCACACTCCTCTGCATCTGTAACAAAGTCATGTTGAATGATTTGCTTCAAGCTGCTCTAATCAGGTACAGGATCCATCACAAGCGATTCCAGGAATGAATCGCTGCAGAGGAAGTTGGTGGAATCTGAATCGCTTCCGTACAGGTCGTGGTAGATACAGAGAAAGTGAGCTGCTTTGGGATGTTCATAATTTGTATAAGCAAAGCTTTCAGGTATAAATTCTAACAGAGGATTGTTACTTCTGTCTATTCAAATATAATCGACAGAAGACAATAAGCCTTTAACAGAATCAGTACTTAATTCAATACAAAGCAACTGCCTCTTTGAGCCTTGTTAGAATAATATTTGCTACAAAAAATTATTTAAAATAATTGGTTAAATAGTATTAGTAAATACTATTTAACCAATTTTCAGGTTACATAAAATAATTTCTCCTCTTGAAGATCCGAAATTATTGAGAAAATATGTTATGCTTCGACGAAGTTTCTGAGATTTAGGTAAGGAGGTGTGTATTTTGACTCATAGTGTATATGGTTAGGTAATATAACAAAATATACATTATAAGGGTGTGCATGAATACAGTTCTTAAAAAGTTAATTACATGAAAATTATTAGAAACAGAATATGATATGAGAAAGTAAATAAACAATTACATAACCAACCATCTTTGCACATCCCCAATCTAAGGCATTTCTGATATCTACAATAGGCACAGGCATTTCTATTTCCATATAAAACGTCACAGTTACGAACTCCTGCACATTCATATATTCCTGCCTTGCTCTGGCTTCTTTTGAAAAATGCCTGCACAGTTCACAAAATGATCAATGAATATGAATAAATGATCTTTTAATAATAATTATTTTAATAATAATAATATTATTATTTTTAATAATAAATACATCGATGTCAAATTTTGTACATATTTTAAGAAACTGTTTCATGGTTATTATACAAGAAGACTTACTATATAAATTGATTGTTTGTTTGATTGTTTTGATCAAGCAATCAACATAATAGTCATAATAATAAAAGTTAATAATAACATTTAAAGACTTAACATCTGCTTCTTAATTTAAGGAAGAAGTTAAATTAACATCCCTCTAGCACAAATCACTGCAAAGATATTAAAATTTAAATTAAATATTAAAATTTAATTGAAAATTGAACTTAAATCTGCTTTAAATAAAGAGATAAGACCCCATGAAGTGCAGTGCATGTGTAAGAATACAATCTATGATGTAAAATGTATTCAAAGCTTGCCAAAGCTACTATAAATTTAGAGCCAAAAAAATTTACGAGTCTGTGGTAGGGTCTAAAGAATTTCACAGTAGACTGTCCTACCAAATTTGTAGTGCCCAGTGAAAAATTTCCCATTTTGCACAAGATTTTTTTCTATTTACCCCCTTTCTTCCCACCACTAAAAGTAGCTATTGAGTGGAACATGTTACGTTACGCTTGTACAGACAAGTTTCTACTGTTAAGTTAAGCACGAAAAGTCTTTGTTAGATTTTAGGCTATATTTTGGTATTAAGTATGCAATTAAAGGCTGACTGAAGGATTAAAAGGTTTGAACTAATAGCTAAAGAAGCTCATATCATTTGAAAAATTTCACATTTTGTATAAAAACTAACAATGTAATTAATTTTAATTTAATTTAATTCACTAGACTGACCTTGCAAGCTTCACAGGTGTTAACTCCATAATGAATCCCTGAAGCCTTTTCTCCGCATATTCTACAGGGAGGCAATTCATTGCCTATGATATTATCCATGTTCACTCAACTAAGAACTTTAATACAGCAAATAGTTCAGTACACTCGGTATTTAGTTAAATATTCATATATCCCAGACTTTTACGCAATATATAATTCAATTTAACTTAAACCTGTAGGAATAAATTCTCTTTGTAAATTACAGTAGCAAAAATTTCAAATAATAAAATGGTAATTAAAAATGGTGTCGTAATATTGAGCAATTTAAAAGAGCGAATTACTACCCTTAAACTCTATCTAGCATATTTATGCTATTAATTAAAAGCTAAGTCACCCAAAAATATACAGGCTAATCAAATACACACAATGCAATTATGATATTGTAAATGATCTCCATTTTCGTATAACTTGTACTGTAAATATTAAATTACACTTTCTGTACTAGGACTTATACCTTGTATAAGGTGACAAATATTTTAAATAATTACAATTTAATTTAGATTTATTGGACTACTAAGTTCAGCATTTCTCACACTTCCTCAAAGTTTTTGGAATTTCTTAGATTATCTATTGCTGAAGAGATTAATTGACATATATTTGAATACAGAAATCATAACAGTTATAGTAATTATGTCTTATTTTGCAATGTAATATACGGTTTTTATGTGGTTTCATTGACACTTTACAAAAACAAAATACCCTCTGAAAAGTAGATTCTCAGCAAACTAGCTATCAACGTCTACAGAGCCTATATATCTCACGTCTTACAAACATAGAAAATATTGTTAAAAGTTACTTTTAAAATTTTCTTGAATCCAGTACTGAGTATAAATGACTGGTGCATAAAATATCCAAATTAGCAAGAGTACAAAACGTTTAAAAGTTATTAAATTTTATTAATTCTAAAATCATGATCTTCGCTATAACCATTCCTTATATATAGGACATAACTAAATATTATACAAATATTAATATAACTTTGAAGCAAAATTACAGAAATTAAAAGTTATATGGGAAAGTGTAATTGTTTAGTAGTTCACTGAGTGGCGAAAAGCCCAAGCGTGCACGCATAAATTAGGCATCGCTCTATAAGACGTCATCATGAACTTGGGTTGGCTCACTGAGTTTTTGTTATAGTAAAGATTTCAAAAATTGAAATTATGTCATTATTGCTGAATCAAAATGCATTCTGAAATGTTGCAATAAATTAATATACTTCACAAATTATAATTCACCTAAATCAACCTAATTTGTCACTGGTATCAACATCAAAAAATTGGACGAGAATCACCCTGAGTCCATTGTTTACAAACATAAAACAGGTTAAAGTACATGATTCGCATAATTTATTTTCATTTTGTAGATAACAAATGAGGGTAGCAATTTGATGGCTTTAAAATTTTATAGTCTTTCAAATTCTTCATAAAATCTAACACAACATAAGGATTAAAATAATCCATCATATAAAATTAAGTTTGATTAGTATGTCACTACGATATTAAAATAACCATGTAACAAAATAGTCGGGAGTGGCTACTGCTTTAACGTTATTATCCTTCAAAGATATTAATAAGTGAAGCATCAGTGTTGCAAATGAGCAATACCAAATCAATATGCTACCAAGTAATGCTTAGGAGCACAGGTAAGACAAGAACAAGGAAAAAGACCTTCAAAGTGTTACTTCGACTTCGCTGCCTTCTTCTCAACAAGCTGATTCGATTTACTTTCTATAAAGTAAAAAACGTTATTGAATTTTTCAAAATTTCAATTATTAACACTGACTGCTGTATGAAGCCAAGCAGATCCGTGTCGATGAGTAAAGTATAAAGGAGATCCAAAGAAAAGAAATCATACAAAGTCAATATCAAAGATATAGAATAGGATAAAGATATATAATTTTAGAATTTGCACCGTTTTTGGACCTTCTTTTTTTGCTCGCCGGCTTGATTTTATCTCAATAGTGCTCGATGTTGTCATTGATGACTGTAGCACTCTAATTGTAGTTGTTATTATTATTATATTTCGTATGGTCAAAATATAGAAAATCAATCTAAATTTAAGGGCGCAGACTTTTCAATTGAGCAAGCTTATTGCACGGAGAAACAATGCCTATTCTGAATAGTTGCAATATGTAAGCGCGACAGTACACGCAATTATGAAATTTAGTAGACTATTGTTCCAGCTCCTTTCAAATTACTGAGGCGAAAATTCCGCTACCCCTCTGGGGTCGATGCCCATGCAAGTAATATGATATAAAATTCAAAAAATCCTATATCTACTGGGCTACTTATCATTGATTTCTCTACAACACGGGGTTAATTATTAACATTATTATTGTTCAATTTTCATATCGAGAAGAGCAACACTGCAACACTTATCTAATAATAATCGTTATTAATGAGATCATTATTATAAATTTAAAACGGTTCTTCCCCGATGTAAAAAATAAAGCAATCAAGTTGAACCACCAAGTTCAACTTCTTGAATCCGAAAAGTAAATAAATATTGCAAAATAAATAAAGATTGCTTGAGATTTATTTGTTAAATATTTATTATTAGTCGGGTAGATAAAATCTCAAAATAGTGATACCCGGACATTTAATGTGTAGAGCTGAATTTTTGTGTAGTTGTAGAGGGTGTTAAGGACTACTCGTATGAAAAGTTCTCCGTTTCTAGGACCTCGGGGAAAAAAGTTATGACCATTCTAAAATCTCTGATTATGTTAAAGAAAATGATCATTAAAAAGAACAAAAACAACCTCATATTTGTTTATTTTTGAGCGATATGGTCAGCTTTTGCTGTAAGTTTGGAAAATTAGACAATTCTAATTGATTTCTTGCTTAAACGTTATCAATGTGTTATTTAAATCGTGTAATGGGATATAAGTAATAAAACTTAGAACTAATTAATTTTGAAACTGTATTTCGTTAATTGTAGCTAATGAATAGTTTTAATTAACAAATTCTTAGATTATTATCTAGGTTTAATAAAATTAGTTACAGTTATTCAGGGATTAAAAATCAGCTAATTAAAGCTCTTGAGAGATGGCTGAAGATTTGCGAGAGAAATAATTTTTGGAAATCAATGCGTTATTTGTGTTTTATATGCAACTGATGTTGATGAACCGATCTGATCGAACTGATCTGACTGTTATACGATCTCTGGGGTTTGACACACTATTAGAAAGTGCTCTTTCACGCAATGATAATGAACTCATACATCATCAAACAGCTTGTGATCAGCCAGTTGTAGTGCACAACAGTTGCAGAAAGCCATACTACAATAGAAAAATAACAAACTTAAAACAAAAAATCAGCAACTGGAACAAGATGCAATAAATGATTCTATTGGAAAAAAAACTTTGTTCATGTATGATTTTTAACTGGAAAGCACAATGCTTGTTTTGCTTTGAATAATCAGATCAATGATCAAAAGGAATACAATACAGCAATGTCAATAGAACTGCGAAGCACTGTTCAAGAGCATTGCTGAAGAAGGAATGATAACTGGGTATTTGAAGTCATGGGATGAATGGAAATGTGTTGTGATTTAGCGGCAGAAGAAGCCATATATCACAATCTTTGTTATTTGAAATTTGTCAGCAGCAGGGCTAAGGAAGGTGCTGGTGCGGGGACTATACCCTGACCTAGATTAAATGAAGATTATCAGTCAGCATTTTAAAAGATTTGAGAGTGGTTGGGAGAGAACTGTGAATGAGATCTATATACAATCTTGTTGAGCGCCATGATGATCACATACAGTTTGCTGAAATATCTAAACGAAGAAATGTGATTTGTTTCCACAATTTTAGCTCATACTTAATTAGTGAGAAGTGGCACATGGAGAGGAAAGATGATATGACAGATGAGAGTAAAAGAATCATAACAGTGGCAGCTAAATTGATTGTAAATTAGATCAGAGAATGAGAATATGACATGACTACTTATCTGCCAGTACCTATCTATTGAGCACAGGAAATACATTCCTCCTCTTCTGCATCAGCTTCTCAGATCATTAGCACCATCAACCATTAAGCAAAATAGCATTTGAAAGAGTATCATTCAAGCTGCACAGTCACACTCAATTATTGTACCGTTGCTTCTCGATTTGGGTGTGTCAGTTGATCACTTGATAGGATCCAAACCATTAATTGAGCAGCTGGCACGTTTAGGTTTCTCTGTGTCATATGACGAAGTTATACGATTCAAACAGTCCACTGTAGCTTTGAATCCTTCTGATATGAATATTCACCCATATCCTGAGGTATTTGCACAATGGGTTGCAGACAATGCAAATCATAATGGTACTGCATTGGATGGCACTGGTACTTTCATGGTATGGGCGTTATAGTTGCTTCCACTGTGCTAGTCGTTAATACTGAGCAAGATAATTTCATGGCACTGGCACATAATTTGAGGCACCTTAAGGCCCATAAATTAATTAGAAATAAAGCCATACCCATTGTTCCAATCTTCCACACCCCTATGTAGGCCTATGGTGTGACCATCATGACATTTAAACCACTGTGCCAGCTACTTTTTCCAAGCACATTGCCATCAATTGTGAATTTGGTTTTGGTTTGGCATATGAACTGGCTTTGTAAATATAACAATCACTCTATCAAAACGATTTTTTATCACTTATAGACTTTAATCCATCTGATGAGATTTGCTTATACTCTACGCTTCTACATGTCATGGACTGTGGTTCAACCAAAAAAATTCTAGGGGGGCTCACATTTTTTCACTACTGCCTTCGGCCCCAGTATTGGGGCCACACTGAACCTACTAGCTTAATAACAAATACAGTATCCCACTAGCTTATCTCCACCAATGCCAATACTACAGGCAGGGGCATAGGTAGAAAAGCAATTTGTATGTAGGGAGGGTCATTTTTGCACTGACAGGCATAAAGTAGGGGGTGAAGGGGGGCACAGGTAGGGGCTAATAAACCCCTCCCCAAAGGAGAACATTTTTGTAATTTGTGAAAAAACTGATGGACTTTCAGCGCATGTTAGAATGAATATAGTTGAGGTATATCCTGAGGTATTTACTTTTTTATATATTTCTTTTTTTGAATTGTTTTTGTATTTTCATTAGCATATCAAGTCATATCAGTCCAATTATAATTAATAAAAAAACCATTAATTATTAAATTAAATTATTATAAATGGTCTAATTATGGTTATTGGACCATTTGTAATGAAACTAACTGAAAACGCTGCATTGTTCTGCCGGTGTCATAATTAAACCTTCCCATCACATAACCAGCCCATTCCCTATCCCTTCTCCCCCACCACCAAAATCCCTGCAGATCTGGATGTATTGCAAGTAACCTAAGTTGGGCTGGGACTCAGGCTAATTGTGCCACTGTTCATGGAGCAAGCATCAAAGCACATGTAATCTTAATATCATCTGTATTATGAGAGGCTTCCATACTCTTCCGGTCACTGATGTGCTATCGAGCAAGAAACTGGCATTAAATTTGTCTTTAGTTTTTGGCTTTATCTTTATTTGTTGCAGACCCACGATTAATATTTAATTTGCTAATTTTTGTAGCCCTACAATAATTTTTAACGCTTGGAAAATCTGTCGAGAAAATAAAAGTTGTTAATTTTTCGTTTTTTGGACATAACTTTTTTATTCGTAGTGCTACGAGTGGGGAACTGTATATTTGAATTCAGCTCAAAAATCTGCTTTCAACGAATATAAATGTGGCTTTACACGTTAAATGTCCCGGTTTTTTTTAATTTAACCCGGCTATATGAAATTCTCCTATTTATTGAAAATACATGGTCTGTTCTGCTGGTCATGGCCTATTAACTTCAAAAATAGGAATCTTTCACGTTTATCATATCATTGAGTTATGGTTATTTGCTAAGATTGCGCTGCAATGATGGCACTCAGTAGTTGCATCACTTTATGTTAAGAAAATCAAATCTATTAACGTATTAGTAGTTAGTACTAGGTTAAAGAAATGGCCTCACTGTGAAACGAATCGTTTAGGCTTAAGTGGCTTCGCCACTGGCAGGAGCCAGTGGCGAAGTCAGTAATACACTCGGCCGCCGGTCAGTAGGTGCGGGGTTCAAATCCAGTGTTCGCCCGTCACTGACATTGCTTTCGATTGAGGAAACTGACGTTAACCTTAGCTTTAGCTTTTTAGCTTTAAGTTGAATTACCTCATATTCATCTTTAAATTGACGAAGGAATGCTAATAACAGCTATTTTTTTTACTTTTATATCCACAGATTGATGATATCAAGATTTTAGATTATGGAAAAATCTTGTAGAGAAGATCTACCTCCATGTCGTGTGTGTGGTGCTGTAGCATCAGGACTTCACTATGGAGTCATATGTTGTGAAGCCTGCAAAGTTTGTTGAATAGTTTATTTTATATGTTGAAATATTGTTATGTTTTTATATATGTATTTTATTTCCTTCAAAATTAAAGCTCGTTATTCAGTTATAGCTAAAGTTATACATTGCCACCAAGTTGTAAATAATTATTGGAATCTGCTGATAAAAATAAAATAAGACTAATACGTATCCAATGTATATTCTGGCGCTATGCTGATGTATTGTATTTTTTTCTGCACATACTTAACATTTTTATGGAAATTAACATAAAATGTCAATTGACAGAAAATGTTTGGCATATATAGAAAATTATTCCAAATATCTGAATATGACCAAAATGTCAGTGAAATTTCTATCAGTCACATTTGATTGTTTTGCTCTGTTTAAGTGTTTGTAATTACTTTAGTAATTCATGTGTATGCAACTGTACATGTAATATATGGATGGTTCTGTAGATGCACACTTGCCTGAAAAGCAGGGTTCACCAGTTTTGAAGAATATCTCTGCAAAATTCTTTCTGATGTACATGATATACATAGGCAATCTACAGAGCTGCCATTATATTATAGTATATACAATACTATCCCCATGTTGTGTTTGAGATTTGGAATACTAGTTGATTTTGTACGCCCTACGTATAAGGTAATGAATGGAAAAATGGAGGATAGAGATCCTTGGTGGAGTTAATACCATGGATCAGTCAATAGACAGTGCCTAGAGAGAGAAAGAGAGGGAGAGCAAGAGGAAATATTCATGATCATGTTATTTTGAGAAGTAATTTTCATCTATCAAGTTTACTCTGTCAAAATGATAGAAAGTTATCACGTTTACGATATCAAAATGATAGAAAATCTTAATTTCTATAGTCTATATTGCATTTTTGTCTTTTGATTTCCTTGAGTCAGCCATTTATTTATCTCAAATTATGATTATTGTTGCTCCTACTTTATTAAAACTAGCATATGTTGCTTAAATTTATATTTACGACTTAAATTATTATTATTTTCACTCCCTTCAAACTGTAGCGAGATAGTAAGTAATACAGATATCTGTATCACAGGTTTTCAGTCTCGGTTATGACGTTTGTTGCTTTTGTTGCTTGCTTTAGGTGTTTTTCAGAAGGAGTTTAGTCAGGGGTGATGTCTATGAATGTGCTGAGAATGGGGACTGTGTTATATCAAGTGAGAGCAGGAATAATTGTGCCTATTGTCGATACCAAAAGTGCATCAAAAAGGGAATGTCAAAAGATGGTAATTATGATCTTTATTAACTTAATATTTGATTGTTTGTGTCATATTGACCGGCTATGAGCTCCTCTATGAAGCCAAAGTCTAGCCGATGAATCAGAAATGAAGTGTCCATTCATGATTGAATCCAAATCAATGATATCCAAAGCAAATCAAAGCAATAATAATACATGCAAAAATTATTTTCCTTAATTTGAATTATACGTTATATTTTTTCTCTTTCTAGTATCAGACTTTCCTGATAATTTTTCTATTTTGCAAAATCTCAAAAATATTTCATTGCACTAAGCACGTACTTGAACCAGATCATTTTTAGCATTTATTTGTAACTGCAGCTATCAAAACGGGACGATACTCTTATGCAATGAAAGCTTCAACACTTCGAGAGGTAAGAGGATTACAGCTGAATGTTGACAAAGACTTTAAATCTAATTCAGAGAGCTGTTCAGAGACATCAAGTCGTGTACTATCATCT
Source organism: Enchytraeus crypticus (assembly GCA_905160935.1). Classification (NCBI taxonomy): domain Eukaryota; kingdom Metazoa; phylum Annelida; class Clitellata; order Enchytraeida; family Enchytraeidae; genus Enchytraeus; species Enchytraeus crypticus. The sequence goes on along the minus strand of CAJHZI010000495.1, from coordinate 2,054,782 downwards.
TCTTCGTGCAATACAGTCTCTAACTCAAGCAGTGATGCTTCAGTGGACAATAGTAATACAGAAAAAATCTTTCTTCCTAAGCAAAATAGTGATAATTCTTCTCAAATATGTGAAATGTCAAATGCTGTTGATTCAGACACTACATTTGCTTTACAAAACTTGAACGAAATGCCCCTGGAAAATCTGCAAGCATCGTCTGAATTTGGCGAACAATTCCGCTGTGGTTATACATTCAATGATATTTCCACTGATGCTACCTTAGTCTGCTCAGATTCCCAGTCTAACTGTATAGAAGAACTCCTATTAAACTCGCTTAGATTTTCTGATCATAGGTCAGACCTATCTTTTTGTAACTCTAGCTCAAACGTCTGTAGTAATTCATCAGGATGCTGTGAACATTCTAATTCTCCTCAGATATCAAGCAGCCATCATACGAGCGAAGACAAAGCTGACTCTGTCAATTTCTTGGAAGAAAACGTAGGTGTTTGTAGTGAATGTAGTTTGACAGAAAACTGTGAGCAATCTACGAACGTATTAACTACAGCTGTACTTGGATATTGTGAAAGTGGGCAGAAGTTATATGATGTCTCTAAGATTGGAGTCTATGATAGGGTTATACAGCAGATGACTGAGAAACTCAAAGCTTTTGTAGGTGATGACGTCAACATTAGTAAAACTCTCTCTACAGCAGAGTTGGAATATCTTGTGAGTATATATTTTAATATATTTTGTATTCCTGTAAGTTTCTAGATTTATGTATTTTTACATTCAGAAATGTATGATATTATTTGCTTCTGATATTTATGATACTAGTCTGACTTTCTTTATTAAATATTATTGAACAATTACATTAATACAGTTTACCATTAATTTATTGGTTAAATCTCATTCACCTTTGTTCATCTTTTACTTTCAATTTGGTTTTGCATTCCTAAATTTCCTTTGCTTACTGCCTTTATGCAATAGTTAATTAGATTAAAGGAATGGCTGATTTTATATTCAAGCTATTTGTGTGATTTAAAATTAATGCTCAGTGTAATATTTTGGAAACTTCTTTAATTTCTCTTTACAGAATTATACTATTTCTAAAGAAAAAAGGTTAACAATTATGATTGTAGAGATGGTCTTAGGCATCATAACAAAATATTTTTAGCATTTTATAAATTTTTCAGTTAGGGCCTACTATTATTGTTGAGTATACGTTGGCGCCCAACTTTTATCAACGATATACGCATTTATTTTTTCTGTTCTGTATGGTGTAACTTTGACAAATGATGTTAACTTGGATTAGATTAGTGAATAATGCGTTTGACCTATTGATAAAATTGTTCATTCTGTAGGCCTAATATTTATTGTATGTCTGTATTTTATTCTACACATCATTTATTTATTCTAAAGGTCTACCAATACCGTCTTATGATTGTAGGAAATGATGGAACTTAAAAAGAAAATCTTTGGTCCACTAGAACCAATGTCAGCAGAAGAATATTTTAATTTCTACCGAGAAACAGGGCTTGATATAGATGGCAGGCGCGAGATGTTGGTGGAATTTCTGCCAATGGTGGAACTCAGTATACAACTGCACATTGAGTTTGCTAAGTCTATTCCAGGATTTAGAGATCTGAGTCTGAGGGATCAGATTGGCCTCATTAAAGGCAAGTTCTAATCCCATCCATTGTTCTAACGTTACTACTCTTTAGGACCATCAGTCTTCCTTTAGCGCTGCATTGCTAGGTGTTTCCACCGACTATATGCTTTCAAGCTCTCTAAGGTACACTTATCAGCGTCAAGTTATTCGATCATGAAGGATAGTTTTTATGTAAATCTAATGCCATCTTTTAAATCTATAATCCTCAGAAGTATTTTTGCATTACCTTTCTCAATTTTTGCTTAGTCCCTTCTTACAACATGCTCAATGTTTTAATACAGGATACTCAGTTGGAATAATCCTATATAGAGTTGTAGATGTAACAACATTGTCGGAGAGTTCTTGCCCTGTTAATTATTTGCCATCAGGAAATGTTGTTGAACTGGTGTACCTTTCCTTAGGTATAAATAAAGTTCTGTTAAGTACACATTCTCATTGTCCTGTTTATATGCTTGGCGTTTTAAGCTTATAAAAAATTTTATTTCAGGAACTCGAATGGAATTCTTCTTAATTTCCAGTCATGTGTGCTTTAACATGGAATACAAGCTGTACTCTCCATCTATCGGTAGAGTGTATCATGTTGATGACTTTAAGAAATTGGATGGCGAAGATTCTGAGCCGAATATGTCAATGTTGCTAAGAATTAAGAAATTGAATCTAAGCAAAGAAGAAACAGTTGTCTTTACAGCATTCTCTATTATGGCCACAGGTATATGGTATTTGTTTTAGTGGAATTTCTGTTAATTTACATTTGCGAATTGTTCGCACTGTTATATAACTTATCTTCCAATATATTTATATTTATCTCAGTTCAGTCATTATATCTTAGTTCAGTCATCAGATATCAGTTCATTCATCTGATCTCGGTTTATTTTTTGCATATATACTTCCAGTTTATAGCTCTCTACTAAGTAAATTTAAACCTGTAAAAACCTTTGTATGCTTACATTACCTCAATGACTTGCACATTCAGGCAATTGTCGAGCACGGCAGTATATGATGTGAGTCAGGTCAATCGTAGCAATGATATTTTGAGAGATTTATGCCTCCCACGTTGCTATGATATAGTGGCTAACATTGCACGCCACTGGTTATAACCTTGGTCTGTAAACTAACTCATTACTTATGGTACTGATACATAAACATTGCATGTTTTATCAGTCTGGAGGGCTGATAAAACATCAATCAATCAATAAGAATTTAACGTCCGGTTCCTCGCTATAAGGCAATGTCAGGGACGTCAGGCAAGGAGTTATCAGTTTTTATTAGTCTGTAGGACTGATTTATCAGTCTGGACTACTGATTTAGCCAGGTTGTGAGTAACTCGGGCATCGGCCAAGGATACAATTAATTACCGCCGTACTTGTTGCTATCTTTAAGCTCTATGTATTTTGATCCATTTTCATATATTTTGCAGACTATTGTGACCTAGACGATCCTAAACGGGTGGAGTATAGTCAAGATTTTCTCCTCGAATGTTTGTTCTACCTCTTCGACAAGCATCAACATCGTGACGTACAGAAGAGATTTGTCAGAATCGTCGAATGTCTCACAGAATTGAGAAACTTGCGTGACTTGAATAATAAATGCGATGAGAAAATGTTTAATATGTGGCGCAGTGATATCGAGTTTCCGCCTCTTATAAATGAAATGATGTCTTTAGTATGAAATATTTTTATCAAAATGGTTGAAGCAATTCATATATTCTTGCTAACAGTTTGTCTCGCATCCTCTATGGAGTACTCCAATGAATTTATAGTAATTTTTGCAAATGATATGTTAGACTGGTGTGCAACTGTCTAGAATTTAAAATAATGTTTTACAATTCTCATACATCATGTTTAGGTTACTTAGTATACATGTGTGTGTGTGTGTGTCTATATATATATATATATATATATATATGATAATATAATATATATAGATATATATATATGATATATATATATATATCTAATATATATAGTATTATAGACATAATAGACATATTACACTTTTATATATATATAGTGTATGTATATATATATATATATATACAGTATATATGTATTAGAATATTGACAGTTGAGCTTCATTTCAAAATTTGAATAAATATATTTCAAGTGCTAGCAGCATCGCTATCAGCACCAACATCAGTTAACTCTTTCTTGTTTTTCATAATTATTACACACATAGGACTACAGAAGTCTACTTTAGCCTATGATTCAAGTCCAATACGCGCAACAACAGGCTGCATAACTCTTGCACTGAGTGAAAAATAACAGACTAGCAAACTCCCTTCATCTCTCCCCATCGCCCCTATAAAAGAAAGTCTTCGAATTTAAACAAATTGCGAGGATCAATTTGTCAGAGTTTCGATTGTTCGAACAACCCGTGATGACGTCACTGTTAATCATTTGTATCGCTGTTCGAGCAAGGGGAAGATTTTCCTTTTGGGGTTTGCCCTATAGTGGATTTTTTCGGAGGGTTTTGTCTTGAGGATTTTATAAGTGCACTGGGAAAGATTTATTTCTGGTGGGTTGACCGTCGCCGTGTGTACCGGGTCGAGCTATAACAATTAACTTTGTTTTTGGCCAAACATATAAATTTCACAATTTAGAATATCTAAACAGTGTAGGGAATAACGTCATGAAGTTTGAAATGGCAGATCCTGAGGTGAATTGAACCCTCATGTGTTCGAATCCCAGCCGCGCTGATCGGAGAGTAAAATCTTCTCTCACTTAAAGAGGTTAATCCTACGAATTTTAATCTATTCTCATAACTAAGTTTTTGACAGTCAAATACCAGCCTTGTTGCTCTGGCTTGTACCCTTTCTATTTTATCGATATCTTTCTTAAGATATGGGCAAGGTAACTTAAAGAAAGATATCGATAAAATAGAAGTTCTAAATACTGCTTTCAGGCTTGAACGCAGTTAAGCCTATTCAAGTTTGGGCCGTACAAGAGCCTTATATAGCCTTACCACAGTATCTTTATTTCTACATGCAATCGTTCTTTTAATCATTCTTAATACACAATTAGCACTATTTACAACTTTATTACAATTTTCACTAAATTTAGAAGGGCTATCCACAAAGACTCCTAAATCCCTCTCACTGTTTGTGGATTTTAGTTTTATATTGTTCAATGTATACTCAATTTCTAAATTATTATTCCCTATATGCATAACTCTACATTTCTCAGCATTGAACTCCATTAGCCAATTCCTAGACCAGTTCTGTAATATTTTTATATCATACTTTAAAATCTCAGCATCTTCAATGTTCTTTACTATCTTTGCTACTTTAGAATCATCTGCAAATTTACTAAATTTAGATACAATATCTATGTTAATGTCATTGATGTAAACTAAAAACAATAGAGGTCCTAAAACAGAGCCCTGTGGCACACCACTTTTCACTGCTGCCCATTCCGAGAACTCTTCCTCGACACACTCCCTTTGTTTTCTATTACTTAACCAATTACCTATCCATTTTAAAAGTGTGTCCGTTATTCCATGTGCTTCCAACTTACTAAGTAATCTTTTATGTGGAACTTTATCAAACGTTTTAGCAAAGTCTAGATATAAGATATCAATGCTATTTTTATTATCTACTTCCTTTGTAATATATTCTAAAAAATCTAGCAAATTAGTTAAACAAGAACTCCCACTAATAAAACCATGCTGGCTGTTTCTAATTAAGTTATATTCTGCCAAGAAACTAATTATTTTATCCTTAATAATGCTTTCAAATGTCTTACCGATTATACTCGTTAACAGTGGCGGATCCAGGGGGGCCTGGGCCCCCCCCCCCCCTTAGACCCGACGATAAACAAGTGTAAACTATATTTTCAGTGTTTCTATGCAATTTCTAGGTGTAAATATGTTTAAGGGAGTTAGGGGGGGGGGGTACAAGAGGGAACTCGAACAGTCCGATTACCTGGAATTTTTTCAAATATGGGCCCCACTAGGGGCCCATTTAACCGAAGGGGGGCCCAAAAAATGTTGACCGTTTCACTAGCTCTCAATTTTCACTTTGTACATGAGGAAAAAGGGTGAAAATAGAACATGTGAAACAATTCTCCCGAAACAATTGTGCAAACCGCCTTAGCTTGGATCGAGGGGCTTAAGCCCCCCCCCCCATCTTCCGCCAAAATTAGGTCACTTTTGCAATTGGTCCAGAACCGCTGAGTTTCTTCAGAGCCTCAGAGTTTAAAAAAATTAACCTACTTTTTTCCTCAACAAATGTAGGATTTTAGGCATTTTAGGATTTCCTCTCACTTTAGTACGGGTATGAGGGGAGGGGGTAAGATACGGGGATATACTCACGCTATGAGCCGAGCACAGTATGCTGAACAATTTTGAGGAGCCCCCCCCCCCCCACAGAGCAAATTTTCTGGTTGCGTCACGTCCCGAAGAAGGCGGGCGTAAGCAGAAATGTGTGCACTGTCCAAAAAAAATTTTCGGGCCCCCCTTAAAAAATTCCTGGATCCGCCCCTGCTTGTTAAGCTTATAGGCCTATAATTTTCTGCTTTATCCCTATTTCCCTTTTTATGTATTGGTACAACATTGGCATTCTTAAAATCTTGAGGAACCACCCCTGTTTTCATTGAAGCTTTTAGTAGGTTTAATAGAGCGGATGCTAATTCATCTCTTAGCTCCGAAATCAGTTTTCCATGAATCTCATCTGGACCTTGACTTTTATTGACATTTAGCGAATTTAATTTATTTACAACATCATCAATATCAAACTCAATATTATGTAAGGAGCATTCAAAGTTACCTTTGAAGATCCTAGGCTAGGATCCTAGCCGGTTGCCGGTAGGCTACCTAGCCAGTAGGCTACCGGCTAGGATCCTAGCCGGTAGGCTAGGAAGCCTACTGGCATATTAACTAAATCTTCTTCCACAAATACAGATGAAAAATATTTATTAAAATAGTTTAATTTATCAAACAACAGAAACACAAGGGGACATATTTATAGACATTATTATAAACATATTTGTAAATTTAGAAGTAGACTAGATTTAAGAAAATTTTTCTTTAGTCAGAGAGTTTTAAATGCTTGGAATAGTTTGCCAAGCGAAGTTGTGGAAGCGGAATCAGTGAATGCTTTTAAAAATAAATGTGATAAACATAGGAACATGTAAATTAGATGCTAATTGCATGTTCAGTGCTATACATAGGCTATGACATGTGTATAAATTTGCTATGTATAAATTGGACATGTTGACATGAAGACTGTATGTTTCGATTAATATTAATTGGTTTTAGTTAAGAGCCTGATGAGTCTTAAACTAGCATATAATTGCTTCCTGACTCTGTAATGTTGTTATTCACTGGACTGGTTATACGGAAAATGATTTAAACTGCCTAAAGGTTTAAACATGTGGTTTTATTACAAATGATAGATATCAACCTAGTTGATCATTTCATTATAATGCGAGTTAAGGTCCTCTTTACAAACATAACAATAATTAGAGTGCTACAGTCATCAATGACAGCAACGAGCATGTAACGTTGCTCTAACGCTTACAACGTTATTATATCACATATAATGTCAAGTCTAAAACACAACACTTGAAGTATACTGTACACTATGAATTAGACTTTATTGAACTAACATAAATAACTAAGTTCCCAATCTATAGTCACTCAGGCACTGGCTTACTCTAAATCTAATCAACATCAACTAAGGCACGTATATGCAACAGCATAGTCTATAGTAAGCATAAAGTAGTGAGTCCTGGCAAGTGGTGGGCTCTTATATACTAAAGATTGTCAAAACGAATGGTCTAATAAATGTATCATGTTACCGGTAGTGCTTTGAACATGACTCTAATATTTATTAGTGGTTATCCTGTGATTGCTCTGGTAAAGATATCTAGTGACGGCTTCATGCAATAAAACTATTGGATGATATCTGACACCGTCACAGAGCACTATTGAGACAAAATCAATCCGGCGAGCAGAAAGAAGGTCCAAAACGGTGCAAATTCCAAAATCCAGAAAATCTGTCCCAAGTCACATATATTAAGACTAGCTATTTCATACAAGAAATAGCGAATTACTTTTTAAATACTTATTCCTCTTCATAAATTGTAATATATTATAGCAAGAATGTATAAGCTAATTTTTTAATGTCAACAGTTACTATATAGAATTTTTAAAATTTTGTTAGTCTTAGCGCAAATGTGAAATCAGCTCACTAAAACTTGTAAGAGTAGTAGGCCCATGGAATAAAGAAAAACAAATATATTTTAAAGATCTTTGAGTAGGCCTAAGTAGTGAAGTCCAATCACAAAATCCAATCACTATTCTAAGTGTTTTTGTGCTATGTGGCAACACTACAGGTAATGACAGGTAAACCTTAGAGTAATAATACAACATGAACACGTCATTTTTTGTTTACATTACAAAGCCGCCATTTTGATGCAGAAAACTCTATATGATATACGGCTATATATGTATCTTTAAGCAGTTTTTCATCTTAATTTGGTATAAAATTGTCTGGCATATGGACATGGGCTCTTTCTTACAGGTTATTGAACTGGTAATGGATATGATGGTTCTTGAAAGCTTTGTTACACGTAATTTCAGCATTTCTGCCAATTGATGCACGGGACAGGCTAATTGGCAGAAATGGCAGAAATTTGGACTCCATGAGCGGAATTAAGGAAAAGGGAACAAAAATCTGTCCGCACGATGTACGTGTTTCTGTATTATTTTATACTTATGTATTTAATTAGCAATCGAAATATAAGATAGGCCTATTGTTGGCAAGCTTTAATGGTTTGATGAAATTAGTAATTGTCGCGAACAGCCTTGCTGCCTGTTCGTCCTCGAGCGGTTGTCTTATTCTGGACCCGCTCGACGGTCGGCAGTACTTCGAGACAGCAGCTTTTTCGTCGAATGCTTTATTAAGGGTACCGCTTGTCAGGAGGAACCGAGATGCTGCGTCTTCAAATGATACTTCTTTCCTCGTATCATCCGTTTCGATAGGCCTCTCTTGTTCGTTACCGACTGAGTAGGCCAAGGTCCAACCCCCCTTGTCTACTTCGTAATTGGGTTCTCGGGAACCCGGCGCACAGCGTCCACGCTGGGCCGAGTCGGGAGTAGAAGCATACTCCACGTCTTCTATGTATTTAGACGATGATGGTTGATTTTCTTCCATGCTCCCTTTGGTAGATCCTATCCCGTAATATCTGTGGTTCTCGGGGCGAAGTGATGTGGTGACCCGAACCAGTAGTGGAAGCGTCTGCGTTATCTTGGGCGATCACGGTTGGATTTTCTACCCTGCTTCCTAGTTTTACAAACTTGTAGTATATAATTAATTGATTGGTTGTTTTAACTGCGACGAACTTTATTTTCTTTGCCCTACTAAAACGTCCCTTTACCTTTTTAGACTTATTCTTCCCTATCCTTCTACTATTGGTCTTCCCGTATTTTCTACTCCTAATAGGTAATCCTACTCTCGCCTGCAGAGACGAACTCGACCCAGGCGCTTAGCAAATACCTGCAGAGACGAACTCGACCCAGGCAATGCCGTTGTTAGCCTCCCGCCTGCAGAGACACACTCGACCCAGGCGCTTAGCAAATACCCGCAGAGACGAACTCGACCCGGGAATCGCCGTGGACTACCAGCCTCCCGCCTGCAGAGACACACTCGACCCAGGCGCTTAGCAAATACCCGCAGAGACGAACTCGACCCGAGTATTGCCGTGGACTACCAGCCTCCTCGCCCGTAGAGACACACTCGACACAGGCGCTTAGCAAATACCCGCAGAGACGGACTCGACCCGAGTATTGCCGTGGACTACCAGCCTCCTCGCCTGTAGAGACACACTCGACCCAGGCGCTTAGCGAATACCCGCAGAGACGAACTCGACCCGAGTATTGCCGTGGACTACCAGCCTCCTCGCCTGCAGAGACACACTCGACCCAGGCGCTTAGCGCATACCCGCAGAGACGGACTCGACCCGGGTATCGCCGTGGACTACCAGCCTCTTACCTGGACCTACCCAGGGGGACACTGAACTCTCTTGCCTCCAAATTAGCCTTCACGGCTTGGGTAACTAGTCAACCTGAGGGGCTACGAGCCTAAACAAGCGAGCTTGAAAGCTTTCGGCTAGACGAAGACCAGATTTCTGTATACTAATCGTACTTTTGCCTTGGGATTGGGATATTACGTACTATCCTCCCTCGGTTCCCAGTACTTTCGCGTAGAAGGTTCTGGCCTCCCTGAGTTACTGCGCAGACGAACCACGCAGAACCCAATCTGCTTTTCTACGTATCGACGGCCGCTTAATATACTACTCAAGCGATCGACTTCAGCCAACCATGGCACCTCTCGTTTAATCGATTTACGCGTTAGCTGCGTCACTTCGGAAATACCCAGCGTAATAATCTAGCTAGGCCTACTTATAACTTCGACTTATATAATCTATCATAAGTCTTTGGAAATACCGTACGTCACTTAATATTTATAAATAACAGCTGTATAATATTTGCTTTCGATCTATAATATATATTTTCTAATATATTAATAACTGCTATATAATATCTGATTTCTGTTTTCTATCTACAATATATATTTCTTAATATAATAATTGTGAACTAGGCGTGTTCATTACAGTAATTGCAAAACTTCTGCCATTTCCGTAATGCAGATTAAGGTCAAATTTCTCAAAACAGAGTCAAATTATTGGAATATACATAGACCTGTACACAAAAAAATATTGAAAGTTTTGGCCTGTTGCACTAGCCTATAGTTTAAGACTTGAGGTTTGTATTTGAATCCTTTACAGTCTTTGTGTATTGAAGCATTAAACTACGACTAGACTAGTGTTGCAGGTCCTCAAGACTTACTGAACGAGTATAATTAATTTAAGTTAAGTCTTCAACTATAGAATCCAGCTACATAACGAATCTACAAAGTACGGCGTACCGGTAAGATCGGAGCTCATATATTTCATATGTAAGTTCATATAACTTCATGAGGTACATAGGTACACTGTCTGTGTATATTACTAATAAATCGTGTGCATTTTTACAAAATGCAATATACGTACATAGAAATTTTATTTTTTATATGCATATATATCTATACATACGTAATGCTAAAAATCAACAAACGTAATCCAATATGGATGCCAATGCCGGCAGGTGTCTAAAAGTGGGCGCGGCTAACAGCTGTGAAAGTCATCTATAACCTCCCTGGTCTCCACCCATATAACCTCCCTGAGGTAAACAAACATACAAGAGTTATATAAAAATTTTATTATTACTAGTTATAATTATTGTTAAATTATATACTAATAGCTAAGATATGTTGATTTCCGTTTGATAGGCAAAAACTGTAAGTAAAGTTAACTAAAAATGTTTTACATATCTTAGTTGACGGAAGTTTGTAACTCTTCCTTAAATAATTAAAACTTAAAGTTTCATTACTTTTACAGTAAACATGCATTGTAGTGAAATGATCAACCATGTTGATATCTATTACTTTTAAAACCACATGTTTAAACCATTAGGGAATTTAGTCCATTTTCCGTATAACCAGTCCAGTGAATGTCCGAGATTTTAATCTGCGTTACTTTTAACATAATTATTTAATGCTGCTTATAGACCTTTTATAAAAGGTATTACTTTAAAACATATATTCAAATTAAAACAAAAAATATATAATATATGACATATATTAAATATTTAAAAATATATTTAATATAACATATATTAAATTAAAACAAACAATTATAGAATAACAAATAATAAAATGAAACTAGGTATGGGAAATAAATATACTTTAATTAAACAATATAATAAAGATATAGAACAAATAGACACTAAATATAACCTAGCACAGAGTGATGTGTATAATCTTGCCCAGGATCGGTATCAGTGGAGACAGAAGGTAAAAGAGGCTGCTCTGGTGTCCACAAAGTGACATACGCAGAGAAAAGAAGAAGACTTTAAAACATCACCCATATATCTTGTCAATCTTTAGAGGCTGCAAGGGGCAATCATAAACTTGATTGTTTTGCCGAAGGCAACTGCAATGCAATTTAACCTAAAAATGTAATACAGTATATCCTCTCTAGATATTTAATCTAGACATATATTAAATGTAAATTAATGCATATGTTTATCATCATTTGATAAGAAATTGAAATATAATTTTGTTTGTAATTTTAAAAATACCATTCTGTTAATAAACGAAGAAATACATAATAAATATATATGAATATATAGAGCATTGCCAGCCGTCAATATAAATACACACCCCTCCCCACTTTTCCACCACTACCCCACCTTTGTTGATAATGTTAGCAGGGTTACCAATACATACTATAAAAGGCCCATTGATTGAAACGTTTCTTGGTATAGCATTTCTTAGTATGTCAAAATCAAATCATAGATAATACAGATATAAACGCAGCATTTTTTACGCATCATGAATTCATATTAAACGACGTAAGAATATTGACCTTGTGACTGTGTGGATAAAGATGTTTTACTTGTAAAACTTTTATGCACAAATTTAAACTCACAAAATTCTGAATCGTATTATTGCAGGTAGGAGATTTTTAGTTCAATTTTATTCAGCAGTTTATTTAGCCTTAAAATGAAAAATTAATTTTGTGCTTCTTAGTGTGCCATGGAATCCTAGCCGATAAATAGGTTTTCTAGTTTAAAAAAATCTAAACAGAATACATAATAGTTGAAATCAGTTCAAAATAATAAAAATAGTGGATATTTGTTTAGAAATACTTCTGCAAATTAATAAAACAAATTTTTTTAGTTAAAAATTAATAGAAGTTAATTAGAAAATATACTATTTCCAATTATATCTATTGTAGATCGATAGTTCAGAATATGGAGAGGGTTAATAGAGAAGCACTGCCACCTTGTCGTGTGTGTGGCACAGCAGCCACTGGACTTCACTATGGGGTCATTACTTGTGAGGCCTGTAAGGTATGTTAAATAGTATATATTGTATACTTAAAAGATAATTTAAAAACAAATGTAATAGCAAAATTAACTAAATACAACATGTGTTTCCTGTCTTAAATCATTTTAGCGATGGAGAGAGAGAGAATTATGTTTATTGAAGTGCACATACAAGTATACATACAAGCACAAGGTCATCAAAGAAGGTATATATACCCTATCTAGTTGACTGCCAGATGGAGCGAACACTGGACTTGAATAGTGTAACTAATTGCCACTAAGATAACTAATTGATAACTATATAGTGTAGCAGAGTATCAAGATGTTTTGTTAAATTATAAAGAATTGTAAAAATGATGTAGTTGTTTCATATTGTATTATAAAGATAGATTCTTATAAAACTTATCAATCTATAAAATTGGCTAAGTTTAACTTAGCCATTTGGCTTTTCTTATCATAGATAAATCTCGAAGATATCTGGTTGGAATTTAACTGAAGCTTATCAAGAAAATGTTACTCGCTACCTTAGATGCTGAGCTATTAGGGCGCAAAACTGCCATTCTTGTTTATGTTAATTTATATAACGTCTTTGTAATGTAACAATTGCTTATTTTTATTAATAATATAATAGTATTTGCCCTATATAGATTGGGATTAAAGGGAAGTTGATGATGATGAATATAATTATATATGCTTAACTCTTTGTTCAGACATTAGCATGGTTGTAATACAAATATATGTATAACGGGCTTTTAACTTTTTATCCTTTGCTTTTAATTCTTCTGATTTATTTGCCTAGCTTTGCCAAATGCAAGTGAGGAATAAATGTGTTTACATTTCATTAGGAATTAAATCTTTATAGAATTTATGACCAACTCATTCTTAAGGACAAACATGGCTATTTACTTTCCAAAAGCATGTTATAAATCAGTTTATTTATTTTAATTAGTCAAATCTTTTTTAAAGCCTTTATCAGTATTGATATCTCTCACTGCGCTCTGTTAAACTTCAGGTGCAAAGTACACATTCCTATACAAGAAGTCTTCAATAGATCCAGAATACAATTTAACAAAATATAATTTATATTTATATCGATAGCTTTCAGTCATCGTTTTGATGCTTATTGCTTTTGCTGTTTGCTTTTAGGTGTTTTTCAGAAGGAGTTTAGTCAGGGGTGATGTCTATGAATGTGCTGAGAATGGGGACTGTGTTATATCAAGTGAGAGCAGGAATAATTGTGCCTATTGTCGATACCAAAAGTGCATCAAAAAGGGAATGTCAAAAGATGGTAATTATGATCTTTATTAACTTAATATTTTACTGATGATTTTATGATGACTTTCTGAAAACTGAACTACGAAGTCCAAGTGTGCAGTTCAAATAGGAAACAATTAAGAACAAATGATACAAATTCCAAGTCCAGAAATTTCATCAATAAAAGAAATAAAATCAGATCTGCATTCTTCACTACTCATGAACATGTACTGGAATCGATCGAGATCAACATCTGATATAAAGAAAAGTAATGAATATGATGAGTGGATGGACTTGATTTTCAAATCTAGAGAGCGATGATGTTGGAAAGAAAAATTGATTGGCATTCTGTGCAAAGAAACGCTTAGTGTCTGAAAAGAAATTAAATTAGGAAACTCTGGGTAGCAGGTGGTTGTGCTTCTTCTTTTGATTCTTTTCATTTTCTATTGAAATCCTAAAATACAATGTTAAGTACATCTGTTCACCCCTTTTTACATTGTTGGGACACAAGATGCTTTGATCAACTAAAACTGATCAAGTACTCTATGTTCAACAGTTTAGTAGATCAGAGAATTTTTTTTCAGAGAATACTATTTAGCCTACTGTCTGGAACAATCTACCTTTTACTCTACAGCAGGCTGATAATCTTCTTTCCTACTTATATGAAGCTTAAAACTCATTTCTCTGACTGTGCTTACTATTAGCTACACTAGTGCTGCGGTGGCATAGAGTGGCATCTTTTTAAATCCGTTTAATATTTTATCATTATTTTTGATTTTTTTTAATATTTTATTTTTTTAAAATATTTTTATTATTTAAATATCGGTTTTTGTAACTGTAGCTATCAAAACGGGACGGTACTCCTATGCAATGAAAGCTTCAACAATTCGAGAGGTAAAAGGATTACAGTTAGAGGTTGACAAGGATTCTAAATCTAATCCAGAGAAAAGCTTAGAAGCATCGAGTCATGCACTGTCATCTTCTACGTGTAACACAGTATCCACTTTATGCAACGATATGCCATATCATCGAAAGCCTGACAGTATCGGACTTGATATTCAAAATATCGAAAAATTTCCTACTATATACGATATGCCAAATGTTGTTGGATCAACTAAAACATTTTCTGTACAAAACATTAACGAAATGCAAATTTCTTCTGAATTTTGTGAACAATTCCTCTATGATCATACGTTAAACGATATTTCCACGGATGCCACATCCATCTGTTCAGATTCGCAGTCAGACTGCATAGAAGAGCTCTTGTTAAACTCTCTCAGATTCTCTAACCATTATTCTGATGATGCTGGTGTCAACCATAATGAAGCTTCCTGTGGTAGTTCCTCAGAAAACTGTGGATATTCTAATTCTCAAATCTCGCCCTGCTATTTCACAAAAGGTGACAAATTTGACTCTGTTGAATTGTTGGAGAAAACCTTCGATGATTGTAATAGTCAATGTTTCCCAGAGGAATGTCGACAGTCTATAGGTAGCAATAAGTTAATAGATGCTGCAGGAGAATATCCTCAGAGCCAGCAGAAGTTATATGATGTCTCAAAGATTGAAATCTATGATCGAGTAATACAACAGCTGTCAGATAAACACAAATCATTTGTAGGAGATGTCGGTTTTAATGAATCTCCCTCGACAGCAGAGCTGGAATATCTTGTAAGTTAACTTTTAAAACAATTCTGGTATTATTTGCATTCGTCTAGGTATGTGTTACGTATTTCAAATATAGAAATGTATTTCAGAGTTTCTCCTTATTTTGCTGTTTTGTATAGTTTAATGTTCACTGTATGATTAATAGTTTTCAATGCCTTGTACAAATACTAGTTCAAATTTATAATGATAAATTATCCTGTGTTTCTCTTTTACAAACTGAGCTGCAATTTAAACCAAAGCCTCTCGGTACTGAGCTTCACACTCTTCCAGGGAGTTTCTTTATAAACGTTTGAATTTCTTTCGTACATTTTATTGCTAATTGAAAGTGCATTAAATCTTTTGCTTTCAATTTTGTTTGCAGGCATGCAGTAGTCTTATTTTATGCATTAGTTTTATTTTATAGTTAAAAAATCGAATCATTGACAAGTTGTACTTTTGATCATATTAACGTTATTGTACTTTTAAAGATTAATTTAAATTGTTTAGATATTTGTGGAGGCGTTATATACCTTGGACCTGCCAGTAAGCAGTGCACTACGAGAGATATTTGTGTCATATTTCTTTTCAAAATTCCATTTGAAAAATTAACAATGAAAAGTCAACTCAGGCCGAGGATTTCTAGTTACCACTTTTAATATCATTGATGGCAGATATTAGGCTTCCTCCTTTACCATCTGCCTTCCATCAAGATTTTTGGCCCTTAACCGACTGAAAGAAACAGCCTTGCATGCAATTTTGGTGACGTATTACTAGTATCGATAATATAATTATGCCTTGCAATGAAGATTACGTCGGCTTCATATCTTTAAATATGTAACATTTCATGTTTTCCATGGATTCTATGAAACGTGAAAGTCAGAATTACGTATTATTACTTTGATTAGGCATCTAAATAACTTGAACGTGGACTGCCTTCAAAATTATCTCAACATGTTAGTAAATCGCTGTTGTATATGGCTCGCCATTTACAACTGATATTAACCTGAAAATTGACGAATTATTTTTCTATAAATCTATGAAGAAACTTTTAGGTCTTTGTTTAATTTGTAGGTGTACTGTTTAATCTGCAGGATTTAATCTGCAACCTTTATTCTGCTGACCTTCTGTTTATTCTATATTCTATATATTGTTAGTCGTATAATTTTAGGAAATGATGGAACTCAAGAAGAAAATCTTCGGCTCACTGGAACCGATGCCAGTAGAAGAATATTTTAATTTCTACAAAGAAACAGGACTTGATATAGATGGCAGGCGTGAGATGTTGGTGGAATTTCTGCCAATAATTGAACTCGGTATACAACTGCACATCGAGTTTGCTAAGTCAATTCCGGGATTTAGAGATCTGAATCTGAGGGATCAGATTGGACTTATTAAAGGCAAGTTCTACGTGAATTTGTAATCTGGCGAAGCTAATTTGAATTCTTTAGTCTCACTATAAGTATAATATCTTATATATGTTCTTTTTCATCTGTTAATGTTACAAACCTGACCAATCATAATTTTTGCAACTACCAAGCCAACATAACTTATATTAACTATTATACATCACTCTCTCTCTCTCTCTCTCTCTCTCTCTCTCTCTCTCTCTTCTCTCTCGTTCTCTTTCTCTCTCGTTCTCTCTAGAGAGTATCCACAAATCAGGTTCAAGGTACATATTTTCATTCTCTGTCTTCTTAGAATTCTCTAAAGAATAACTTTCACAAATGCCTCATCATTCCTGCCCTATGGATAATTAATCTGCTGCCTCTGAGGTAGGTTTGTTGAGTTTTTAGCAGAATAGCCGTTACTACGCAATGCTAGATGATTACATCATTCGAGATGAGAAATTTTACTTAACACATCGAACCAATTTGTTATATTGCTTTTACTGCATTATTGCATTTGATTAGCAATGGGTGTAGTGTAGTAGTAGTTAATATACTATGTTAACGTATGAGTGAGAAGTTGTTACATAAAACAATGAGATGCTTGTGACTTATTTCACTGTTGCATAACGTCGTGAACGAGTTCTTTAATGTGGAATGTTTTAGTAGCGTAGGGGTAAATTCATGAAGTTTTAAATGACAGATCCTGAGGTGAATTGAACCCTCGTGGGTTCGAAACTCAGCCGGGCTGATCTGAGAGTAAAATCTCAGACATTCACTGGATTGTTGTACGGAATATGGTCTAAATTGCCTAACAGTTGAAACATGTGGTATTAAAAGTGATAGATATCAACACAGTTGATCATTTCATTATAATGTGGGTTTACTTTTTTAAGCTTCTATATTTGGTCTATATATTGATCTCTTTAAAGTCTGCATTTTTGAAGTGTTCTGTATGTCAGATAGTGGATGCATGTAAGGGTCTATTCTTTTGTGCTTCCAACGGAATGGCCGATTGTGGAGCAAGCTTGGCTGTTAGTCACGGACCGTCTCTAGCAGGATACCTTTTGATACTGAAACAGACGTTAAACTGAACTACTTATTGCTGTGTGCGAGAAATTGCAATAAACTGTATGCAAATTTATTTCAGGATCACGAATGGAGTATTTCATACTCTCCAGCCACACGTGCTTTAACATGGACTACAAACTTTTCTCTCCATTGGCCGGTAGAATATATCATACTGATGACTTTAAGAAGCTGGACGGTGAGGAATCGGAGCCAACGTTTGCAATGCTGCAAAGAATAAAGAAATTAGATCTTAGCAGAGAAGAAACTGCCGTATTTTCAGCATTCTCTGTTATGTCTACAGGTATATGTTACTAGATTAATTATAGAGAACGTGTCCTATAAGCATATGCAAATTGACACGTTTCCTTGGTATGAGTCGACATTCATAAAATCTCTTTTGTGTTGATCTCTTTACTATTGCTTTTGTTCAAACTCTCCTATATTACCTTTTTCGTTTTATCGGCTCTGGAGCTTTAAATGAAATCAGAAAAACTTTAAATCACTGGTAGGATAAAGACTATTAACATTCATTTCATTTATCTTTAAGGAATTTGAGAAGATTGTTTAACAGATAGATGGAAATAACGTGTAAGGTTCAAGGTTTTCAATTTTTAACGGATGGTGTTAGAGGCAATGTAAATAATTCTGTTAACTATTATTGCAGGTTTGTATAATGCAGTCATCAGATTTCAGTCGTTGCGTACGCCTTAGTCGTCAGCTTTCCTTAATAAAATCTTTCTTGCAAAAAGCTAAAGTTAACGTCTGTTTCCTCACTCGAAGGCGATGTCATTGACAGGCGAGCCCAGAATTTGAACCCCGAACATACTGATCCTCAGTCGAATATCTTGCTGAAATCGCCACTGGCTCCAGCCAGTTTATCATATAGTCATTAATCACCTTTTTGTCCGTAAATAAATTGCTATATGCAGGGTCTATTCTCTATATTGATAAGAACTTTTATAAATATTTCCTAAAATAAACAATATTGAATATAGATAGGCCTACTGTTTTATTAATAAATATCAGATAAAAAGACAAACTAATGAATATATTTCGTAGTTAGACTGTGATTAGATTGTGGTGAAATACAGTTGGAGTTGTTTCTGTCTTAAAGCATTGAGTTCTTAGTATAGCAATTCTCTTTAAAAAATCTTGTGTTTTCCTCTGTTTTGCAGACTATTGTGACCTAGAGGATCGTAAGCAGGTGGAGTACAGTCAAGATTTTCTCCTCGAATGTTTGTTCTATCTCTTCGACAAGCATCAACATCCTGATGTACGGAAGAGATTTGTCAGAATCGTCGAATGTCTCACAGAATTGAGAAACTTGCGTGAATTTAATAACAAATGCGATGAGAAATTTTTTAATATGTGGCGCAATAATGTCAACTTTCCACCTATTCTGTGTGAACTGATGTCGTGAATCGCTGAAATATTCTACTATATAAAGTTACTGTTCAATTTCTGTCCTCATTCCTCGATCCAGTTCTAAGTGTAATAATATATCTAAGTATATATTCCTAATAAGTTTTATTTCATGAAGCGTACTTTATAGATTAATTATTTGATCCGTCACAATGGTATTATACAGTTCAATTAGTTAACTAATTGAACTGTATGTAGACTGATATTTAGCAAATTGTAGCGTTCTATGTGATTTCACAGTGCCTTTCTGCTGCGGCAAGTATCGTAAAAATCAAGGAACAATTCATATTTCTATTTGTGTGCTTGATATAGAATGCGAATCCATGATTACTGATTTACAAGTTTGTTATGGTAACTCTTTGTACAGCTTTACAAAAGGCTGTAATGTAGCATACTGTTAGTTCATCGTTTGAAAGAGTATTGTTTAGGAATGAATCTGGATTTGAATCAAGTATAGTTTATCATGTAATCTCCAGTCAAAACAATTCTTAATATCTTTATTTCTTAATATCGTTGAACTCTTCATTGAATTGTCCCCAAGTCGATATGCCTACGTAGGGGTGCGGATACTTTCACATAACATAACGGCACACTGGGGCAGGAAGCACAGATGATTGTTTAAGGCCAATTTCCTTCTTCTGCATGGTTATTAGTAATTGTTGACTTTTGATGGAGCCTCATGAAGCTGGTGCGGATTTAAGAATAACCTTCAAGAACCCTGGGATTTTTCCTTCAAAGATGTCAACACGCGGTCTTCCAAGGTGGTCACACACAAAGTACTAATTGAGGCCGATGTAGCTTAACTTCGAATACTGATGTGCAGCTAAACCATGTGCGCTTATCGATTCCGCTGTAATGTGCGCTAAATTCTGCCTTTCCTATTCGAGTCAGTTCCTTTAATAAACTACCGAGTCTGCTCTCTAGTTCTTTTGCCTCATGGTCTCTTTAAGATATTTTACTATATGAGGGGAGGGGTGGAAATTCTTACATTTTGAAGTTTTCTATATATACATATAATATAGTCCTATGAGGTTTGATGAGACTTTTGTTTTGTGAACCGTGGTAACTCTACAGGTAGGATAATGGATAACTACGGGATGTAAACAAATTATAACAATAATAAAAGTTAAACACACTTTTTATCAATTTTTCGAGTTACCAGTCCTGTGCAGTTTTGGGTAGTATCTTGCTACAGTAACGCTGGATATTTTAAGGTAGTTCAGTAACGCTAGTTGGGCTCATGAGCCTCCGCTAGTTAGTGTAACTAGTTATTTTATAGTAACTAGTGCGGTAACTAGTTACTGCTGGTCGAAGTAACTAATGGGAGTCAATAGTTACTTTTTCAAATAACTAATAACACAAACTATTAGGATTTTTGGTAAAGTAACTATATGTAGTAACTAGCTTGTTACTTTTCACTCGAATAACTAGTAACTATAATTAGTTACGTTTTGTCAGTCACTAGCACAACATAGGTCTTATGAATATCCGAGATTCTACTATCTGATCAGCTCTACCGGGAGTTGATCCCAGGACCTCAGGACCCCTTTTAAAATTTTATGACGTTATCTAGCTAGAGAACTAATACACTGAGTTTATTAAATATTCTAACTATTTAGATAGTTAAGCATTTTCATATTAAAAATGTCTTAAGTGATACCTATATGGTAAATCGGTACAAATAAAAGATCGTGTTGAACATTATTAAATAATTCAGATGGCCAAAGATGTGGAAAATTATTTAAATTGAATAGTACTAACTTAAGTTATATAATTACATTTTATGTCTGTTTCGGTATCACAAGAGTATCAGAAATTGCCCGTCTGGTATTTAAAAAGATGATCTTCTGCTTCTCAGGCAAACGTGCTATCCATTCAACCTTCCTACCTATTCAGATACTGAAAAGTTTAACATTTAGTTAGAATAAATTATTTTTACATATGTTATAACTGAACTTTCAACTACTTACTTGCAAAACAAAAAATATTGAACAACTTTTTTACAGATGGACTATGTTGCACTATTATATCTAAAAAGCAGTCGACTTTAGCAACCTGCTTAGAAAAAGTTAAATATATAATGTTTAACTACTTCTATAGATTCTTATATATTAATTAGTTAAAAGAGTTAATATTTTTTTAATGCCAACATAGCTTTTGTGTATTTCAAATCTTTAAATTTGTTAAGTATATGGAGAAAGTTAGTAGGGAAGCATTCCCACCATGTCATGTGTGTGGAGCAGCGGCTACTGGACTTCATTATGGTGTCAATTCTTGTGAGGCCTGCAAGGTATGGTAGTTTTTATGTTGTTGTGTCTTTCTAGTCTTATGCTTAACAGCTGATCCAGGGTGTATATTCTTACAATTGTGCTTCTGGTATGCACTTTCACATACGAACGAGTGCTTTAGCGATCAGTCTAGCAATTTCTTTGCTTTCTTTTTATATGGTATTTTAGAATGGATATGGATATTGAAGCGATGTCTTACTTCTAAGTTTTCCAGCATAATTAAACAACGATTGCGTTACACTTTTAAAAATTAAAGTTCTGGGTTAGTCTTTTATTGCTATCTTCAGTTCCATCTTAGAAATCGACCTACCACACTTGCACAGTTTCCATTTGGTCTACTTTACTGTCTTCCTAACTTAACACAGCATGTGACCAATAAAATGAATTGTATGCTAAAGTAATTAGGATTTATTTGATATAAAAGATTTAAATTATTTAATTTTATCTGAATTTCGTTTGATATTTTGTACTATATTTGATAATATTTCAATACCTTTATATCAGCATATTTCACATGTCTATTTGTAGATCTGTCCATAACTATGCATATATATATATATATATATATATATATATATATATATATATATATATACCTAATAGAGTTCGATTTTTTTTCATATTTGATATCCTTTCTATTTTTTGTTTTGCAATCATTAGTTTATTAATACTTTACAATTCCATATACATGTTCAAAGTTATATTTGAAGTTATTTCATCAGACGGTGTATTCCACACTCGGTCTGGAAAATATATGTAACCTATTAGTAATAAGTATTGTTTTTCTTTATGTTCTATTTTTTTTGTTTTGCACATAATTTGCATTTATTTCTGTTTCTGTTTTGTGTGTGTTTTGGTTGCCCAAGTGGCGAATAAAAGGTATATATTTCATGATTGTTTTTTTCTGTTTTGTCGACTGTTTGTAGACTTTCTTTAGGAGGAGCCTAGCTAGAGGTGACGTGTACGAATGCCCTGAGGACAGGTCCTGCAAGATTTCCAGTGAAAGCAGAAATAATTGTGCATACTGTCGATATCAAAAGTGCTTACAAGCTGGAATGTCAAAAGATGGTAAATGTGGAATTTAGTTGCTTCAGTGTAATTATCAGGACATTAAAAACAAAGTTTTCAGGCTTTGCTCTCAGTTTAACTTTGTAGTATTTAATTTGATTTACAACTTCTGTCTGTACAAGTACCTATTTTAGATCACTGGTAGAGGTGGTGATGGATTCTTGCTAATTGCTTAGCTCTGTGTCTCCAATATTGTTTCGATGTTATTGAAATGATAATAGTAAAATACTCAACTGGTTTATTATATTCTTTTCTTTTTAAACCGAGTAACAATAACAACAATACAATTAGAGTGCTACTGTTGTCAATGACATTATCGGAACAAAATCAAAACTGATGAGCAGCATGTGTGGGGTCCAAATGAGTACACTACACTGTAAATCATTAACATTAAATTTTCTTAGTATATACTGTAGGACTCAGGTTTCTTTTATTTAGTAACTTTGAAATAATATATTTTTATGATATTTCATAGGAGTGCACAAGATTGAATTTTTGAATTGTTTAAATTTCTCAACATTTTCTGGTAGCATTGTTGATAGATGCTTTGTCATCACACCACTAGCAGTTCAGACTCTATGCTAGTAGCTGGGGTCCTGAGATAGACACAGGCTTCAGTTTTCTCTTTTCTTTATGGTACTTTTTCAACAAATTTAGAATATCCATTTTTCTTTTTTTTACGGTAAAAATATTTGCAAAATCCGGTCGTGGCAAATAGGAACTGGATTTGCCAAAGGCCGCTAGATTCCGGCTGAAACAGTACATGAATCCGGTACACCCACAATTAGTATTAGACTAAAGTTTTAATTGTTAAATTTCAGCTATAAAAGCAGGACGTCATACGTATGCAACAAAAGCTGCTATTAGGAGGGAAATCAAAGATCTGAAGACGGATGCTGCAAAAGATCCTAAATCTGTTTGGGGGACACGTTTAGAAGCGTTAAGTAATTTGAAATCTTGTGGTCACCGAAATAATATACAGGTGATTAATTATAATGATTCAGTCATGGAAAAAGAGCGAACAACTGAAGACAATAGACTCGTGGTAAAGAATACCGTTGAATCATGCACGATAAGGATGTCTACTGATGATGGCTTTAAATTTTTTGAGCCAGTATCGAATAGCATTGTCTTAAATGAGCATCGTATGGAATTGGTGGACCCAGACTCTGATTCTAACTCTATTTGTCTAATCGAAGAGCTTCTCTCCTTAAATGCTCTCAATTTCTTGGACTCAAATTCAGAAGATTCAGATTGCATGAATAGAAATAAACCAAGAAATAATTCAGATCTACAATGTCATTCCTATAGTATCTCGGACAATTTTGTGAGTAATAATGTAACCGACGTATTCCCTGTTCTGGGGAAAAATCTAGAAATCTATAATGTGAATGGTGCAGCCAGGTGTGGACCAATAAACAATGGAGACCGTGCGGCTGTGGCAAGGTGTTCAGTAGGTGAACCGAAATTATTTGATTTTTCTAGGATTGAGACCTATGAGAAAGTTATTGGTCAGTTGTACGAAAAGCACAAATCTATTGTGGGCGACAATGTCAGCATTAGTGAGTCTCTCTCGCAGACTGAGCTAGAGTATCTTGTAAGTAGTCAATGGTTGAGTTCTCTTTATTGCACAATCTCTCACTCTCTATCCATCTCTCTGTCTATCTCCATATATCTTGCTGTTTCTGTCTATCTTCTCTCTCAGTGAATCTCTTTAGGACAGGTGTTGTGTGAGATGCCTGCATTCATCTGAGTATTCTATTAAACTAGTAACTCTAATTTTCCAGCATATTGACATTTTCCCTTTTATATACAGTGAAAACGTCATGTTGTTGACTCTGTTGACTCTGCCGTGGAATAATGAATCAGTTATCTTTGTTGATACTGTTTAGTGATATCTAGTTTAAAGCATCACCAGTTTACAGCAAGTCTGTAACTACAATAGAATGGACTTAATATATTTGTATGATTGCAATAAAATGTATGGGCTTACTGGAATATCTCAATTATGAATGTCTCATGTCGATAATGATAAAAGTTGAGATATCGCAAGTGATTGGGAAAGTAGTTTGATTAATATTGCTTGCTTTATTTAAAAACCAACCTTGTTACTAAAGTTTCCATGTGTAGATAGCATAAATATATGAACACTGTTGTCGCTAGTAAGTCTAATGTTGCTGAAAGATACATTTTTGCATTGTTTTTGACATTCCTGACGTAATGCTTGTATGAGGAAACGGATGTTAAACCTTTATTATTATAATTCTGGTATTAAAAGAGTCAATTGAAATATTACACCGTTATATAACTATTTTTATTATTATTTCCAATTTGGAAACTAGCAGACAAATATATTACTTTTGCTCTTTTACATGCTTATATTATGGAATGTTGGATCTGTTGCACGTATGTTATTCATTTTAGGAGATTATTGAACTGAAAAAGAATATATTTGGCCCATTAGAGCCTTTGTCTGCTGAAGAATATATGAACTTCTATAAAAAGACTGGACTTGATTTAGATGGTAGACGAGAGCTTTTGAAGGAAGTTCTTCCTCTACTTGAAGCAAGCATTCGACTGCTTATCATGTTCGCAAAGGCAATTCCTGGATTTCGTGATCTGAGTCTGCAAGATCAGATTGGTTTAATTAAAGGTATCTTTTCTATTCAGGCTATGACAATCTTTTCTGAAGTTGCAATTATAGATTTATATTCTAAAGTAGGAAGTAATCGATCTACTTAACAGTTTAGCCGTTGTTTAGAATTTTTCCTAGTGCACAATTGCGTGAATATCTTATAGATTCTTATTCTATTTGACTTAATTGTTCTGTGTATTAAAATAATGTTGGTTTTATTTTCAAGAATGAAGTTCTAGTAATTTAAATTGAATTTAGGAATGTTGCTGAAAACAATACAAATTAGACCTCTATCAAATTCCAACTTTTCGGTATTCAAACAATGTGTATGAGTCACACTACTTTGAAAATTATTCCAACTGATATCAGAAAGTGTTGAAACGCACACCAAATAATAGTTTAAGTCAGTAAAGAAAGTAAAAACTTGAATAGAAATTTAAAGAAAACTGCCTTTACTGATTTATTTCGAAATGTATTAATAAGATGCATTATAAATGTATTAATAATAAATAATGACATTGAGAAACCGTAATAATAAAATAAATGAAAAATATATTAATATTAAATAATTATATGCACATAATTACACTTCCTGGAGCCAGTGACGATGTCGGTAAGATATCCAACTGCGGATTAATATGTGTGAGTTCAAATCCTGGGTTCTTCCGTCACTGATATCGCTTTCGAGAGATATAAATGACGTTAACATCAGCTTTATAGCTTTAATTGCAATTTGTATTGTAGGATCCGGAACGGAATTTTACTTGATTGCTAGCCACCGATGCTATAACGTGGAGCATAAGTTGTTCTCTCCCTACGTTGGAAGGGTCTATCATTTGGATGATATGAAGAAACTTGAAGTTGAGCCGTCAGAACTAAGCATGCATGTTCTGAAAAAGATAAAGAATTTAGAACTTAGCAGGGAAGAAACAGTCATTCTGTCAGCATTCTCTATTATGGCTACAGGTTTGAGTGATTCGAACTATGATATTAATACAAGCAACACAATTCTTGATAGTTGTAAGAATTTGTAGATTTATACAAGCACCCCTTTATGCTAACAAGCCACAGTGGCGCTAATATATTCAGTCATATGCTCAATCAAATAAAACGCTCCAAAGCGTCTTCTGAAAGCTCAGAAGAGATAGGTCTGATTATAAGCACTACCAGCTAGTGAAACTTACACAGCATAGACAACAGTGTAACGTCAGAAATAACGAAATTCAATCATTCAAGATCAACTACACGTTCTAAACCCACTCTACTCCGTGGGTGCTCAAACTTTATGAACTCTTGTGCATTGTCTATTATTCCTGCCATCAGGTAAAAGTCTGGAGTCCTTCAAGAACTTCATGAAACTGTTTAGAAGATGTAATATTTGTACATCAGTTGTTTCTGCTGTATAACAAGCATGAATTTAGTGGTCTGCGTTAAGTCCTGTATTCAATAGTTAGGAGTATTAGACTCTTAAACGCTGTCTACAAAGGACACCTTGCCATTGGTACTATTAATTAGCTTTCTTTCAGTATGATGTTACATTTGTTATTAAATTTGACAAATATTTGACAAAAGCAAAAACATTAATTGTCTATTAATACTTGATATGGGAGAACTGTGAAATGTAAGTTTTATTACTGACAGTTTCATTTAAATGATTCTCCATCAATGTCTGTGACATCTCTGACATTATAAAACTTATTTTGTTCAAGCAATTTCATCGACTTAGCTAGGGCATTTGACACTTTCGAATAAATATTTTTAACTAGAACTTTAATTAATATTTGACCACTGTCGAATTTGTTAAAGTTATTGCATGATTTGTTGAAACGTTGCATATTATATTGACTAGAGTGTCAAGAGCCTCTCCATTTCTTATTCAATACCGTTCTTTTCAGTAGATATCGACCTTTTTGTAGTGTGATGGTGGGCACTTTAGATTTGTATGTTACAATGATGTACATTAATTAATTTAACTGATTTTTTATATTGTGTGTGGTATACATTAATTACGCAAAGACTCCAATTAACTGGAAGCCAACTCAAGGAAAAAGGAAACGAGGAAGACCTAGAAGTACTTGGCTAAATAAGATCAACAAGACTTTGAGAGCATTAAACATTTCATGGGAAGACGCTGTGAAGATTGCTGATGATAGAAACTAATGGAGGAAGGTTGCCTCCCTATGTTCTGTGCAGAACTCATGAAACTGATGATGATGATACATTAATTAATTGGACTGCTTTTTTATATTGTGCTGACATATGTTATTTATGAATTAACTGAATGATATATCATAAAATGCATAATCAAAATGTTGAGATTACTGTGATTTGTTTTGTTTTCATACAGATTATTGTGATCTCGAAAATCCCTCACGAGTGGAGTGCAGCCGAGATTTTCTTCTCGAATGCTTATTTTATCTTTTTCACAAACAGCGGCCGTCTGGCGAGAAGGGAAGATTTATCGGAATTGTGGAGTGTCTCACAGAAATGAGAAATGAACGTGAAAGAGCCATTAAATCGGATGAGAAATTTTTTAGTATATGGCGCAGTTGCATAGAATTTCCGCCACTCGTTTGCGAAATTATGCCATGACGAGTCTAACAGATACTGAGTGAGCTTTTCTTAATCCTTTAGCCTTTGTTTAGTGAAATCCGCTGATTATTCATGTCAACATAGATAATTTCAGTTAACGGTGGAAACTTATAAGCTTGACAGATACATTACGTCAAAAAATGATCTCGGATTCTGAATATAGCATTGCATAAGAAATTTATATTAAAAATGCAAGAAATACTTTACAATGGTTGCAATTTTGCAAACGTATTTATTTACTGTGCAATTCAATTGTAAGCCTGCAATGGCAAGTCTTTCACTGAGTTTTAGTTAGATGTTAGCATACTCTTAATCAGTGGCGGATCCAGCGGGGCCCAGGGGGCCCGGACCCCCCCCCCCCTTAGGTCCGCCGACAAAAAATTTTAAGCTATATTTTCATTGTTTCTAAGGCAATTTCTATATGTAAATATATTATTAATGGCAGTGGTTATGGGGGGGGGGGCGGGGTGGGGGGTGGAGGGAATGACAGGGTATAGTTCATTATTTCTAAGGCAATTTCGATGTGTAAATATGTTAATAATGGCAGTGGTTAGGGGGGGCCCGGAGTGGAGGGTATGACAGGGTATAGTTCATTGTTTCTAAAGCAATTTTGATGTGTAAATATGTTAGTAATGGCAGTGGTTAGGGGGGCCGGGGGTGGTACGACAGGGAACTCATTTCCAATAGCTCGATTATTTTCTAGGATATACAAGGAGCCCTGTATAATGGTAGGAGATCCAAAAAATGTTGACCGTTTCACTAGCTCTCAATTTTCACTTGAACCTATGTATTAGAGGAAAAAAGGATGTAAGTAAAAAATGTGAACTCTGTCCCGTAGCAGTGGTGCAAACAGCCATGGATGGGAGGGGTTAAGCCCCCCACCACCACCAAAATTAGGTCACTTGCAATTCCGCAGAGTTTCTTCAGAGGTGGCAAAATTAACCTACTTTTTCCAAAATAAATGTAGGATTTTAGGTATTCCCCTGACTTTAGTACAGGTATAAGCGGGGGGGGGGGGGGTAAGTTACGGGTATACACTCACTGTATGAGCCGAATTCAGTAGTGAATAAATTTTGAGTCCCCCACAGAAATTTGTCTGGTTGCGTCACATGTCCCGAAGAAGGCGGGGTGTAAGCAAAAATGTACTCTAAAAAATTTTTTGGGACCCCCTTAAAAAATTCCTGGATCCGCCCCTGCTCTTAATGTAAATTATTTGTGCCACTTTTTTCCAAATAATTATCTTTTTGCCAAATACATATTCTGTGTATTTCAAAATCTATAAAGAAAAGTATAGATCTTAAAGTTTATTTCTAGTAGACTAATTGTGTGAAATATACTTAATTACTTAAAGTGAACTGCTGTAGATTTAATAATATCCTTCCATAACCCTGAGATTTTTAATCAATGCTGTCTGAACTTGGTCTTCTGAAGTAGTTGCCTATCTAAGTACTAACCGAGCCTGCATGTCTTAAACTTTGTTTATGACGCCCGGTGCTGTAGGTCTAGCAATGCGCTAAACCCTGCACAGTAAATATACTTGGCTTTATCCGCGCTACTGACGCTGCAGATGAAGTTGTGTGGTGTATCATGCTATTCAACGATAATAGACTTACCTGCACAGTCGAGTATCTTACCGACATCGCCACTGGCTAGAGCATATGGCGATGTTGGTAATATACTCGCCTGCAGATCAATATGTGTGGTGTTCGAATCTTGGGCTCGCCCGTCATTGATATCGCTTTCGAGTGAGGAAATCGCGTTAACATTAGCTTTGCCATTAGCTTTTAACCATTATGTTCATAACAGTATAAAACTTGGTATTAAAATTAAAGAGTTGTAATGGCTAACTACTTCACTAGAAATGTGTATGACGTGCTTACAATAGGTTTGTGTATGAATTCGTTGTGGAATAACAATAGTAATTACCTCCAACAATTTCTATAGCGGTGTCGTGGCCGGTGTCCGGTCTTCGAGACCGCTTTACAGGTTTGTAGCAGGTTACTATTAATCCTGAATGTATGGTTTTATTGCCACACTCTAGGTGTATGCAAGCTATATGCATATGATATATTTGCCGTGTTTAATTGGCTCTAATATTTTCTAGTAATTGAACTTGTTAATTTAACATATCTCAATGAATGTCTCAATCGCGCAATGGTTAGAGGCGTCAGGTAACGCCATGAAGTTTAAGTGACAAATCCTGAAGTGAACTGAACTCTCTTGGGTTCGATTCCCAGCCACGCTGATCTGAGAGTAAAATCTCAGAGACATTCACTGGACTAGTTACACGGAAAATGGAATATATTAATTGTCTAACGGTTTAAACATGTGATATTAAACTGATAGATATCAACATGGTTGATCATTTCACTTTAATGCTTGTTATTATTATTATTAAAAAGTAGTTTAGCGTTTACTTAGAGCTTTTGACTATAATTATTATTCTAAATCTAAATTTTAAAAAGCTAACTTTAAACTTGTATTTTTGCAACCAATGAGCGTATAAAATTTAATGTTCAAAATTGAAACTGTATAGCTAACATTTTGCTGTACAATTTAAATTTTGTAGGTAGTTAAACGTTTTAGTTATTGCTAAAAAGTTAACTTTCGATCCATCCTTACTTGTGAGTAAATATATAGACCACATTAAAACCCTATATATAAAAGAAGTTAAGCTTAATTGATTAAAACCCACAGAGTATCATATCACCAGAGATACTTTCAGAGACGTTAAATTTCAGGTTGGCGGGTACAGACTATATAGGGAAGCGCTTTAGGAATGCTAAATTTGATATGTAGTTTTATATAAACTCTTTGACTGTACCAAATTAGCTCTTCCCAGAACTTCTTCATTTGCAATTTTTAAATTTTGCATTTTTATATCTTATCTTTTCCATTCTTTCCCATATCCACAGTTCCACTCTTCTGGTTTCTAATTGACCTTGTTTCATATCCAAATAATGACGTATAGACTTCTTACATAAAGTTCTTTCCTATTACCGATGGCCTATTTTGCTTGTGCAATCCTACTGCATATTGACGTCCCTGACATTGCCTTATTTCGAGGAACCGGACGTTAAATTCTTATTCGTTGATATGCAGTCTCACATTTTCATCGTGGACAGGTTAACTGGGATCTATGTTATAATGTTTACCTTGAGTTACCTGTGGGAGCACAAATTCATCATAAATAAACTATTTGCGTAATAATAATAATTAATGAGTTTAATTTAAATTAAGCTTACTGTATTTAAAGTTAGATTTTAGATGCTAAGACAGTTTGAGCATTTACATTTTGTTCCAATGACTAATATGCAAATTATAATGTGGAAAATATTTATGCACTTATTTCTTAAAGAGTTTAGTAAATTCTCTCACTAAATATCTAAAAATTAGTGATGAAATAATTTCATCAGCAGCTGTGGTGAAGGTTATTGTGATGTGTAAGCTTTTGACCTAGCTTTAAATATTATATAACCAGACTACGTGTCACTACCGACGTTATTCCAGTCTATTCGTGTGGACATATTATGTGGCATGCTAACATGAACGATATTACTTCATTCTTAAAATTTAATGTCGGGGCAGTTGTAAATTAAATTAGGGTTGTGACATTAGTAAGAAAGTTAACCGCGAAATTAGGGTGTCAAATTTTTTAAAATAATGTTTTACCTAAATGATTTTATATTGTGGTGAAATATTGGTTTCATAAACCAATACTG
Organism: Enchytraeus crypticus; assembly: GCA_905160935.1. Classification (NCBI taxonomy): domain Eukaryota; kingdom Metazoa; phylum Annelida; class Clitellata; order Enchytraeida; family Enchytraeidae; genus Enchytraeus; species Enchytraeus crypticus. The sequence continues at coordinate 2,023,124 of CAJHZI010000495.1, read as the reverse complement.
TGTATAATTATAATATAATTGTAATCATGTTATTCGTGTATAATTCTTAATTATGCTTTCACCCTTGGCTATATGCAATAAGTACGTTAATAACTCTTACGAATTGCAGTACCTAGATACCCATTACCAATTGAGGATTTAGTTAAAAATCTTAATTCACAATTTAAAAAATATTTTATACATTTGTATTCAAATATTAAAATTTAATATACCTGAGTTTAAAGTATGGAAGATTGAGATAACATATAGTTTGCCTTCCAGGCTACCATCCATCGCCATTTATCGGAATTCTAATTTAGACGGAAGAGAAATTTTGGAAATGTAAGCTATGAGACTTAGTCTTCAAATGTGCAAATGCCCTTCCATAATCGACAACCATTTGCAGATCTCAAACTTCGTGTAAATTTTCTGTTTTATTATTTTTAATTTATAGTTTTATAGTATACTGGTTTTAAAATGAAATTTTTTTTCCAGAACAGTACACTTCATGGATGTTGCTCATAGATTAATAAATTGACATACATTTGAGATTGTATCAACAGAGTGTAACTGGAACAAATTGATCATAACATGGAAAAAAAGACTTCCATTGAAACTCTACCTCCGTGTCGCGTCTGTGGTGCAGCGGCCACTGGAATTCACTACGGCGTCATTTCTTGTGAAGCCTGCAAAGTAAAGATCTCATAATTATATGTCTTCGTTTATTTTATATGTATAGATGGAATTACTTGTGTCTTATTCAGAACTGGAGCCAGTGGCGAAGTCAGTAAGACACTCGACCGCGGATCAGTTGATGCGGGTTCAAAGTCACTGACATCGCTTTCGAGTGAGGAAACTGACGTTAACCTTAGCTTTTAGCTTTTACCAACTCTGATTTATTGCTGGTGATGGTTTCGGAATGCTTCTGGTTTTCTTGTAGAATATCATGGGTTGAACAATATGGTACAGAGCTTAAAAGTTTCGAATTACGACTAGGTTCTGCTTCAGTTGACTCAGGCTTAGATTTAAAAATGATGTAGAGATGAGTAAATTTGTAAATATTATATCATTTTGAATCAAAAATTAGAATATTTAATTGATATATCACAACGTATGCATTGATATAGACTGTCATGAAATTTGTTTAACATATAGACCTATCTTAAATATTTTATTCTTTAATTTAGTAGTTAAGATCTTAGCTAATCAACATAGTGGTTTTCATTATTTATATGTATTTTTATATTTTGATAATCTTTATAATCTCTTGACGATGTTTCGAACCAAAGTTATTCAGTTCAACACTAAATTGTGATAGTTGTTCAATAACAACAGACATCTAAAAGCTGCTTTAAAACTTCTCGAGTGAATCATAACTGCCAGTCTCCTCGTTGTATGTCACTAGTCTTGGCACTTGGCTTTGTGAATGTTCAAATTTAAGTCGAATTAAAGTGACCTCTGTAGCTCGTAACCCCTTATATGACTATATGTTAGTATATAATTGAAAACTCTGTAAACCCTAGAGTAGATTAGAAAGGTCAAAATGATTCTAAAGTCTTTTGGAAGCTCCCAAGTCTTTGGCTGCACCTCTTCATTCTTAAATGGCAGGCAGTTAAATTGTAAATACCAATTTATATATAAATAAATAAAATTTCTAAATAGTGGTATGTTTGTGAAGCTGCAAATTTGCTAAATTTTGATTTTATGTAGGCATTCTATAGAAGGAGTCTAGCTAGAGGTGACGTGTACGAATGCCCTGAGGACAGGTCGTGTAAGATTTCCAGTGAAAGCAGAAATAACTGTGCATACTGTCGATATCAAAAGTGCGTGCAAGCTGGAATGTCAAAAGATGGTATTACAAACTTTATAACAATTTTGTTGTTTAAGAAAACTTAGCTTATTTTAGTTATGTTGTCCAATTGCTCTTGCTTAGTCATTTCTAAATTTAGGCTTATTGCATAGTATAAGTATATCTAGGTCTTTTCATTATTTGTCTAGTAGAATAATTGATATTGAGTTTTTAAATTATCTATGTTACTTAAATGAGGGACCTGTATACAAACTTGTGCTCATGTGTAATAATGATTTATTTGCAGCAATAAAAACTGGTCGATATACCTATGCCATGAAAGCATCTACGATACGAGAGGTGAAAGGGTTGAAGTCAGATGATGCCAACAATTCTAAATCATTGGAAAAGATCTGTTTAGAGAAATCAAGACAACTGCTGGCACCTTCTCTTTATAATACCGAACCTACTATAGCCCATGATACCATCATAGCCAATGATGTGGCTGAAGTTGACGGATCAAGCCTGTCTGGTAATGCAGAAACATGTTTGATGTTCAGTAGTAGCAATAATATCAGTGAATCATGTGCAATTAATAGCGACACTGAAACCATCTTACCGGAACCTTCTGACTGTCGTTTAACTGATGATACTCTGATGATAACTGATAATTGCTCTAATACTCGCTACAGCTGTCTCGAGGAACTTATGTTAAGCGCGCTAAATTTTTCTGATCAAGATTCAGAACTAATTGCTAACAATTCAGTTGAACTGCGTCGGTGTGACTGTAGGTTTGATTCTATCTTGTATGATTTCAACCAGGCAAAGAACTGTAGGTGTGACGGTACAAAAACTGATTTAGGAATTAATAAGCCTAATTGTTTAATAGCTGCATGCTGTCAATCTTTAACTGAACATATTGTCGGTGGAGCTATTTCCAATTGTCCTGGAAATGAGCCGAGATTGTACGATGTTTCAAAGATTGAGATCTATGATCGGATTATTAAGCGGTTGTGTGAGAAGCACAAAGATTTGGTACCTGAGGACATCGGAATTGATACAGCTCTCTCAGAAAAGGAGCGAGAGTGCTTGGTATATCTTTATAAACATTCTAATCAAAGTTTTAAAATTTAAAGTTTTAAAGGTCTAATTCAAAGTTTTAAAGTATGTTTAACACTATAAGTCGTAACCACATCTATGTGGCCTTTTATCTAAAACCTAAACCTTAGTCTTGTGTTATGTGATACCATAAATAAACATTTATTAAAGTAGATTGCTATGAACTGCCTTTAATTAACGCATGGTGGCATGTTACTCTAATAATTATCTTTCAGTACACACTGTGTTTTATAGCTGCCTTATTGTGATGGGTATCTTCACTCGAGTACATTTTTCGCCAATTTTAATCAAGTGTGACTTTCTGTCATGCCACATTGTATGCAGCAGTAGGCTGATATGATAATGTATTAGCATAAGTAAAGGATAATGAGTATAACCTTTAAATTAATTGGTTGAATATTATGCTTAACTAAAGAACAAAGCTTGAAAATTTGAATTATTGCAAGAGATGCGAGTTTTAACGTGGACTACTTCTATTGATGGAATAAGTTTCCGTCTTTATTAAGATAATTAATATATCTTTTTACATTTTTTTGTTGAATACTATATTTTGTTGAAGTCTGAAAATACAAATAGATTTCGTGGAGTTGAGTTTAGGGTTCGACCAATTCCATCAGTAACATAAGATACTGATATAAGTAAATTAAAAGAAATTGTATTAAGTATGCTGAGATTAAAATATTGACCTCAAAGTGATAGTAAGATATTAATCTTGGAATATATTAATCATATGATGCTATATATACCAGCTCACTGAGATATAATGGTAGAAAGAAGTTTACGAGTAATTGTAAAATCTGTGAATTTTGCTGCTCTCTTCTGGCATTTTGGAATATAACAAAATCTAATTTTACATACATTTAAGTATCGATAGTTTACAATTTAAAACATTTTGTGTTAAAATGATTGCTTAAAGTCGGTGCTAGTTTAAAAAGCCTTTTGGTAAAAGTCGGCCTTTTGCTTAAAGTCGGTGCTAGTTTAAAAAGCCTTTTGCAGTGTACATTTTTGCTAAATTTGATTTTAGGAATTGATTGAGCTAAAGAAGATGATTTTTGGTCCTTTGGAACCCATGTCTGCAGAAGAGTATTTCAGCTTCTATGAGGAGACGGGCCTTGATGTGGATGGCAGAAGAGAATTGTTGATGGAATTCATACAGCTGGCAGATGAAAATATACGTAAACTTATAGATTTTGTGAAAATTATTCCCGGCTATCGTGATCTGAGTCTTAGAGATCAGATTGGACTTATAAAAGGTAAGCACTGCGCTATAGCATACGTTTACAAATTTTTACAGTTCATCAGACAGTAATGTTGTAAATAAAAGTTAAAGTGCCCTAATTTCATTAGTAGAATGTTCTCTCAATTTCAGAATAAACTCTATGGAGCCTTAGTATCTTGACAAATAACTTGTAACGTGGTTAATCATTTCTTCAAAGGCTCGGAATACATTACTTCGTGGATACAAAGGAAAAGTATTGAATAAATTATTTATTTATATTCTGCACGATTATTTGTTAACCTTCTGTAATGTACCTAAATTAGTGATGCACAGAGAATTTTTAGTTCATCATTCGCTGTGTTTAATCTATCTTAAATTGTTTTTTCAAATTTTGTGTATCTTTTTGCTCTGTTTGATGAATCAACTGATAGCATTAATAAAATTACATGCAAATTATAAAAGGAAATCAAGCAGTAGTTTAGGCAAAGATGGTTGAATGAACTTTTGAACCAATAAAATTTATAGAAGTCAGCGAATATGTCCCTCTACTAGTGACTAAAATAACATACTTGCGTGGTATCTTAAAATTAACGAAATCTAAGTAAACTCTACTGACATATCACATCCAACACGTAGCCTCTATTATCATTTGCAAATTATGAAATGGATGATGATCCAGTGTTTTTAATTCCTTATCTTTTAACTCGTTTTCTGGATATTGAATTTTCTCCATTTCATACCCTTTTATGCCCATTGGTTGGATTTGATGCCATAGTGCTCGATGTTGCCATTGATGACAGTAGTACTCAAATTGTTGTTGTTATTGTTTTATATGGTGTTGCATTGTACAGGTTCTCGAATTGATTTCTCAATGTTTTCAAGTCACAGATGTTTCAATATAGAGCACAAGCTTTATTCTGCAGCAGCTGGTAAAGTATATCATTTAGACGACTTTAAGAAACTGGAAACGGATGATTCGGAGCCGACGTATGCAATTCTACGAAAAGTACAGAAACTAGACCTAAGCAGAGAGGAAACTGTGATACTGTGTGCATACTGCATCATGGTTACAGGTGAATGTTTTAAAATTCTAAAAATGGTAGCAGAGAGATCAGCAATGGTAAAATTGCAACTTGAACATGTATAATGCTTGTAACGCCTAGTGTTGTTGTAATCTTTGTCATTCAGCTCATCTTTTCTTGGTTACTCTAGAGCAGGAATTGGAAATTGATTCTCCATGAAACAGTTGAATGGCAAAAGCAGAATTCTTAAACAGTGAAAAATTAATTTGATTTTATGAAGTATATGCTGCTCTCATTATAATAATTGTAATGATAATAACAATAATTACTATATAACAACAATTACTGTTGTATTATAAAAACTTTAATTAAAACTGGTATTTTCTTAAGTTGTAAAATTTACTGATTTTAATAATACATACCTGCTAACTTAATCTCCATTAATATGTTGTGTAGAAGGATATAAAGTAATAATGTTCCTTCAGCTCAATAGGCCTCTCTCTCTCTCCTCTCTCTCTCTCTCTCACTCTCTCACACACACACACACTCACTCTCTCTGTCTCTCAGTGCGCTGCCCACTGGCCGGTCCATGGTGTATACCACGGTATATAGTGCCTCAACTCTTCTTATTTTGCATTTTCCACTTCGAATGGATCTTTAAATCATCTAGCATTCCTAATCCTAGTCTGCCTGTGCTTCGTTTTTCTTTCAATCTTCCTTCTATAGCCTCTTAGTAAACTACCTCCCCCCTCTTAAGGTGTCGTACCCAGCTCTTCTTCCATCTATCTGTACTCTGCAATACTTCTTCATTATTAACTTTTTGGGTCCATATAATCACTTCCATTCGTCTCATATATAGATTTCCAGCTCTTCTAGTTTCATGATATCTTCTTTCCTTGATGTCCATGTTTCACAACTATATAATACTTACATACATGCATCAGATCGGTTTGTGCTTTATTGTACAGATAATTGTGACTTGGAGAATCCTACGAGAGTGGAGCATAGTCAGGATTTCCTGCTCGAGTGTTTATTCTACCTGTTTGACAAACAGCGGCCACCTGGTGAGCGAGGCAGATTTATCAGAATTGTCGAATGTCTTGTTGGGATAAGGAATCTGCGAGAAATTACTTGTAAGCTGGATGAGAAATTTATCAGTATGTGGCGCAATAATATTCCCATTCCACCTCTCTTGTTCGAACTGATGTCTATGAATCAATAAAACTGTTAATTTATGGTTAGAAACTTGACTCTCTCGCCGTGCTCTCTGACACTGAGTGAAACCTCTAGGTAGGATATATTTCGTGGAGTCTGGCAATCTACCTTGCTACCAGAAGAAGCTAACTGATGTCATTCTGTAAAAGTAATTTGTCGTCCATGCCAAACGTCGAAGGTAAGTTAAAAGGTGGCAACTATTATATAATAGAAAAGTGGTCACGTGTAGTGTAAAGGTGTTAGCACACGCCTCATCAGCAGATCAATAGACAAAAAAGAAAAAGGAGACGTTCTTACATACGATCTTGGCGCTTGTTTACTGGTTGTGTTCACTTGAATTAATACCAGCATCAGAAAGGGCATTCGGTTGGTGAGCGCCTAGGCTCCAGAAATTGCTACAAAAATTTAAATGAATGGAAAAGTTTCAAGTAGGGGATTGACTTATTATAAAACGCAGGGCAGAGAGGATTTGAGACAGTCTGTTCTTATCCCGACCCTAGTTAAACTGGGATTCAAGGGAAGATGATGATGTGTTGCATTCTCACGTCAGATTGCTCCTAATCTAACGAATCTAATGGACAGTTTTGATCTCTGGTGTTATTTCAGCCAACAGTTCTCGTCATTTACGCTACTTCTGCAATCAGCTCTGAGCACATCCTTGAATCTTATAGCCAATGCACATTTTTATTGTTTTTGATACTGTTGTAGCGTCGTTATAGAGTTTCATAGAAGTATTGGTCATTCTAATAATTATTTAACAATGTTTAATTCAATATTGTTTGTGCAATTAATCTGTGAACCTTATTGTGAAATATTTGCCAATGTACAATTTTTTGTTAAATATAATCAAATATTTTTTATTTGGTTTCTCAAACTGTTAGTGGACTAAGTGAACATTAATTTAATGAAATTTTTATATATCGCCTTGTCACTGATTCGAAATGCAGAGTACATGTGCGCTTAATTTAGCTCAGGCTGATGTGATGTGGCTTTAAATTAAGCGAATTTGTACTAGTCATTGATTAGAATGGTTAAGAGCATCCTAAGCAGCATGATATCTACTCCTCTAGGCCTACACTTACCACCTGGTAGTTTTGCTATACTCTTAGCAGCCGATAGTTTATTACTACCCCTAGCAATTGATAGTTTGCTATCAACCTCAGCACCTGATAGTTTGCCATCATCCTTAGCGCCTGATAATTTGCTATTGAGATCAATATTTCTATCCAGAAAAAAAGAGTAGACGTTCACATGACGTTATATCACGTGACTAGTACTTCGAACAGGGCCAGTCCGCTACTTGCGGCGAAATGCTATCAAATTACCATCAATTGCTATCAAATTAGAAGGTAATGTAATTTGATGGGCTATCACATTACATAACCTTCAAGCTTCACCTCAATTTGGGCCAAGGCTCCCAGTTAAAAGCCTATATAAATATCTTCGATTTGCGAACAGTGTTTCACTGAGTACTCGGAAAGCTACCTTTAATAAAATTAAATGGCTAAAGAAAGTAAAAGTACTAGAAAAAAAGTACTGAATCAGAATTTAGGTTACTTGACCAAATGTAATACTTCGATCTGAGTAGAAAGTAAAAGTGCTCACATTCTTTTTTAAATAAACTAAATTATAATCATAGAAAGTTTTGCACGTTCTTAAATTAGTTTCAAGTTACTCGATTTAGTTTTAATTAAAGACGAAATCTTTAAATTTAGGCTAATATCTTAAGTTTCAGTATTAAAGGAACATATTAGACGCACATGCGCCTTCTAAAACCATGTGCATTGTGCTTGTGTGTCATGTGCTTAAATGTTACATTGTATAGTGACTTAATTAAAAATGTCCATTTTGCGTCAACGACATGTACCTAATTTCCATTACATATATCTGCGCATCAGAGCGATCAGTGAATATGTTAAACATTTTTAAAACTGGGAGTCGCGTCGTTATTTAATCCTCGATGAATGTTTACAAAATAAATAGAAAATAGTACAGTAGTATATCCGACCAAAACATAAAACTCGGTTTCGTCTCTCAATCCCAGAAAACCCCTTTAGCGATCCTTGTTTCAGACAGCAGTCTAAACAAGTGGACTTCCGCCACGACAGTCCGCCATTAATTTACTCTCAAGAAAATATACCATATGAAGAATTAATTCATAATCATATTATAGAACATAACTATAGCATAAAGCGAGAAATGGGTATAAATATTGATCAGCAGTTTGCAGATGATATTGCATATGTAAGCACATGCAAAAATATAACAGACAAAATTCAAAAGGAAGTCAATGAAAAACTGAATGAGAGAGATTTAAAACTAAACACAGATAAAACAGAAAAATATACCATTGGAAACAAAAATGATCAGGAATGGAAGAAATGCAAATATTTAGGTTCTTACTTGGATACTGAAAGAGACATGATCCATAGAAAGCAATTGTGTATGGCTATTTTTAATAAATACAAGATGAAACTAACAAATAGCAAAATAACAATGAAAACAAGAATAAATATATTCAATGCTTATATTACGCCAGTTTACTTATATAATAGTGAGCTATGGACATTAACTTCAAAACAGGAACACGAAATTGACATATTTCATAGAAGTCTATTAAGAAAAATACTTAAAATATATTACCCTCACATTATAAGCAACGATAACTTATACATCAGAACAAATGAAAAAAAATGGAGTCTTGCAATTAAAACACGAAGACTAAAATGGATAGGTCACTTACTTAGGTTACCGAACAATGCACCTGTAAAACTTGCTTTAAATGAGAATAAAAAATCTCAGACAAAACAAAGAGGTTGTCAAAATAAACAAACATGGATCAAATTAGTAAATAAAGATCTCAAAGATATAAATCAGAATTTGAACATATTAGATGAGAGCATCTGTGATCTGGCTGAGGATAGAGCGAAGTGGAGTCAATTAACCTTGAAGCCTACTGCAGGGTCCAAATAGGACGTAGTGCAGTCTCAGTAGTAGTAGTAGTACAGTAGTTATACTTTTTTAATACTATAGGCAACCTTGAACTAAATAGTATAAAGCTGAAATTTCCAGGATGCATAGATGATAGTGTCAAAAAAACAAGAAAATGAAAGTTCTTAGATTCTAATGACTTGTTTTATGATGAGTTTATTCGAGTTTATCCCAGTTTTAATGAGTTTATCTGAGGTGTTGAAGGCAGCTTAGTATCTCCCGTCTTGAAGAGAGGCCCTTCGGGCGTCTTATCTTGACGTTAAGCTCTCATAATTATCAACAATCAAAATACTGATTCTTTTAGCTTTATTTAGCTATGGGTACCGACAACTGTAATGAGCGTAAGTAGATCGGCAGCTGAGTAAGGTAACAAATTTTAAACTATCAATCTTATGTTGAGTTAAATTCCGTTAGTATAATAGTTCTAATCAGAGACTGTAAATTTGTATGGATCACCGGACTGGAAACATGCATACTTGATAACTGCCTTTAGTATTTAACTTCTTAAGCATGTCTTATTAGTTGCTGTAGACACTATCTTAGGTGATTATTTTACTATTATATGTCCATATGCCTTAACCTTGTATTTTATAGTTTTTATGATAGGCTATAGTAATATTTGCAATGGTTTATTCTGTTATTTCGCCGAACATATGTCATGTGAAGGTGTTTGGGTCAATTTGAATTACTGTCTGGTTTAGGATAGGAAAGATTGAAATGCAGATTTAACTAGCCTAACACTAACCGTATGTCAGCTCAGACTCAAGAGAAAGTTTTTAGATTTAGTCCTGGAGACTCTGTTTGTAACTTTGCACATCGCTGATTAATTCTAATTAATATAATTAAATGTCAATTAATTATAACTAACTAATTGACAACCAGTTGGAGAGCTCTGATTGCATTTTATATTTTTACTGATAAAAGTTATGATTTAGAATATATAATTTATGAAATATAAGGATAATCTTGAGTTCATAATTTGTCACTAGCAGAACGTCTCAAAGATATCTTACATGGATGCATATGACAGAGAATTCTGCTGATTCTGTATAAGTTGATTATGGAAAAGTCTGTCGTCGAAACTCTACCTCCGTGTCGTGTCTGTGGTGCTCCAGCCACTGGGCTTCACTATGGAGTCATTTCTTGTGAAGCATGCAAAGTATATAAGCTACATTAATAGTTCTTTCAGTTTATTTTGTGTCTACATGTAGAGTTATTTTTGTTGTATTCAAAACCCGAGTAATTTAGTTCTATTTACGAAATACTTGATAACTACTGATAACTGTATTGTTAACTTTTGCGATATAACTTGATAGTGAAAATGTTCAAAACATTGATTAACTGACTCATTTGACAGTAAACAGAAATATGATAAATATGATAAATATGATAAATATGATAAATATGATAAATTTGATTTAAAGAAGAATAATTTCATAAATATTTCCATTAAGTTTGCTCAATATAATTAATATGTAAGGTCTACTATGAACATCATTGCATCAATCAATACATGATATTATTAAATTTCTAAGCTTCAATATTTTCTATAGATTTATTCATTTAAATTACCCATTTTATGTCTGGAACACTGAAGAACATACCAACCGTTAATGCCACGTGTCATAGGAGGTGATCAAAAGAAAATTGAGGAAGGCAACTGGAAACCACTTCAGAAGTCATGTTTCATGTTTTTCCCAAACTGAAGGACTGCATAGGATTGCTGCTTTGCTCGATGCTGGAATCTCAAATTTGAATAACCCGTTCAGAAATTTAATTAAGAATTAGTGATACTTTCCAGACCTTCAAATTGCACTGTATAGGTAGCTCTTCACTACTAACAGCCTTCAGGTTCAAACTGGTCAATGTATAACTAAGTACTGTATTGTTTCCTTCTTGTATCTTATAAACTTTTATGAACTATTTTATGTAGGCATCCTATATAAAATGTGAACACTTATTTCTATATAAAAAAATTGCTAAATGGTGGTATGTTTGTGAAGCTTCAAATTTGTGCAAAATTTTGATTTTAATGTAGGCATTCTATAGAAGGAGCCTAGCAAGAGGTGATGTGTATGAATGCCCTGAGGACAGGTCGTGCAAGATTTCCAGTGAAAGTAGAAATAACTGTGCATACTGTCGATATCAAAAGTGCTTACAAGCTGGAATGTCAAAAGATGGTATTACACATTTTTAACAGTCTTGTTGTTTAGGAAATTAGATTTTATATTTTAATGTGAAGGAAAACTTAGCTCATACTAGATGTGTTGTGCCATTTATTTTCATAGGTCTTGCTTAAACACTTCTTAATGTATACATAGTGTAAGTATATAAATGCAGGTCTTTCGTGATAATATTTTTGGCTAAATTTTTTTGGTCTGCATTTCGTGGCAAATCTGGTAAATTGAATTGAGTTCTTCATTATATTTTATTTTGTAATTTCCTTCAAAATTTGTCACTCTATTTGAACTATTTCGTGGATTATATTTCAACTTTTCCTTATTCTATATCTTTGTACATTCATTCGGATGTATTTATAAATCTTTATCTTTTCACGAATTTATCTTCTTTTATTTCTTATCTTTACATTTCATTGCTTTTGTGAAGTCGTCATCTTTGAACCACTGCTACAGAGTTCATCTTTTGATTTCTTATTACATTTTGATCTGTTTGTCTGAATCTCGCTGTTTAGTACTTCTTTTGCAGCTTTTTGAAGTCTATCTACTTCCATATTTTTTGTACAATTTTTAAAATCAAACTATCTATCGAGTTTTCTTATTTTTCAATATTAAAAGTTTTTAACTCAAATTATCTGCTTCTGTAGTATCCCTATTTAAGAACCATAGAGTTTCATAGACCTACTAATTTTTTCAGTATCTTTCAGTTCAACGATCTCTCTAATAACTACTTTATCAAATTGTAATTGTGTCATACGTGCATTAGATTTCTCTCAGTTTACAGAGTTATGTATTATATAACTTTCTTTTTGTGTCTAATAGCAGGTCTTATATACATATTCCTTAATGCTGTCAGCTTTTACACCGACTGAAAGAAAATTCCTGTCAAACTAGTTTGTTAAATAAGTAGTACATTCAATATACCATTTTATTTGATTTACTATGCATTTAATATTTACATTTACATTTGCAGCAATCAAAACGGGTCGACATTCCTATGCAATGAAAGCGTCTACGATTAGAGAGGTGAAAGGGTTGAAGTCAGATGCTGCCAACAATTCTAAATCAAAGGAAGAGATCTGCTTAGAGAAGTCAAATCAATTACAGTCACTGCAGCATTATACCACAAAGTCAACTATAGCCAGTGATTTCATGGTAGAAATTGGGGTGACGGGCATTTCTGGATTAGGCACGCCTGCTACTGTCGAACCACATTTGGCAATCAATAAATCAAGTAATGTTATTCAGTATAATAATATTGAACCCCATAGAAGTATTGGGGATAATAATTTTATCTCTGAAGCCCATAAAACTTTGTCTAATTGCTCTGGCACTGATGATGAAACTATTTCTGTTGACTCTGACTCACGCTACAGCTGTCTTGAAGAACTCATGTTAAACTCTCTAAGTGTTTCTGACCAACATTCAGAGTACAAAGTTTGCAACCGCTGCAAAGAAATCATGACTGATTCTGTGGGGCTGTGTTTGCAGTGCAATTTAAATTCAGTATCGTGGGACTATGTGAAGAAGAACAACACTAGTGTCGGCGCTGGTAATGAGATAGAAAATAGTAGCCATAACTGTTTAACTGCTGCATGCTCTCAGTCCTTAACTGAACATAACGTTGGTGGAAGTATTTACATTGGTCCGGAAAACAAGCAGAAGTTGTACGATATTTCAAAAATTGAAATCTATGATCAGGTTATTGAGCGCTTGTTGGAGAAGCACAAAGCAATGGTACCCGAGGATATCAGAATCGATTCTGCTCTTTCAGAAAAAGAACGAGAGTACCTTGTAAGTCCTCATAAACATTATAAATAAAGTAGTCCTCTATTTATGATGTAAAGTTAAAGATTTTTTAATTAGTGTTCTAATTGTGTTCATTTATATTTTTGTCGCTATATATTGTGATGATTATTCTGGTATTTAGTATTTTGTGATCATACCATTTAGTTCAGTTCAGTTGATAGTTAATTAATATAATCCCGATACTGCACATAGCTGTTAGCAGTTCAATCACGCAAAGTTTGAAAATCTAAGGCTTTGCAGAAGGTTTGAATAAAAACAATTATCATGGTGCACTACTATTTAATGCTCAGAATATACAGTATATATCAACTTGGGTCACTTTTTAATGGTAAAAATATTTAATTGCTATAAACAAAATAAAACTTAAATTATAAACTATAAATTTTTCTTAATCCTTTCAATTGTGTAGAGCAATTTTAAAAGACATGTTCTTTTAACACCTGCATTTGCAAGATTTTTTTAAATGGGCTCTGGACATGATGGCATAATGTTTGGGTTACGGAAAAGATTCGTCTAACTGAGCCAGTTTTTCCTGTTCAAAGTCGTAATGTATGAAACATCGGATCTAGCTTCAGTTTCTTTTTTCTTTACATGTGATATACAAATTCTGTTATGATCTTCAAATCGATGTGAAGGCAGTTTTTAATTGAAACATATTTTTCTATGTTTTGATTGTAGGAATTAGTTGAACTTAAGAAAAGGATTTTTGGTCCTTTGGAACCGATGTCTGCAGAAGAGTATTTCAACTTCTACCAAGCGACCGGTCTTGACATTGATGGCAGAAGAGAAATGTTGTTAGAATTCTTACCATTGGCTGAGCTCAATATACGACAACTTATAGATTTTGTCAAATCCATTCCCGGCTTTCGTGGTCTTAGTCTAAATGATCAAATAGGACTTATAAAAGGTAAGAAGAAACTGGGAATAACTCAGTATAGGCTCCATACTCTTTTATTTAATAATCTACGTAATACTTTATCCCGACCGTAGTTAACTGGGATTCAAGGGAACATGATGATGAGTTTACCATATGTTCTATGTAATACTCGGGATATAAAAAGAGAAAACAGTTTACTTTTTTGATGATATAATATTGCACGCTGCAGAAAGATAATACCTTTTGGACTATTTTATCAAAATAGGCCTATTGATAAAATAATTAACAGTATGAAAGCTAATTAATTAATGAATGAGTCTCTTCATTTACGTTGAGGTAAGCAGGTCATAGCGGCACTCATCTCCTCAAACTAATTAATAAAATAGTCCAAAGTGGAGTTTAGCAGTGGTTACAACTGATGAATCGATTTCACTGAAGAATTACGTTGATGATGATTGATGATTTAGTATCGTTTATTTGTTCAACACAGCACAGATTATATAAACAATAGGAACGTGCATGTAGTTAGTTAAACGTTGAAGAATTAGCAGCTGGATCGAGAGCATAGAGTTGGAATCATGCAATGATCTCAGTGAGATATTTAACTGATCATGCTACTGGTTCATTAACCCACCAAAACTTCCTCATCTGAACTGTAGTCTGCCATATAATTTGGGGCCTTTTTTGTAATAAATAGAAATAAAATTAGATATATTTATCCATATAATATTCACCATGCCGTAGCTTTTCTTGTATTAATTAAGTTTATTTTAAATTTTCAATGTTAGGTTGATACGTACATTTCCAATTTTATTTTTATCAAATTAATACCTATTTTCATAAACTTAATTGCATAGTAATTTGTAACACTGCAGTAACATAGTTTCTCTGAGATATTTAGTTTCGTCATCCGGTAATGAAATGTATTGAAGGCCTACATTTCATGTACTCTGTTCATTGTACACTGCACAGGTTCTCGATTGGACTTTTCCATGTTTGCCTGCCACCGATGTTATAATATTGAGCACAATCTGTACTCTCCGTTTGTTGGTAAAGTATATCATTTGGATGAATTCAAAAAGTTTGAGGGTGAACATTTCGAGACTGCATATGCAATGTTATTAAAAGTAAAGAAATTAGATCTAAGCAGTGAGGAGACAGTGGTTCTGTGTGCTTACACTGTCATGGTTACAGGTGATTGCTCTTTCTATAAAACTTTCTGCTCTTTCTCTTTCTTTGCTCTTTCTATTATTAATAGGCTAACAAGAATATCATTACAATCAATTTAAAATAGGAAATGTTGATATTAGATGCTTTAAAAGTATAGCTAATGTTAACGTCAGTTTCCTCACTCGAAAGCGATGTCAGTGACGGGCGAGCCCGGGATTTGAACCTCACACATGCTGATCCGCGGTCGAGTACCTTACCGACATCGCCACTGGCTCCAGCCGGTTAAGATACAGTGATTTCGAGACTCAATATTCAGTATGACTCTCTCGTGTAAACATGAAGAGCATCAGGAATTATAATTGCAATGTATCAGTTATTTGCGGAAAAAAGTAAAGTAAACACAGTTCATAAATATTCTCATTTTCATTGAAGTAAGAGAGAGGCCTGAAATATTCACTTTTGACTTAACTAATAGCTATTTATCTTTAATAGCAATTTGATAGTATTTTATAAATATCTTTTAGCTATAGAATACTTATCGTTCGTTGTCATAGTGGTTTTGGTTAAGTGAACAGAGTAAGGAATTGAACGAAAACAGGTATTAAGTGTGTATCGACATGTTTAGATATCATTTGTCATACAATTTACGAATTGTATGACAAAATCTAAAATGGCTGTGTTTTGTAGTTTGTAAATTTGTTATTGTATGGATCGTATCTATCATTTGCCCTAATGTAATATCATTCAATGAAGGGGTAATCTTTAAGTTACTTAGTTACGGATTGGGCTTTTTTGCTTATTGTACAGATAATTGTGAGTTGGAGGATCCTACAACAGTGGAGCACTGTCAGGATTTCCTCCTCGAATGTTTGTTCTATCTCTTCGACAAACAGCGGCCACCTGGTGAACGAGGCAGATTTATCAGAATAGTCGAATGTCTTGTTGAGATAAGGAATCTACGAGAAGTCAGTAATGAGCTTGATGCAGAATTTTTCAACATGTGGCGCAATGACATTCACATTCCACCTCTACTGTGCGAGATGATATCTGCAAAATAGTAATTGTTATTTAAGCCATTTGATTTTGTGTCGTGTAATTTAGCTAAAAATGTTGTCAAGATTATAGCTATACTATTTGTACCCATATTTTCCTATTTGTTATTTATTGCCACAGTATAAGTTTTCTTCTGTAGCCTGGGTTTTAAAGAAGTGTCAATGGTCATTTATTTTTGACTTTGTATTTGAGACTCCTGTTCACTATTTGTGCATAATTAATTGAAGTCCCGACATATTTTGCTCTTCGTATCGTTAGATGATGAAGCGAATTCTAATTTTATATAGTTTAGTAGATCTGTGGAGTAGACTCAGTGAGGCTTAAGAACAGCTGAATATCGTGACCCTTAGATGGCTGGAGCCAGTGGTTATTAACTAATCGATGCTGCAAATGATAAAACGTTAGCAGACGTCTCTTATAGTGATCTAGAATATGAATTATGCAGCCGGCTACCTCTACGCTAATTTAAAGATTTACATTTGTTGTTTATGATCTTGAAGCACTAAAATTGGATCAGCTCCGAATGTACATGTCAGTTTAGATAGTTGGTATTTTTAAGCCTACTGTAGCAAACTAGCTGTACCTAGCCTGTAGTGTTCAAATCTTGAATGATTGTGCTATTTATTTATTACTTTCGTTTCGTATCAGCTGCTAATACAGAGAAACATACATTATGTTGGCTCGGTTTATATTTGAAGTAGTATAGTTTAATTATATTTTAACTCTTGATACACTGCTAAAGGCCAAAGCCAAGTCTAACGTCAGTGTTGTTCTCCAATAGCAGGTCAGTGTCGGAAAGAGTACTGGCTTTGAACCCTGCACTTAGTGATCCGTTGTCGAAAAACTTAAGCCACGGGTTCGAACTGATGCAATGTGTTGAACAGTTACTTTATTAGCTCTTGTATAAATGTGTAGGGTTTTTATTTGTTAATTTCTCTGAAGTGAAGATCTACTTCATTTTTATTTTTTATTTCTTTATTGAAGTACAACTCCAAGAATTTTAATAGTCAAGACTCAGGGTGCACCGGATTTGAGTTTTCAAATCCGCCGGAGCGTGATTTCAAGCATCAACAGTCTAGAACCAGATTCGGATTTGATTTAGTTATAATTGTAATATTAAAAAAAACTAGATAAAGCCAATTATAACGTTAGTTTCATCTCTTAAAAGCGATATCAGTGACACACGAGCCCACAATTTGAACCCCGCACATTCTGATTTGCGATTAGAAGTCGACATCATCATTAAGTTATTAACTAAGTCATAGCTTGTGCTCTATCAATCATCATCTTTGAACCATTCACTAGGTTATAAGAATCTTATAACGTTATGTGGAAATGTGGTTATGGAGAAGGGTTGATAAGATTAGTTGAATTTACAAAATTGCAAGTAAAGAAGTTCTTGAAAGGGTCGATACAGACAGTTAATAAATGTGATAAGAAATAGAAAGAAATCAATAAAAATTTGACGTCCGGTTCCTCGCCATAAAGCAATGTCAGGAAGAAAAGCTAGATAGGACTGGGAAGAAAAACTGGAAGGGGGGGGGGGGGGGGTGGCTAAAGGATGTATTAGAAGAAAGAATGCAAGGGGATAAAGTTAGAAGAAGACCAAGAAATGTGATGTCAGATGATCTGAAAACAAATTAATGTGTAGAATTGAAAAGGAAGGCTGAGGATAGAATTGTTTGTAAGAGCTATATGCCATGTGGACCTGCCGGTAGACAGTGTACTTGATGAAGGTAGTAAAATCAGGAAATTATCAATCATATACATGTATGTTAATTGATCGATATTTATCAGTTTTAATACTGCAAGTCTGAACGGTTGGGGAATTTATATAGTCCATTTTCCAGGTAACTAGTCCTGTGAATGTCCGAAATTTTACTTTCGGATAAGCCCGGCCGAGAATCGAACTCATGAGAGTTCAATTCACTTCAGGATCAATCACTTAAAATTTCATGGCATTGTACGTGACACGACACCTCTAATCACTGCGCTATTGAGACACTCGTCTAGAAGAGGGGCAACGTAATAGTGTTCTATGTTGTCATGGACAACAATAGTGCTGTAACTGTTGTTGTTGTTGTTAAAAAGTAATTTAAGTTACCTGATATTTGACCTAGTTTAATAATTAGGGTAGGTCAAAGCATGATAAGAATAAACAAAAAGCAGCTGATCGTTGGCAATCTTATCTTTGCATCCTTGATTCCTTACCTTCATTAGTTATTATGAATTAGAAATTTAAATTTTCAAATTGACTGTGTATTTGCGATACTTTAGCCGCAATTTAACTTTATTGACTAATGAAAAAGTGGCCAGATTTAAAAACGTCGATTAATAGTTAATTTGATTTGTATTCTAAACTTAAGATAATTTTAATCTTTGATCATCGGATGATCTAAGTTAGTTAGCCTCATTGTGCTCTGTATTCGCCGGAAGCTCGCTAATTTTGTTGTTACCATAGTTTTTGTTAAGTGTTAGGTTATGAATATTTAGTTTTTTGCACTGCATTTAGCGATTTCTCATATAGTATTAATATACACAAACATTTCACTAACTTTAAGAATAAACTTTTCTTATTTATTTTTTGTCCTACTGGATCCCTAAAGTGTTTGGCTTTCTATATTACCCTTTACCCCGTTTAATTTACTTTTCATTTTGTTTGTAGGATTGAACACTGACATGGATAAGTCACTCCATTTGCCTCTTTGTGGAATATGTTCAGCTCAGGCTACTGGATTTCACTATGGCCTCAACACATGTGAAGCCTGCAAGGTTGGAATCTATATGTGACAGGAACATTAGATATAAATTCAAAAAGAACATTTGTGTAGCTCGTTGTAGATATATATTTACACTGATAACTTTTTAGAATATTGAATAGTGATTTAATGTAAACTTATATAAAGGCTATTTAGCTTTTATTCTTGAAAAGCACATGGAAGCTGAAATATTGATATTTGAGTATAATTTACTTTTTTAGATTACATTTTAGCTCAGTTTCGTAGTAGAGAAGTTTCTCAGGGTGGCCATGCCTGTAACTAAAAGGGCCACGGTTTGCAGACTCCATTTAATTGAGCAATTAACTGTAGATTGTTGTTTTCTACTTTTAATATTAAATTCAGTTTGGCAATGGCAGATATTGTACCTACATATGTATATATTCTGTATAGAAGACGCAGTATGCAATTTTTATTATGCATAGATGCTGTGATATCTTAGTGCCCTCTTAACTGAGCACTCTGTTATTTTGTGTTACTTGCTTTCAGGCTTTCTTCAGTCGTAGTATAACTAAGCATCAGTTCTACGAATGTCCTTATATGGAGTCTTGTCTAGTATCTCATGAAAACAGAAAGTCTTGTGCGTACTGTCGATATCAGAAGTGCCTCGAGTTGGGGATGCGCAAAGAAGGTAAATTTTCTGGTCGTCAGCATAAATTTGTTTTATTTGATAGAATTATTCTGTTGCCCAGGTTTACCCTGTCAAGCATCTAATTCTTTCTGATCTAACTCTCTAAATGTTAATATATTAATTTCTTATATGAAGAGAGAGAGAGAACTATGTTTAATGACATTATCATCAAAGCATGAAATGCAAAATTGCAAATACAAACAGGTCATCAATGAGGATAAATAAATCCTATCTAGTTGGCAGCCCACAATCAGTACTAACTGAAGTACTTACTGATAGTACTGAAGAGTACTTCGTATGAGCCCAAATATTACTTAAAACTGATCTAATTGTGTAATATAACAACAATTCGTTCAGCTTAGATACGTCCTACACTTGTCAAATAAAGTTACTGAATTGACATGTATATTTTTAGCCTGCAAGACTGGGCGCTATTCACACGAGCGAAGAGCCTCTAATATCCGAGAAGTAAGAAGGTTACAGACGCATACGGAAGTATCCGTGAATAATTTTTATACTAAATATAACAACATATCAAATGACATAAACAGTACTCCAGTAAACCCTACTGTGTGCAACAATAATGTAGTATCTGATTCCCTTATAGATATGAGAAAAAGTACTACACCTTCTGAGGCAACAACGAAGAATTCACGAGTACTGGATATTTTATCAGTTAGTACTGAAATTGCCAAAGAGCTTGAAGTGAATAAATTGACGAAAAGTCATGCTGCAGATAGTGTCGGAAAATATCTGAAGGGATTATACAGTCCAAGTAGAGTTGAATTCTATGAACCAGTCATAGAAAATCTCCTGAAAGTCTCTAAAGATCTTTCTAATCGAGATGAAAAATCATCGTTTGAAGTTCTGTCCGAGTTGGAGAAAGAATATCTTGTAAGTTATTTGACTCCTAACCTATCATACGAATTTTAGCTACATAAATTTTTCATGGAATATTAGTTTTTCCTTGTTTTGTTTGGGCCTGTATAGGCCAACAGTAATTACCTGAATAATAATAATAATAATAATAAAGATTTAACGTTAGATCATGTATCCTAGTGGTGTTGTTTTAGACAACAGTAGCACTTTAAATCGCGTTGTTGTTGTTGATGATCGTTCGATATGCTAGGTACTAGTAGCCTATGCTAGGTACTAGTAGTCTATGCTAGGTACTACTAGTCTATGCTAGATACTGCTAGTCTATGCTAGGTACTAGTAGACTATGCTAGGTACTAGTAGTCTATGCTAGATACTACTAGTCTATGCTAGTTACTACTAGTCTATGCTAGATACTACTAGGATATGCTAGATACTAGTAGTCTATTGTAAAGTTACTTTGTTGTCTGGACAGGAACTGATTGATCTAAAGAAGCAGGTGTTTGGGGTAATGAAGCCAATGACCACAGAAGAATATGTTCAGTTCTACCAGGAAACTGGAATCGACATCGACGGTAGACGTCAGTTGTTGGAAACCAATGTTCTGCCCAGGATGGAAGAAGCCATCAAGCAACTCGTGCAGTTTACGAAAGCCATTCCAGGATTCAGCTCACTCTGCATGTCTGACCGTATTGGCCTAATAAAGTGTAGGAGCGTATTAATTTTAAAATAACAATTTATAGCTTAAAGATTAGTATGTTTTACTGTCGAGTTAGTATACAACTTGGTATATATATATATATCTATATATATATATATATATATATATAATTATAATTATATATATATATATTTTAGACATTATATATATATATAAATATATGTATATATAAATATATATATATTCAATATTAACATATTTAATTTATAGTATACTATGTTGTTTCAGCTTCAGGCTTTGACGTCTACTTGCTGGCAAAACATAGAAACTTCAAAATCGAGCACGAAGTGTTCTCTCCCACTCCCGGTGTTGTGCTGCATGTGGAGGATTTGATGAAGGTCAGAGGCAGCATCGTGGACCCTGTGAGGAGGGTTGTGAAGCGAATGCAGAGACTCGATCTGAAGGAAGACGAGACGGTAGTGGTCTGCGCATTGGCTGTCATGTCTGCTGGTAATTAGGCCTAGTCTTTGTTAATAAAACTAAAAATCATCATCATCAGTATGTCATTCATATATTGGAATGTCGTTAATAGATAGGGCTAATGTCATGAAGTTTTAAATTGAAGTTGTAAATGACAGACCCTGAGCTGAATTGAACACTCGTGGGTTCGAATCCCAGCCGCGCTGATCTGAGAGTAAAATTTTGGACATTCACTGGACTGGTTACACGGAAAATAGTCTAAATTGCCTAACAGTTTTAACATGTGGTATTAAAAGTGATAGATATCAACACAGTTGATAATTTCACTATAATGCGTGTTTACTTTTTTTTAAAATTGTTTATAGACTCTGAACTGTTTTAAAATAATTGCAGCCTAGATGGGCATACGTCAGGGCCGTTGGGCCTGTATGTTCTTTTTCACGTCGTTTTTGCAAACTGTATTATGTCTATTTGATTTCGTGAAAATAAAATATATCTATCAATATTCCCTTGAATCCCAGTTTAGCTAGGGATTTAACTAACAATATTTGTAGAATTTAATTTAGTGATAGCTAGTGAAGATTGTGAAGTTAAACAAATGTCTGGATTTCTTTCGTAGAAATCATCTGAATGATTAGCTACAATCTGTTGAAAATAAGATGATAATAGGTAGGAATAGTGAGGGTTTTCTAATATTCTATACCTTGTCGTCTATTGAGTTGAATGATAATTGTTGAATATCTTAGTTGGGATCATCTTTTAGACAATACTTTTTTAATATTTAAATATTTATAATATTAATTTTAATATTAATTAATTTTATATTTAATTTTTAAATATTAATTTAATATTTATTATTATTATTGTTATTTATTATTCAATTTATTATTAAATATTAATTTAATTAACTTTTAAATGTATTTACTTTTAAATTAAGTTTAATATTAACTTAATATTAAATATTTTAAATATTTACTTAAAGACAATATTTTGTAAACAATACGCTATCTTCAAAATATGCCATAAAACATCCACTTTAATTCTTATACTAAATGTATTTAT
Organism: Enchytraeus crypticus; assembly: GCA_905160935.1. Lineage (NCBI taxonomy): Eukaryota > Metazoa > Annelida > Clitellata > Enchytraeida > Enchytraeidae > Enchytraeus > Enchytraeus crypticus. The sequence continues at coordinate 2,000,217 of CAJHZI010000495.1, read as the reverse complement.
ATTTTGCAGAATTCTTATACTAAATGTCTTTACATTTTGCAGAATTCTTATTCTAAATGTCTTTATATTTTGCAGAATTCTTATTCTAAATGTCTTTATATTTTGCAGAATTCTTATACTAAATGTCTTTATATTTTGCAGATAACTATAGCTTGCAGGAGAGATCCGTTGTGGAAAGCAGTCAGGAATTTCTCCTCGAATGTTTATTCTTTCTATTTGACAAGTATTGTCATGAAGAGAAATTGAGATTTTTCAAAATAGTTAATTTATTGACAGAACTGAGAACAGTGCGCGAGGAGCACTGTAAGAGTGATAGAGAAATGGCTGAGATCTGGTGGGGAATTGTTAATTTTCCGCCTATTGTAAGCAGCATTTTCTCCTCGTCTGGTGATATGATCCGTTTACCCGACTGAGTGTTGGACCGTATATATATATATATATATATATATATATATATATATATATATATTATATATATATTTAAATATATATACGTATATATATATATATATATATATATCTGTATATGTATATATATATATATATATATATATGTATATATCTATATATATATATATATATATAGATATATATATATATATATATATATATTAATATATATATATATATATATATATGTATATCTATATATATATATATATATATATCTATTTATACTATATAAGTATGTATGTATGTATATGTATAACCTAAGTGCACAGAAATAGAAGGACTATTTAAATAGAATGTCTAATGAAATATTACTTCCAACTATAAATTGTGTATAATTTTCACTTATTATAAATAGTATGTTCAAAAATTATTATAACATCTAGCGCTTAGTGCTCAATGTTGTCATGGACGACAGTAGCACTCTAACTGTTGTGATGTTAATAGGCAATTAAACTTAAAAATAGCATTTAAAAACACATTCAAAAATAGTTACTTCGCTCAACCAGGGAGTAGTGTAGTTCGATAAACTCGGAGAAAAATTTTAAATATGAATATTTAATCCACTCAGGTTGTCCACAGTTCACGGACTAAAGGCGGAAAATTAATAATCCCCCACCATACATTCGCCATTTCTTCTTCACGTTTAAAATTCAGTTCTCGCAAATCTCTTAACTCGGTGAGACATTCAACAATTTTGGCAAATCTCAGTAGAGTTGTGTCGTTGGAAAAATGTTTATCAAACACGTAAAATAAACATTCGAGCAGTAACTCGTTCATTTGCTCCACGGCCGCTCTGTTCTTCAGATCACAGTTGTCTGAAATGAACAAATATAGACATTTACTGAGTGATAGATACAGTACATCTTCATCATCATCATCGCTCATTTATTTCAGACATAGCAGTCCATATTACAATAAAATTAAAATAAGACCTAGAATTTAACATCCAGTATACTGTATGGTATTACAAAATCATCATTAAAACATTTCAGTCAGCCATAAGTATGTAAAGGCTATATTTTGAATTTAAATTCCCATGTTGTGTCAGGGTTTCTTAAGAATAGAACAACTGCGGATCGCACGAGTCGTAAAAGGTGACAAAGCACTAAAATGCAAACCATCGTCAGAAAGTGCATTCATTTGGTGTGCGCCTATGCTCCAGAAATTGCTACATAATTTTATAATCCCGACCCTAGTTAACCGAGATTCAAGGGAAGAAGATGGTGATGATTGATTATAATTTAAATTTTAAAATTTAGTAGATTTTAAAGTTACTGTCTTTTTAATCTAAAGGCCCAATGTAATAGAGTGAAAATTACTGTATTAGTTCAAAATAAATAATTCATTAAGAAATCACTGAATACCAAAATATATTCCAAATTAAAATTTATTAAAATATATAAAGTCATCTTCATCATCATCCTCCCTTTAATCCCAGTTTAACCAGGGTCGGGATACAAATAGACTGTCTCAAATCCTCTCTGTCCTACACCACACCACCAGCCAAACCCCTATTTGAGACTTTTCCATTCGTTTAAATTTTTGTAGCAATTTCTGGAGCTTAGGCGCTCACCAACCGAATGCCCTTTCTGACGTTGGTATGGATCTTAGTGCTTTAGTCGCCTTCTACGACACGTGCAGTCACCGGTTGGTCAATTCTTCAAACAACACGGGGAAAAATTAAAAATATTTAAAATTTAAATATTTAAAGTATATTGAAAATAAGTGTATGATAGAATTGATTGTTATGGTAAATGATAAAATGCGGATTGATTCGTATATCAGATGCCATTGTAGATCCTACGCGTTTAGCACTTATTATATTATTCTTATGATCATTCAAACTGTTGTAATATAATGTTGTAATATATACTTGTCTGAATGAAATATTAAACAATTGAAAATAACGACAAAACAGCTATCTTTGTATTTGATTAACGTGTTTTGCATGACACACTGTCCAAAATATTAATTTCATTTACTGTTTAAACTTACAGTAAAAATGGTTAAAGACATAATATAAATAGAAATAATAATAATTATTATTATTAGGCCTATTATTATTATTATTTATAATGACAAATATAGTGATGTTTACGTTTTAGTAACTCAATCTTGTAGCAATGCTGTCATTCTGTAGTATAGCAGTAGTTTATAATTTAAGCCTGACCGTGATTTTATAGTTTATAATAATAATAATAATAATAATAATAATAATAAATATTTCATTGAATAATATGACGTGCTCTCCTAGCGTTGCTTGTGCCTGGAAGATCTGTATAATATAGTGTTCCCATGCGTGCCGCTGAGGGACTGATTCCCTATGGAGATGAATGCAGGATAGTCGAGAACACAAGTTGCCACTATAATAATAATAATAATATAGTGAAACATAGAATGATTTATACCGGAAAAGGTAATGGCAGCAGCAGAAATAAGGGCTGTTTCATCTTTACGAAGTTGTAGTCTTCCCATTTTGAGCTGAAAAGCAAACACTGGCTCCACAAGTTCACCCTTAACTAATCTCATTTCGTCTATGTGAACTACCTTACCAGCGAATGGAGAAAACAGCTTGTACTGAGGTCGAAAGTATCGATGTCGTCCAATCAGGAAAAACTCTAATCGTGACGCTGAAATTAACCATTGCATAAATAATTATTGTATCGTATCAAATTAATTCTACCAAGAAGAAGTAAATGGTTTAAAACTCCACAGTAGTACGCTACAAACAATCTGACATATATAGGCCTAACCATGATGCAATTTACTGGGAAAGCAAGATGTCGAACGATGAACGTCGGATGACCTGTCTTAAAATTTAATATTATTTATCAACTGCTTGTGCGTGACAATGTTTCATCACATTTTACTTCTTCAGAGATTTTGTTAGCTATGCATACATAGTATTACATAACTGGAAGAAAAAACTATTGAGTACTAGCTAAAGCTGCAGTGTAAGTCAGTTTTGGCCGAAGGCACTAACAGTCACTGACGAGGTTCGGATTGAAGAGAGAAATAATGCAATGCAGCCAGTACATGTCAAATTGAAGGTGTCCTGTTGTTTTCCACAAGAAAGCGTCATGACATAATATGAAAAATAAATTAATAGCCTAATAACCCGCAACTTCATTGAATTCCATAGATGAAAATCATTGCAGATCTTATTCAAGTGCAATACAAAGCTAACCTTGATGAATAGAATATTCATAATAAATATGGATGTCAATAGTCTATCAATTAATAAGAAGCACTTAAATCTAATCATCCAAGCAATAATCATCAAAATCTAACTCAACAAAATCGTCATACACAAAACCACAAGGTTCTTTAAAAATCCCTGAGCCATATGGCTACCAATTGAGCACCATTGTTTTAAATTGAATTAAATTATCATATGCTATTACCTTTAACAAGTCCAATCTGATCATCCAAGCACAGATCATTAAAACCAGGAATGGCTTTAGCAAAAGCTATGTGGGCTTTTATTCCTTCGTCAATCTTTGGGAGAATAATGGATTCTAGCAGCTCTCGCCTACCATCGATGTCTATTCCTGTCTTAGAGTAGAAGTTCAAATAATCTTCCATTGACATCGGCTTCAAAGAACCAAAGACTTTCTGCTTCAAATCCACCATTTCCTAAATATAGCAAAAAAATATAGCACACAAAAATAGTTAAAAAATATAGAATATATCTATATACAGATATGCAGGCCACAGTTTCTTTAGTTTCAATTTTTGATTTGGATAAATCAAAAATTGAGACTAAAACCGTGTTTGGATAAATCAAATTGAGACTAAATGTGACTCATTCAATTGATGCCTTCTATTTGTCACATCCATTTGACGTCCTTGACAATACCTTATGGCGAGGAATCGGACGTTAAAAATCTTATTTATTGATTGATTAATCCAGTGCAAAATAATTATGTCTTATGAAGTTATGATATCTCAAAAAACAATCTTGAGAAACCAACTTTGACCAATAGAAGATCTTTATTCGTCAATTAGACAGCTAAACATTTGTAACAAATGTCTTACAACGAACAAAGCAGTGCAGACTACAAAACACAAGTGTATAACCAAACAATATTACATTAGAGAGCTACCAAAAAATTGTTTAAAAAAAATTATTATAATTGTTATATAATAAAAATTGCTATATGCCCCAGGCCTATAACTTTTTGGAATAAGTAAATAACTAAAACGACATCTTCCAATTGCAAAATGACACTATAGCCGTGGAAAATGCTGGACTATATGAGCTTAGAAAGATAAGTTTGTCCATTTTCTCTGAAGGCGAACTGGCTATATCTCCTCGACTATAATTACACTCAAAAGTTCACCTTTTACCACTAAAGGATAGCTTACTAACTTAGAGCCCTACGACCTTAGCTAATTATAACCACTCTAGTCACTCCTGCTGGCTATTTGCATTTAATTGATAATGTAACTATCGGCATGTGGACTGTATATTATTATCAAATACCAATTGGTGCTATAAATAAATAAATTCTCATATTAATAAATTATCATAAGCATAATGCATGAAAGCATACTTACGAGACATTCACTTTCCAGTTCAGACAGGGAATCACCCAGCTCCGGATCGTCGTTACAATAAAGGGTATTCATTTCGATCAATTTCTCAATAACACAATCGTAATAAGCTGCCTTTGAATTGTCGTAGAGTTTTCGCCTTCTGTCAGACATATCGCACACAACGAAGTCCTGTGTGATGCTTTCAATAGGGATGGAAGAGCTTCT
>CAJHZI010000495.1:1610000-1990000 GCA_905160935.1 Enchytraeus crypticus | reverse complement strand
TTGTAATTTAAACTATCTATTTTTAATTCAAATCAAACTTTTAAAATGATTCATCAGTGGGCCGCTGTATGGCTATCTCTAATGTCAATTAAATTTTTTTGAGATATTATGATATGATTTAATTTAGGCAAAGGACCAACTTCATGATCCACGCAGGTTTATGATCCACGACGATTTAAGCTTTGGAGGATCTGCTAATTAGAGAAGATTATCATACATTACAAAGACAAACCTATATACTTGTCAAAAATGGATAAATTATCAACTGCTACCTTACCGTTATGTCGTGTATGCAAGACACAAGCGTCGGGGTTTCACTATGGAGTTTACACTTGTGAGCCTTGCAAGGTTTGTCTTCCCCTTAAAATAAATAAATTAAGAGGAATTGAAGAATAATTTTAATCATTAGCCTATTTAATTTTGAGACACTGAACAGTTCATAAGTATTGGCCTAAATGCTTATGCATTTCAATTAAATCATGTATGTACAATTGAATAATTATAATGCAACAATATTGGATACTAATCTGCAATATTTAAATTTTAAATGTATTTCATGCCTATGTTTCATTTTCCAGTTGCAACACTTTCATCATCTGTCTAGTTTTTTTGGAGACTTAATTCACTTACACATCCTTGTGATATGTTGATGGTATATCAACTTAGAATGACAATACTGAGATAAGCATGTAGTTTACAAGAATTGATCTGTTGCAAACTTTTGTCAGTAGTGCTTATTTTTTAATAGAAAAAAACTACAGATATTTTATTTAAAAGTAGCATCCTGTGAAAGCTAGTATAACTACCAGAGTTCTAAGTACTGGAGTGTGACTGAAAGGTGGAATAGTAACTTATGGGCATTATTATTAATGCATATAAGTCAGTTGTTTGTTTGAAAATGAGTGTATAGATATGTAATGGAGAGTGTACATAAATATAAATAAATGTATATGTAAATAAATTGTGCCATAGAGCTTGCATAGATGAATGTTGATATGAGTATATACTTATGTTTCACAGGCTTTTTTTAGACGCAGCTTCAGCAAGTGCATAGATTATGAGTGTCCAGAGACCAGATCCTGCTCGATATCGTTTGAAAATAGAAACTCCTGCGCGTATTGTCGATATCAAAAGTGTATCAGTGTGGGAATGTGCAAAGATGGTTTGATATCCTTGATGCTTTCTCTTTGTTTAAATTTTGATGCCTCTATGTCCATGCGTTGAAGTGTAAAATAATGGCCGTATTTAATGCATTATTGAGTGTAATTCTTTAATAGCTACATTACTAATTTCTCTTTTTTAAATAAAATAGTTTATTTATTTGAGTCCAATTACGAACAATAAACCATTCATTGGTAAGTCAATAAACAAATCTGCAATGAGTTTTTACTGCTGAAGAGCCAAAGCTCTGTGATATATTATAATAGCTATTAGTTAGTTAAGGTAAAAAATTAATAATAGAGTCTAGTATATCAAAAGGATAGAATGACCAATTTAAAAAATGAAATGATTTTTAAAATGTATTTAAAGATACATTTATAAAAATGTATCGTTATTGCTACAAAATTGTGGATGCTATGATTAATTGTGATACTGTAATAATTACAGCTATTATTTTATGTATATATTTTCAGCGTGCAAGACGGGGCGTTATTCTCATGAAATGAAAGCTGCTAATGTTCGTGAAGTAAGAAAAGTGCAGAATCAAATTCTGAAGAAACGAATTACCAATTTTCTGAATGACGCCCTGTCCGATGCCAATACAAACGCCAACGAAACTGCAACAAATATTTTATGCACAAATATTGAGAATGGTACCCCTGGATCTGACGCTGTCCATCTTGTGGGTTCAGATAATTGTTTATTTAAGACTAATTCGACTTCTTGTGCCGAGTCTATTGCCTCGAGTCTAGTTGACTACAATTCGTCGTGCTCTGGAGAATTGGCGAGTGATAAAACAGAGTTGTATGAGATGACCATTTGCAATCTTCTTGAAATGCATGAAATCTGCTGCAGTGATGATGTATCACACGATGAAACTCTGTCTGAATTGGAAACTGAATATCTTGTAAGTTGAGATTTTTAAAAGTGATATTTAGCATTATATCTCTCTTAATGCACTGCCTACTGGCAGGTCCATGGTACACTCTTCTCTGTCTTCCGCCTTCCTCTTCATTTCCACATATGAGTGAGTCTTTGAATCATCTAACATACCTAATCTCGGCCTGCCCCTGCCTCTTTTTCCTTCCATTCTACCTTCTATGACTTCTTTTAATAGACCTTCCCCCCTTAGAATGTGTCCTATCCATCTCTTCTTCCTATTTCTTAATACATTTATCAACTGTCTATCTGTGCCAACACTCTCCAGGACTTCCTCATTTGTAACCTTTTGAGTCCAGCTAATCTTCTCCATTCTTCTCCAAATCCACATTTCCAATGCCTCCAGTTTCCTAATGTCTTCCTTTCTTAAGGTCCATGTTTCACATTCATATAATAGCGTGGTTCAAACCAAAGTTTTCACTATCTTTATCTTTGTGTCTTTCTTTAGACTTTTTGTTAATAGTTCTTTTCTACTACCAAAGGCCGCTTTTGCTTGTGCAATCCTACTGCATATTTCTGTCTCACATTTCCCATCATCGGTTATAGTATGACCCAAATATTTGAAACTCCTTACCTGTTCCAATTTCGTACCATTTATTGTGATATTAACTTCACCTTTATTATTGGACACTCTCATAACCTTGTCTTTTGTATATTAATCTTCATGCCATATCTTAGGGCCGTTTCATTCAGCCTATCCATTATCTTCTGCAATCCAATCTCGCTGCCCGCTACCATTCCTTGGTCATCTGCAAATCGTACATCTTGTAACAAATTCCCTCCTACTTTTATTCCTTCTTCCAAGTCTTCCATGGCTTCCTCCATCATTGCCTCATCATAAATGTTATACAGCAGCGGCGAAATGCTGCAACCTTGTCTTACTCCACGTCCTATTTCACCTTCTTCTGAGTATTCTTGTTGGATTTTGATTACTGCTCTTTGATTCATGTACAAGTTCAAAATTAGTCTTCTATCTCTTCAGTCAATTCCTATTCTTTTTAAGATATTCGTCATCGTTATCCAATCAATCCTGTCAAAGGTCTTCTCGAAGTCTACAAAGCATACAAAAACGTCATTACCATACTCTAAGCTTCTTTCGCAAAGAACACGCATTACTCCTATTGCTTCTCTTGTGCCGCATCCTTTCCTAAAACCAAATTGTGTCTTGCTCACTATCATCTCTGCTTTCGACTGAATGTGATTATTTACTATCTTTAATGAGATCTTCGATGCATGAGGTATTAAGTTGATTGTTCTGTAATCCGAACACTCCACAGCATTGGCTTTTTTGGGAATTGGAATCATCACTGACTTGGTAAAGTCGTCTGGCCAAATACCTGTACTGTACACTTCCATGCATACTTCCATTAACTTTTTGAGTGTTTCTCCTTCCAACATTTTCAAGAATTCTGCTGGGACTTCATCTATTCCGGCTGCCTTTCCCTTCTTCATACTGTTAATTGCAGAATAAATTTCTCCTTCATTAGATCGGGGCCCCTATTATCGTCTTCTATGATATTCTCTTCTATTTTAAAATCCTCTTGAAGTGGTTTCCCAGCCTTATCATACAATTCCTCTACATATTCTATCCATCTTTCTTTTACTTCTTCCAGCTCTGTCTTCAATTCTCCATCTTTACCCATTATACTAATGTTCTTTGCATCTCCTTTCTTTTTCTTATCGGTTCTTGTTAATATCCTGACTTCCTGGTATAATAGATCCGACCTCCCTCTTCTATCATATTCTGCTAAATCATCACACTTTTCACTCCACCAATGATCTTTTTCTTTGTCTGTAATTTTTCTAAGTTAACTGTTTAAGCTTCTATATTTCCTTCGGCCATGACTGGTGTCAATACCTTTCCATTTCCTCCTTTCATCCATTTTGTCTAGCATCTCGCTTGTGATCCAAGGCTTTTTAGCTGTATTTGCTTTAAGAAAGCAATAAACTTCTTTTGCACCTATTTTAATAGCTTCCTTTTGCTGACACCATCTTTCATTTACCCCTGTTCTTTCGTAGTCCTTCATTTCCTTAACTTTTCTTTCCACTGCTTCCTGAAACTGACTTCTTTTCTCGTTCAATTCGTTCAAATTCCATCTCTTACTGCTCTTCTTCTTAAGTATTTTCTTCAGCTGAAGCCTACTTTTGCCATTACTAGATTGTGGTCGGAATTATATCGGCTCCTGGATAAGCCCTTGAATTCTTCACACTATTCCTGTACCATTGCTTTTTCAGAATATAATCTATCTGGTATCTTCCCTCGTTTCCGGTGCTTCCTGGTTTCTTCCATGTGTAACGCCTTCTCTTCTCATGTTTGAGCCAAGTATTGGACACCACTAATCTCATTCTATTGCAAAAGTCAACCAATTTCTGTCCCCTCTCATTTCTTTTTCCTAGACCATATTCCCCAACTTCATTTCCATCTCTCCCTTCACCCACCACCGCGTTCCAATCCCCCATAACTATCACTTGATCTGTGGCTTTTTCTCCTTTAATCATTCCTTCTATTTTTTCGTACATCTCTTCAATTTCCTCATCCTCTAAGGCTGATGTAGGCATGTAGACTTGGATAAACACCAAATCCACTGGATCTGCTTTGATCCGCACTAACATCAGTCTGTCACTGCACTGAAGAATCTTTGTTACTCGTTCACTTAAATTTCTATCCAATATTATTGCCACACCCTTCTCCCTTTTATCTCCTCCTGAGTATATAACCCTGTACCCATCACTTATAAAATCTCCAGTTCCCAACCACCTTACTTCACTCATCCCTAGGACATATATTTTCCCTTTCTCCATTTCCCTCTTTACATTTTCTAACTTTCCCCTTTCACTCATAGTTCTCACATTCCATGTGCCCACATTTATCCTTTTAGGGTGCATGGAATGTCCTCCTGGTATATCTGTGGGGTACCCAAAGTGCCGTCTGGCCGTGAGATTCTTACCACCCCCTCCCCATTTAAGGGGTGCATGGGACTGGGGGCGCTCATTTTTGTCGTGATATACCATTATTTTCTTGGGGGATGTGCTTTTTGACGAGGTGGGCCCCCTATGCCTTCCTCAGCTTTGACTGACATTTACCGGGCAGGGGGCGTCAATCCCTGAGAAATCTATCCTGTTTACCCGATAGCATTATATAATGACAGCTTAATTTAAAATCTATGGTCCCATTATATGATATGTTATAATGTGTTATAACGTGCTGTTAAGACATGTTAGGTTATATTGGATTTATCAGCTTTGCTTTAGAAGATTTAGAAGACTCAGTGTGATTTACTGATTATATATCTTGTTCTTCACTTTAATAGACATGTCTTAACCTCTCTAATTCGTCTCCAACACGTATAAAATGCTCTTTCTCGAGTCGTCTGTAATGTAAAAATATTCAAATTCAACACTTCTTCTCTTCTTATGAAACTGTTCTGGCTTTCTATCTTCGAACGAATAAAATTCAAGATGGCTTCCTTGGCTTTCAAAGATTTAAATTATGATAAATCATCCTATCTATTTGAGCTTTTATCAATCTATCAAACCTCTCGTAGTCTTCGCTCCTCTAGTAAAAACCTTCTCACTGTACCAAACATTAACTCTGCCATGGGCAGATGCTCCTTCATGTTTTCTGCTTCCACAATATGGAACTCTCTGAAACAAGATCTTCGATCTTGTAATTGTATTGGTACTTTCCTTGGCAAACTAAAAACCCATCTCTTTCTGTCATAGGTCTAAATTTTGACCCGCTTACCTTGTATATTTGATTTTCACTGTTTTGAGCTCACTCTCTCGTGTAGTCTTTGTGTACTCAGTCGTCATCGTGTGTTGTTTTGGCGCCTGTTTTTGCAGAGTCTGCAAGAGACGTCCCTGACATTGCCTTATGGTGAGGAACCGGACGTTAAATTCTTATTGATTGATTAATTGAGTGTTCACTTTAAGTTTGTTCACTTTTACTTCACTTTAAGACTTGTCTTACGTTTTTTTGTTTAAGGAAATGATTGACTTGAAGCAGAAGATTTTCGGTTCTCTGAAGCCGATGTCGTTGACTGAATACATCGGCTTTCACTCGGAGACTGGAATAGACATTGACGGCAGGCTGGAACTCATGGAAGCCTCACTGCTTCCTAATATGGAAGAAGTGACGCAGCTGTTCATTGCATTCGCTAAAACCATTCCCAGCTTCAGTGATCTCTGCCTGACCGATCAGATAGGTCTGCTGAAGTGTAAGTGTACCCTGTGTCTGTTGAGTGAGAGTGGTTAGCTAGCTCAATGATCTCTGCCTGTCTGATCAGATAGGTCTACTGAAGTGTAAGTGTTCCCTTTGTCTGTTGAGTGAGAGTGGTTAGCTAGCTCAATGATCTCTGCCTGTCTGATCAGATTGGTCTACTGAAGTGTAGGTGTGCCCTGTGTCTGTTGAGTGAGAGTGGTTAGCTAGCTCAATGATCTCTGCCTGTCTGATCAGATTGGTCTACTGAAGTGTAGGTGTCTGTTGAGTGAGAGTGGTTAGCTAGCTCAATGATCTCTGTCTGTCTGATCAGATTGGTCTACTGAAGTGTAGGTGTGCCCTGTGTCTGTTTTTGAATTGAATTGAATCACATTTATTTCACTTCGGTAAAATCGTACACCAGAAATACATGAAGATAAAGTGAAATTGGACAAAGAGGCCACGAAGGCCTTTTTGTTAAGGCACATGTTAGTGCTTAAGGGCACTAACATGTGCCCTTAATCACTAACATGTGCCCTTAAATTGTTGATTTATTTTTCACGCTATTTGTTAATTAAATTAATTTAATATTGAAATTAAATTTCAAACTAAAGGTTAAAGTTGAGGTTAACGTCAGTTTTATCTCTCAGTTAAACCCTCTGGTGAATGAGACCGGGAGTTAATCCTCAGGTTTACGGGATCTGAAGTTCAACACCTAATAAATCATGCTACAGGCTTTCGTCAGTTTACAATCTTATATTACTGATTTATATCTTCCCCAGGTTTAAATTTCATAATCTTTCTTCCTTGTGAAACTGTTCTCTCTCACTCCCATTGATCAGTGCATTTATTAGTGCATTCTGGTTTACTAAGACTGTGTCAGACTTATTTTCATTTGATGTGACCTTGACATCATCTCACGGTAAGGAACCAGACGTTAAATGTGCGCTGTATTACAATACTATAGCGTCACGTTTGGACTACTACATGATGAGTCGTCACAGCTGTTTCAAGCCTCAGTATGATCTCTATCGACCCTACACTGGTAAAGTACTGCACAAGGAGGACATGATGAGAGCTTTGGGTAGATGTGTAGAAGCTGCCTTCAATGTACAACACAAGATCAAACGTCTTCAGCTTAGACAGGACGAAACAGCCATCATATCAGCTCTAACGATCATGTGTCCAGGTATCTATGCTGATCTTAGTACATATGTTTATCTAAAAGTCTTCAAACACCAACAAACAATTGTGAAACCGGACAAATCAATAGTGCAAAGTGTGAATCAACATATTAATATATTCGTTTATTTTCGTTCAATCTGACAACCGCAGAAAGTTACAGCACAGAAATTCCAACAGACATAGCTTAACAAATTACAGATATAGCATAAACAGTTAATAGGCTAGATATAAGAGAGATAAAACTAAAAATTGTTCTCGCTAACATTTACCACATGAATATTACAACATTACATAAATCAATGGCTTATACTATTCATAATTACCATATAGGGCGTACTGTACTATGAGTAAAGAAGAATCTTTTAGTATTCATTAAATTAACTAGCATCATCTAGAATCATACGAATAATGAAGTTTTTATCGCTCAGACTGCTTCGTTTTATGGGAAGGGAAAAGCATCTCTTCGCAGTATTTCTTCGGGTTGGGTAATTATGATTGTTTTGTGGAGGTAACAAATGCGCCAGTAAATGTGCAGGGTTGTTACAGATTGCCTTGAAAAGATTATTGTCAGCAAAGTTACATAGATCCTCAAAATTAGATTCTTTACTGTAGAATCCAGCTCTCCTTGCCTTCTTTAAAAAGGTTTCAAGACGGGTTCTCTCTTCAGCATTTGTAAAGCCCCACCAAAACTGGGAGGCATATAGAAGCTTAGAGAGTGTGGAGGCTTGAAAGACTCTCTGAAGAAGATCATTTGCCAAACCTTTACTACGTAAAGAATAGAGCGCAAAAATGTTGCTCGAACACAAGCTAATGATGTTTGTGATGTGAGCAGAAAAAGAAAAGTTATCAGATACTATGACACCTAAGCATTTGATGTTAGAAACCCGCTCAATTCCTTCAAGGTGTGGGACATCTCTTATCTGCCTTTTTTGCTTGGGTAATTGGAAGAGAATTTCTTTTGTTTTATTTCGATTTAATAGTAGATTGTTAGAGCGGGACCAGTTTTCGATATGAACTAATTCCTCTTCCGTTGAGTGAAGGTTAGAGGCAGGCACAATCAGGTATGTGTCATCGGCATATTTGTAGCATCAAACAGAAAATAAAATTTGCCCAACACGTCCATCAGAGAGGGCACTGAAGTATCCTATCGAGCAGACCACCGCAGTAAACAATGAAAGAAGGAGATAGAAGAAACACTAAGGTTTTGGCTTAAAACCTATGATAACGGTAATATGTTACGTATATGTCACTAGGATAAACGCTTTAGAGACCTTTTATCAGCTGTGTAATATTATGATGATGATGGAGATATAGTCTTGAATCTTGTTCCAACCAGAACTTATAGGAATTGAACGTATTAACGCAAAGTATTCTTTAAAGGCTCATTAATACTGCCTTGGCATAGAATAGCTTTTAATTTTTGCATTACAGTGCATTGAAGAACTTTAATTCACCTGGGCTCGCCCGTCACTGACATCGCTTTCGAGTGACAAAACTGACGTTAACATTAGCTTTTTAGCTTTTGTTATGCCCAGTCGTTTCTTACTTGCAGATAACTGTGATCTGGAGAGTCGATCGACAGTGGAACAAAGTCAAGAGTTTCTCATGGAATGTCTGCTGTACATACACAACAAACAGTTTCCCGCGCAGCCTCTGAGATTCGCTAGGATTATCGAATGTCTGACTGAGCTGAGAAGTGTACGTGACGCGAGTCTCCCTGAGGAGGAAAAGCTGGCTAACGCCTGGTGGGGGGTTATTAACTTTCCTCCACTTGTCTATCAACTGTGGACAGCATAGGTGTAGAACCAAAATAAAAAATAAATAAAACACCAAAATGATCCCTTAGGTGTATCTTAGGTGTGACAGCCTGTTATTATGCAATAGATCTTGAAGTTTAGTTGTAGATTAGGTATGTTGATATTCCTAGTTGCGAAGAAATGAATTTTTCAATCGTTGATTGTTGTTCTCGTATTTTCTGATATCTATGCACTTGTTGAGGGTGTTCTTAAATCAATAATTGAAACAGGGTATATGATGCTTTCAAGTTGTTGCTGCCTAGTTGAGTCTGTTTTGTTGTGAGATTGAGTATCAGTATGTTCAGTATGTTTGTAACAGTTGAGTATCAGTATGTTCAGTATGTTTGTAACAGTTGAGTATCAGTATGTTCAGTATGTTGGTAACAGTTGAGTATCAGTATGTTCAGTATGTTGGTAACAGTTGAGTATCAGTATGTTCAGTATGTTGGTAACAGTTGAGTATCAGTATGTTGGTAACAGTTGAGTATCAGTATGTTGGTAACAGTATGTTGGTGATAAATAATAATTATTTAAATTATAATTATTATAATTGTAATTATTTTATAGACTTTTAATTTATATATGTAAACATATAAAAATTATAATTATTATATTTTATTTATTTATAATTATTTTATTTATGTTTTAGTGTATTGATTGTAATGGTTACTCCTTAAGTTGCATAAATTTAAAAGTTATTAATTAATTGTGCAGTTAAAGGTCAATGCCGAGTTTAAATTTCCTTTCAACCCCGGAAGGCCCTCATAATTTAGCGAGGCACATTTGCTAATTCATTGCTTCTCTCTTCCAAACATTAAAATGCTGAGGACATAGGTTTCACATTTTGCTTTATATTGACAGTGTTAGAGTGATTTGATGTTAAAGTGTCATAATGATATGTCGGAGTGGTTTGATGATATGTCAGAGTGATTTGATGATGTGTCAGAGTGATTTGATGATATGTCAGAGTGATTTGATGATATGTCAGAGTGATTTGATGATAATCAGAGAGATTTGATGATAAAGCTCTTAGCCTCTCTATGCATCATAGGCCTATCTCTGCGTTCTATAGGCCTATCTCTGCGCTATATAGGCCTATTTCTGCGCTATATAGACCTATTTCTGCGCTATATAGACCTATTTCTGCGCTATATAGGCTTTTCTCTGCCCTATAATTATAATATAATATAATGTGGTGAATGGAACTCTCGTGGGTTCGAATCCCAGCCGCGCTGATCTGAGAGTAAAATCTCGGACATTCACTGGACTGGCAACACGGAAAATGGATTAAATTGCCTAATGGATATAACCTGTGGTATTAAAAGTGATAGATATCAACATAGTTGATCATTTCACTGTAATGTGTGTTATTATTATTATAGGTATTTAACAAACAAAGTAGCAATAGTGACCAGCAGCATGTTGCGTCCTGATGGATGACTCGGTGACTTCTTGTCATAAGCAGGAAGGCTATCAGCTGTCAATGGCGGGATGGGTTGTTATGATTTACTCATAAAATAAGTAAGCGAGCGGCCATATTTGTTGATGAAGCAGCCTGATAGGGCTGATATACAGTCCTGATTGTTCGGGCATGGATTCGTTGTGAGTGCATTCACTGAATGTCACTGTTTACTCCTGTGTGAGGAAATTTGGGGAAATGGAGGCAGGCCAAATTGATGTGCCACGTGGCTGGACTGAAAATTCTCTGCCATATACGAGTCGGATTGTAAGAAAAATTAGGAATAGAACCGGCTTTATATATATATATATATATATATATATATATATATAGAGAGAGAGAGAGAGAGAGAGAGAGAGAGAGAGAGACGACTAACTCAGATAAAGAGAGACGTTCTAGAGAAATAGATAGACTCGTGTATATAAAAGAAAGGGGCGACCAATGCAGGTATGGATAAGCATACGCGCTCACACATGGATTCGGGACTATACACTGGCGGAGCTTAGGGGCTGATTGACTCTTGCAGCTCCAGCTAATGGATTTGTATATTGTGATATTGATGCTACATAGCGAAAGCGGCCGGTGTTACAGATACAATCAGTAGAGCATACCAGCAAAAATCAACAACGTTGTAACTCGCATGCTACCAACAAACTAACATTGACACAGCGTAGTTGTGTTATACATACAAACATACGAGTAGTGGGACAAATGACGGATAATACAGACCCGTATAGAGCTGTTGTATTTCTAGGAGCGGTCATAAATGGAATAGGTAGGAACGAGATAAGCGTGTTAGGCAATGATGGATTCGCTACGAACCAACAATTAGTAAGATACTCGACCGCGGATCAGTATGTGCGGGGTTCAAATCCTTGGCTCGCCCGTCACTGACCTCGCTTTCGAAGTAAAACTGACGTTAACTTTAGTTTACCAGTTCGTAGTCTAGCTAAGGATAAGACCTTGCGGGTCATCACAGAACCAGAGTACAATAAAACAAGCTGACGTACCGGCATAGTTACAGAGGTGAAGTCAACAGGTTTTTTAACCTCCATATCTCTTTCATTGTTATCACTCTTGATTTATCAAAGTCTTTGGTCAAAATTTTGCAGTTTATCTCGTGTATAACTAGGAATATAACGAAGAACTGGACCAGTGATGTACTGAGATGGAATGGTTTATATGAAAGAGGCGAATGAAGAAAGAATGGAAGGAAAAGGTTAGAGGAAGACCGAGGCCTCGGATGCTGGATGATTTGACATCTAATTCATATGTTGATATGAAGAGAAAGGCAGAGGATAGAAATACATAGAAGAGTTATATGCCACTAAGGGAGAGAACTATGCTAGAGATGTTTTGCTGGTCATAAAATAGTAACACTGCCTTATTGCTAAGAGATCAGCATTAAATATTTATATTTCATTAGTGATAAACTTACATAAAATGACAAGCGAAGCACAATTTTACTGAAAATTAACAGGAAGCAAATAGCTTATTATGATTTTATTCCAAAAAGAAAAGGCGTGCTCAATTATAATAAATTTTCGGTAGCTGCAATACATCGGCGTAGTTTACATAGACTATATGAATGTAACGCGGCGTCTAATCAAATTTCATCGTGATTACACAGGAGAGAATATCTATGAATAAATAATGTTGAAACTGGTATTATCAGGAAGAAGCAATTAACCGTTGATGTATACAATTCTACCGGATGTAGTTATACTTTTTATAGAACACGCCTGAGAGGGATTTTAGGAAATAAAACTAAATAGTGACTAGTGGCCTATCTCATTTTGAACTATAGGCTGGAGCCAGTGGCGATGTCAGTAAGACACTCGACCGCGGATCAGTATGTGCGAGGTTCAAATCCTGGGCTCGCCAGTCACTGACATCGCTTTCGAGTGAGGAAACTGATGTTAACCTTAGCTTTAGCTTTTAGATTTAACTATACGAGTAAACAGGTACTGTATTATTAGATATATGAATTGTGTCGTATACAGTGGAAGATTATTCTCGCTTTAGTAATTTTAGTTTTCAATCAAGGCTATATAATTATAGACGATTTGGCTGTATACCAACATCACTTCATTTAGACGTAGGCCTAATTGTTAAGTTCATACCTAATTCTGTATGACTATATAAGAGTCTGAAAGAGTTTCTTAATCACGTAAAGAGTAAATAAGTTTATAAGTAAGAGTAAATAAGTAAATAATCGCAAGTATAAAATATCCACAATATGATGGATCTAAATCAACAGGATATTAACACGCCACCTGGTGTTCCTAACAGAGTTGGCCAGAGTCTGGTCGACTTTTCTAATGGAACCACTATGCACGGATTTCGCTTTGTAGCAGGATCGGATGCACAACAGCACCCTATGCGCAGGTATTACCTACACTGTCTTACAGTAAGTTGTCTGCGGTATGTCAGATTTCATGTATTAAAGGAATATATATATATATATATATATATATATATATATATATATATATATACTGTATATTCATATATATATATATACTGTATATATATATATATATATATATATATATATATATATATATATATATATATATATAGATTAGACAAAGTGTTAATTTAGAGCTGGTGAAACTGTCACCATTTTTCAAGCCCCCTTCCTTTTATAGGGGTTCTATGGTAGGCCTATCTGTATGTTATGTACCCTTATCAGGGGAACCTATAGTTCAGGCAAATGAGAGTTAGTGGAACTGAGCTCTCTGCGTCCCCTCGTTGTAACCACCGATTACAGTGAGTAATCTATAATGTGTAATCAGTGGACTGATTACAGTGAGTAATCTGTAATGTGTAATCAGTGGACTGACTACAGTGAGTAATCTGTAATGTGTAATCAGTGAACTGATTACAGTGAGTAATCTGTAATGTATAATCAGTGCACTAAACGTATAAGCAACAATAACAACAAACAAAAAGGATATTAAGTGCTGTTAACATTCATTAAAGGTAGCATGAAAATCTAGAGCCAATGTCGATTATATATTAGATCCAATATGTCGTAAGCAACATTAATGAATAGTCTAGAAGACAAGTTCAAGGACGAGGTAGGCTACTAAAGCCTAAAGGATGTCGCTGTTAGCTACATTATATTTATGTCTCATTTCACTTTACTTAAATTTCTTGTTCATATCTGCAAACAATAAGTTAAATAAACATTTTTCCTGTGACGATTAATGTAAAAAGCACCGTTATAATTTTTATGTTAAGTTAACTGACATTTTATCGTATTAGGTATAGTACATATGTTTATTTAAAGTCTTCAAACATCGACAAACAATTGTGAAAGCTGACAAATCAACAATTCAAAGTGTGAATCAACATATGTAGCATCAAACAGAAAATAAAATTTGCTCACTACGGCCATCAGAGAGGGCACTGAAGTACGCTATCGAGCTGACCACCGCAGGAAATAAAGAAAAATGGAGATAGAAGAAACACTATGGTTTATACACGCATCTCGATCTTATAACACGAGACAAGGCTGATCTTCAAGGTGAAATTAGAAACCCCTACTATATAAATCTTAACATTGTGGTGCATTCTACTGCGAAATTTGAGTATTCTTTACGCCACTTTTGGGCGATACGTGTGCCTGCATTTTTCAGTATTCCTTGAACAGGTTTTTTGTATGATGGGTGTACACCGTTTGTTGGAACCTAGCACTCGATGTTGTCATTGAGGCGCTGTAATTGTTGTTATTAATGTTGTTTGCTGCAATGCCCACTTCAAGTCTACACTTGTACAGTGTACACTGGTCACGTTTTGAAAAAAACACTTTGTTAATATTGTATGTCAATTTATTAAAACTGTATGTCAGCTTGAGTTTTCATGTGGCAGAAATGAGAATGTTGCGTTATTGTGTGGAAGAACCTGGAAGGGCAGAATGGAAAATGAATATGTGAGGATGAATTTGAATGTTGAGGGGATCGGGAATAGATTAGCTCAGTCGAGATTGAGATGGTATGGGCACATTGTGAGAAAGGCAGATGAGGATGTAGTAAAGAGAGTTTGGAGGGAAGAGCTGGATGTTAAGCTAGAGATCGAGAGGTAGACCACAATTGACGTGGGATGCGGTAATTAAGAAAGACATGAAAAAATAGGGGATTGACTGATGATATGGTGTTGAACAGGGAGGACTGGAGAAAGTCTATTCGTATCCCGAACCTGGTTAAACTGGGATATAGGGGAAGGTGATGCTGATGATGTCAATTTGAGTATGTTTTGTATTTCAGGGTCGTATGGTTATTTTTGTTTGCTGCCGCAATGACCATACTCATCCTTCTGATTCAGAGGAAAGCCGCGTTTCTTATTTCTAATCCAAAGAGTGTCAGTCTCGACTATATCTACACAAAATCACTTCCGTATCCCGCCATAACCATCTGTAATGAAAATATGTACAGGTAAGAAAACACCGCTTTTATTGCTTATCTGGAGCCTTATCTTATTGGCTGGAGCCAGTGGCGAAGTCGGTAAGATACTCGACCGCGGATCAGTCGATGCGGGTTCAAATCCTGGGCTTCCCCGTCACTGACATCGCTTTCGAGTGAGGAAACTGACGTTAACCTTAGCTTTACCAGCTTTAGCTTTTATCTCAATATTTATTAGTAAGCTTACTGCAAAATATAATATTCCTGTTCACCCAACTATCAGTATTTCTAATGTAAGAAAATCTTGCTTTGAAACAATTTACTTCAACCTAAAATGGTCTAAAAATCTGTGTTGTAGATTAACGGCCATGCAGAGTGAAGGTTTATACGATATAATGGTTGTGGATAAGAACTACATGGAGACCGCAGAAAACGACGGTCAAACTAAGGGTGAGTGCAATAAAATATAATATGCTTCTGACTTATCGTGTTGGCAGCGTTTTTCTGTATACATTGTTTTTCTAATTACAGTGTAGCAGTGTTTTACATTGTTACGCTGTTACCACGCAGTTCTTATAGTTTATTTACTTTTTTATTTTGTTTTATTTTGTGTTGTTTAATTTATCAGTTTTTTAATATTTTGTCTATTTATTTATTATCGTTTTTTTAGTTATTATATTAAATAAGATTACTCCTAGCTGTCACTAAAAGAATGTCACTAACTAACTGTATAATAACTATCTTCATTGAATCCGGGCTTCCTTTCAGATCAATCAGACGTTGAGGAACCGTATCGACTGTTGCCAGAACTTTGCAGTCTACCTAGAATAGTTTGGACAGCGGCAGGCGCTGCGTCCCGGATCAGGATATTGGCAGATGTGACTCGAGAGGTCTGCCGGAAGTACTGTTCCCATGTGTTTGGAGACGTGTGTGGTGGATTTCTGTATTCTCGTGGAAACAGGAGTTGTATTCTGTCGAGCTACAGAGGTGATTACGTGTATCTGAATACGATGGATTGTGAGAATACTTCAGGAGTTGAGTTCTACAGGAGACTGAATAACCAGGTGCAAATCGCTTGTAAGTATTTTACATTTTTCTTCAAATTCGTTCGAAGATATAATCAGTGCTTTCAAGAGGTTTCAATTAGTTGAATGAAAGAGTGGCGTTTCGTTTCAATTAAGCAGTGAATATAACGTCAAGTGTAGGCAGTGGAATAATCGAGTCCTAAATCCTATCAAAGGTCAATTAATTGATAGAAGATGGTTTCCACTATGCTATCTAACTTACCCCGGAAAGAGTAACATTCTATCAGATTAATCATCATTATTTTTTGTATACATTTTGTAGGTAGCATTTGCAGTTGTTATGTAATTACCTGCCTACACCATCTTGTGTAGAAACCGTAGTAATAAAACTACCCTTCGCGCCATAGTCAGTCTCTGTCTCCTCCTGCCTCTCCTTTTACAAGTATAGAGAGAGATAGAGAGTACCCCGTTTTGAATTTATCGAAGGAAACTCTGCAAGTAATCATATTTTGCTATCGCTAACTCTAGTTCCTTGTAATCACATTGATTTATTACCGGTGTATACTTATTAGACCGGTTTCCAAACATTGACTTCACTGATTTTGTAGTTTCAGAGATTTTCAATCATTTTGTTTACTGATAGCCGGATTGAACTTTTTGCATAATGTTCAATATTGTTGTAATAGGCAACAATAGCATTCTGTTTGTTGTTGTTGTGGCGTAGCTCTATCAACTGATTGTTGTTGTTGTTGTGGCATAGCTCTATCAACTGATTATTGTTATTGTTGTTGATGTTGTTGTTGTTGTGTTGTGGCGCAGTTCTATCAATTGATTGTTGTTGTTGTTGTTGTTGTGTTGTGGCGTAGCTCTATCAACTGATTATTGTTGTTGTTGTTGTGGCTTAGCTCTATCAACTGATTGTTGTTATTGTTGTTGTTGTTGTTGTGTTGTGGCGCAGTTCTATCAACTGATTGTTGTTGTTGTGGCGTAGCTCTATCAACTGATTGTTGTTATTGTTGTTGTTGTTGTTGTGTTGTGGCGCAGTTCTATCAACTGATTGTTGTTATTGTTGTTGTTGTTGTTGTTGTGGCGCAGCTCTATCAACTGATTGTTGTTGTTGTTGTTATTGTTGTGGCGTAGCTCTATCAACTGATTATTGTTGTTGTTGTTGTGGCGTAGCTCTATCAACTGATTGTTGTTGGTGTTGTGGTGTAGCTCTATCAACTGATTGTTGTTGTTGTTGTGGCGTAGCTCTATCAACTGATTGTTGTTGTTGTTGTTATTGTTGTGGCGTAGCTCTATCAACTGATTATTGTTGTTGTTGTTGTGGCGTAGCTCTATTTATCCAGTGTAACTTTGAGCGGTCTGACTATGGATTAGATTGTCCTCTACATCAGAGCGCTGACTCTCAGGAGACCTGGTTGATAGGACCCACCTCCTCCACACCTGCTGGAGTCGATGTCAGCTTCAGTATGGGTGCGACAACAACATTACTAGCTTTATACACTACGTAATATAAACCAGAACTTCCAAATGAAGAAGTTCTGGAGAGAGTTGGCACAGATAGACAGTTGATAAATGTAGGAATAGGAAATAAGAAATAGGAAGAAGAGATGGATAGGACACATTCTAAGGGGGGAAGGTCCTTTACAAGAGGTCATAGAAGGTAGAATGGGCAGGCCGATATTAGGTATGTTAGATGATTTGAAGACCCACTCATATGTGGAAATAAAGAGGAAGGCGGAAGACAGAGAAGAGTGGAGGCGTTATATGCCATGAACCTGCCAGTAGGCAGTGCACTAAGAGAGAGATACTGCGAAAATGGAAAATGAATCGGTAAGGATGAATTTGAATGTTGAGGGTATCGGGGATAGGTTGGCTCAGTCGAGAATGAGATGGTATGGGCTTATTGTAAGAAAGGCAGATGAGGATGTAGTAGAGAGTTTAGAGGGAAGAGCTGGATGTTAAGCTAAAGAGAGGTAGCCCACAATTGACTTGGGATGCGGTCATTAAGAAGGACATGAACAGTAAAGGGATTGACTGATAATATGGTGTGGGACAGAGAGAACTGGAGAAGTCTATTCGTTTCCCGACCCTGGTTAAACTGGGATTTAAGGGATGATAATGATGATGAATTAATATCTAAAGAGCCACTTAAGTAAATTAAGTAAAATCACACAATTAAGTAAAGAAAAGTTTAATGAGCCATTAGTACGTGTTGAACTAGGATCGTCCGTGATGATTTTTGATCCAATTTAACACAGTTTGACTGTATCTATCATATTGTGTTGATTCCGTACGTTGGCTTTGAGTTGATTAAAAGCTTGCGACAGCGAGATTAAGCTACCTTTAATTAATCAGCAAGTCAGCTATTGCATATCATATTGCCGGCAGCGTTTAGCTTGTCTTTTATTTTCTGTATGTGTTAAATTTGTGTCGATATAAATAGAATAAGTATAACCTTAGTTAAAACTCTAAAGACTACAAATTTCAATCTGTTTCAAAGATTCTTTCTTCTCCATTCCACTCATTCGAAATTCGAACATTAAATATAACAATAATTTTAATTTTCAACATTTATTAAGCTTTTTTGTAACAATTGTTTACGTGTGATCGTCAGTTAGGGCCTACAGCTCTCTTTTTCTTGTGATGATTCTAGTAAGCACACCCGAATCCATTACTTAGCTTAATTAGTCATTAATTACTTATTTTATTTATTTTAATTAGTTAACATTTTATTCAATCATTATATTCTGTCATATTAGCTAACAGTACATTTGAGAGTATTAGACCTATACATAATAAAAATAAAAATAATAAAGGTTTAACGTCCGTTTCCTCATCCAGGGATTATGTCAGGGACGTCATATGTGGACGGTTGTTTACAACTTTACATTTGTACAACTTTACATTTTACAACTTTACATTTTGACAGTTTTGCAGCTTTACTTTTTGTAGGTGAAGGAAGCGTACTAGGTTTACCATCAACCTCAGATAGGCTATCCTACAAATCATCTTTCTCATTTCCGTACTTAAACACCTCTCACATGTGCTTGGAATTGTTCTATCACCTTTCCGGATCCTACACTACCTTCAGAGTCCTAATCCAGAGTCAGCCTTCCTATGAGATCTCAGAACTGACCGGAAGAGCTTATGAAGTGGATGACTGGGTCCACCTATACACTGAACTTCCTGTTGGTGTCAATTCTGTGGTGATCGAGGCAGTGAGATCTTTGGAAGGAGAGAGCAGCATCAGCTTTGATGAGATACTCGTACAGCCTTGCTTGGACTTCGGTAGGTGAATAGTTTCAGTGGCGGATCCATGGGGCCAAGAGAGCCATACCCCCCGAAATTTTTGTTCAGCTGTTTTAACTTCAAATTGTGTCATATATTAACGAAAAGGAATTTAAAATGACGTTCACCAGTGGTCTGTTAGCGTCCAAGGGGGTGGCGATCATAGTCAATCATTTCAGTCATTCAAAAGTTAATATAACGGTTGAATGATTTAAAAAAGTCGTGCAAAACTTTTCTGAGCCCCACCTCCGAAAAAGGTCTTGATGGGGCCATGAAGAGTTTAAACTTATCAGGTATATTTTCATTATGATCATCTTCTGTTTATTCCCAGTTAAACTAGGTTCGGGATACATGTAGACCTTCACCACTCCTCTCTGTCTCATACCATATCATCAGTAAATCTCCTATAACCTTTTCCATTCGTTTGGAAATTGTATTAATAATTTCTGGAGCCAAGGCGATCACCAACTGAATGCCGTTTCTGATGTTGGATCAGGCATCATATACACTCACATTCTCATTGAAACTCAATCTATGTGTCATATGCTCCATATAATCAAATATTTACACGACTACTTCAATAGAATTAGATATAAATGCCGTTCTCATTGAACTCTGAAAAGATTAAATGATGATTTTGCAGAGAATCAGCGAGAATGCAGCAGAGATGCCACTGGTCGAGGATACAGAGGAAGCAAATCCCGGAGCGCGTCAAATTTCACGTGTCTTCCATGGACTAACTTTCCAGAAGTTTCCATGCACTTACCGGACGCCTCAGCCAAGATCGCCGCCAACTACTGTCGCTATGTTCCAGGCGTAATGTGGGACGCCCCTTCTTGTTTCGTTTACTTGCCTGGAACGAGTATCGCGGTGAAGGATCGATGCAATATTCCATATTGCGGTTGGCGTTATTATTTCATTATTTCATTTGTATTTAAATAGATTTCTACATGTAGATTCTGAATGCAATTATTGTCCATCTTTCGCTTGCGGTTTTTTCGTCGGTGTGTTGCAGTTTGAAAAGAAAACTGATAATTTTAAATGTGTAAAACTAGTCGGAGTTGGATTATGAACAATATACAATTATTATTTATTATTATCCTTAAAACATCTATAATTTTGATAGTATAAGAAGAATCATTTGAATTATAAAAACTTGGAATGTAAATTTAGACAAATAGCGCAGTTATAAAATCGTTTAATATTTATTTCGATTTAGATATGAGATCAGCTTTAAAGGTGCCTATGAAACGCACCAGATACAGAGGATCTCACTGTTTCATTAATGTTTCATTGATTAATTAGTCTTTGCTTCTAATTGCATTAAATTTCTTTTATTCTTCAATACAGAATGCAGGCAAAACAAGGAAGTTCAATGCAGTACTGGACTTTGCATTCCTAATTTCAAAGCGTGTGGTAAAACTAATTTCTGTAAAAACGGAAACGCCATAGTGGAACTATGCCGTAAGTCTTACCTGAAATTGGTGGTACTTCATTTTATTTTATTATTTTATTATTTTATTATTATTTATTTTAATTTTATTTTCTTCGTTAATCTTCTATCGTATCTTAATTTTTTCGATGATTTGTCTCGTCTGCAGCAGAAATATTTTTTTGACTAACTGACGTCCCGGCTACAGATAAAAGCGACATGGAATGATAAAACTCTACAGTAGATATACATTCACTCTGGTTTAGGTAGATCGAAAAGTTCGACGTTATTAAATGCCTTCAATTCTAAGCCCATTCAAACAACTGCACCCTAATCGGTCCCACGAAACCCTTAATAGAATGTGGTTTATGACTTCGCCACTGGCTCTAACCAGTAGGGAAGTCGGTAAGATACTCGACCGCGGATCAGTATGTGAGGGGTTCAAATCCTGGGCTCGCCCGTCACTGACATAGCTTTCGAGTGAGGAAACTTAAGTTAACCTTAGCTTCACCAGCTTTATTCTGATTATATATTACAACCCCTGAAAGGCGGTTATTTATTATAATTATTATTAAATAATAATTATTATTATTTATTACATAGGTGAAGACACAAATCTCTCGTGTGACTTCAGCGATGAATACATGTGCGGATATTCCACTAGACCCAATGGACGGTTCTTCTGGAGCAGAGCCACAGAGGCCAAGGTGCTCAAGAATGGTAGGAGCTTTACTAAAACTAGATTGAGGTTCCAAGTCAGACCCCTGGTCTATGTGATGATGTCAAACAAACGCAATTAAAAAATATAAAGAATTAAAAGTCTGTTTCCCCATTCAATGATGATGTCAGCGTTGCCCTCGAAACACAGCACTACAAACCGATGACTAGAAACGACTTATAAAAATGTAAAGAAAAATGAGACTTTATTTAGCTTTTTTATTTTATTTTATTGCTGCTCCATTTTTACGGCAGTACGTGATATATTTACGTTGTAGAAATGATAGGTACAATCATTATTCTGTATACGATTATGTAATGCGTGTACAAATGTTACATGTATAAGTGAATAGTAAAAGTGTACATGTTGACATTGCAGTTACAATGGTTTGAAACTTAAAATAGGATACCTTAATAATGCACTAAACTTCTAGCCGACAGGTTCTGAGCTATAGTTAAATTATAGTACTATTTTTATAGTTTATTCCTTAATTCAATGCTAGACACACATGGATTTATAAAATTCAAAATTACAAAGCTATTAAGTGAATAAGAAGTAACATTTAAAATATATATTCATCACTAATCTTGCTAACATCGTGTGATATTAATTATCTTAATTTCAAAATAATATCATTTATTAGCAGGATATTTAAAATAATAATAATAATATAAAAAATTACAAACATTACAAATAATAGTACTACTACTAATAATAATAATATAATAAAAGAGTCAACAATTTAATAACTCGACTTGTCTTAGAGTTTACATGTATATCCTGACTCTCCGGTGCAATGAAAAATTATTTGTATATTTGACAAAAAGCATTATATATAGGCCTATATACATGTATATATCTCTCTCTTAATGCACTGCCTACTGGCAGGTCCATGGTACATAACGCCTCCACTCTTCTCTGTCTTCCGCCTTCCTCTTCATTTTCACATATGAGTGGGTCTTTAAATCATCTAGCATACCTAATCTCGGCTCGGCTTGCCCCTGCCTCTTTTTCCTTCCATTCTACTTTCTATGACCTCTTTTAATAGACCTTCCGCCCTTAGAATGTGTCCTATCCATATCTTCTTCCTATTTCTTAATACATTTATCAACTGTCTATCTGTGCCAACTCTCTCCAGGACTTCCTGGAGAGAGTTGGCACATTATGTATATATATATATATATATATATATATATATATATATATATATATATACAGGGTGGGTAAAAAAATTATAACACCTGCAAAAAGTTTGAATATCTCAGGCTATTGTTAATAGTTTCAAATAAAACTTTTACCAATTACTAAAGGACTAATTTCTGATGGGCTGGCCAATTTTCATCCATTTTGGTTCATAGATTGGCTAGTTATGCAAATTTCAGCAGAGCAGCCCCCCTTTTTACCTAAACATGGCGTAAAGCACCTCCTGCAGTTCTGTCTTGTTTTTGGGCTTCGGCTGGTGTTTCTGATAGAGATGCAGCATGGTACCCCAGATATGGTAATCCAGAGGATTATGATCGGGTGAGTTTGGAGGCCATTCATTCTTCTCGATGAAATCCGGGTTTCTCTCGCTGATCCATTCCTGTGCACGACGAGATGCATGAGTCGGAGCACCATTCTGTTGAAAGATGAAACCATTTGGAAGAGCATAGCAATCATCAAACAGCTCCGGAAGCAAAGTGTTGACGTAATACTGAGAGTTCACCTTTACCTTCTCGTCAATGAAGTTCAATCTGCCCTAACCGTTGTAGCAAACGCTATTTTTAGGTAAAAATGGGGGGTTGCTCTGCTGAAACTTGCATAACTAGCCAATCTATGAACCAAAATGGATGAAAATTGGCTATCCCATCAGAAATTAGTCCCTTAGTAATTGGCAAAAGTTTTATTTGAAAATATTAACAATAGCCTTAGATATTCAAACTTTTTGCAGGTGTTATCTTTTTTTTTGCTCACCCTGTATAGGCCTATATATACAGGCCTATATATATATATACATATATATATATATAGGCCTATATATACATATAATATATATATATATATAAGATAATAAATAATATATATATATAATATATTGCAGATAATAAAGATGAACGAGTATACGTGGACTCTACATTAGGCAATCCATATCAACGAGCTTTCCTCTACTCCCCTCTCACAACTCTCCTGTCAAAAACTAAACTAACTTTCCAGTATCGTATAGAAGCCTCCACTTCTGTAGCCACCTCCTTGTATGTCTACCTCTTCTCTCAGTACGAATATCCTCTGCATAGAGTGACCGTATCTGAGACTGGGGTTAACTCGTGGACTGAGTTTGGTTTAGTTATTGACAGCGGGACGTATTATGTCGTGTTCGTGGCAGAGAATGGAGCTGAACAGCAGCCCTCGAGGCTCTGGGTCGATAGGATTAGCGCCTTCAATGTTACCGATGAACCGATGAGTCCTCTAACAAAAGACGGTTAGAGATAGAGAGAGAGAAAGAGAGAAAGAGAGAGTTTGTATTTATTTCAGAATCACACGCCACTACAATAATATTACATGCAAGTTATATGAAGTTAAAAATAATATGAATTCATATCAGAATAAACATTTCAGTCAAAATCACAACCATCACGTAATTAATAATTTGTCTATTCCATCAGTACGCCTGCTAGCTGTGCCATGAATTTGAGGTTAGTTAAAATGTAAAGCTAGTCTCTAACTGTTAGTTTAACGCCGGTTTCCTGTCTGGGATGTAAGTGATGGGGAAAGCACCAGAATAGAACCCTGCACCTAGAGACTAGCACTCGTGCTATTTACAAACTTGCTGCTGGCTCTGCTCTTAAAATTGATTGGATGTATCAGCTAACAATTATAATATACTTTGCTAATAATATTCTTCATCTCATTTGTATTTGGTGAAATCAAGTTGTAATATCCTGAGGGGGTTCGAAAAATTATCAAATGAAGAAACACGTGCAGTAATAGCTGCACGTATTGACTACAGGCGACTAACTGCATGGAGAATTTTACTTTGTCATAATTGCATCTATGCAGTCAAATATTAGTCCCATAATGTACATTTGTCGATAGCTTCGAAATAATTGTTGATATGTATAATTGTACATCATTTATGATGTACAATTATACATATGCCAAACCTTTCTCTCTCATTTTATCGGAGTTTTCTACCGTACTCTCTTTCCTTACTACTTCTAAATCAGACTTTGTGATTACAGGTGACCTCAACATTCACCTTGATAATCCTCTTGATCCCTTAACTCAGCAGTCTAATACTTTGCTGTCCTCTTGTAATGCTGTTCAACATGTGAATGTTGCTACTCATATCATACACTTGATGTTGTTCTTACACCAAGTCTCTCTGATTATTGATACTTTAAGTGTTACTATTTTATCTCACTCGCCGTCAGACCTTTTTCCTGTTGTATTCACTTATAATCATGTTAAGCCAGATACTATTAAAAATTCACCTACTGTTTCATTTAGGTGTGTAAATAACGTTGATCTTGATCTCTTTTGTTCTTATCTTGAAAATTTGACTTTGATCAAGTCTCCTGCTAATGATCTTGATGAATTAGTAAAACAGTATAACACTACTCTTTCATCTCTACTTGATAAGCATGCACCTCTAACTACCAAGAAGCTTAAGAAATCTAACCCTTGGTATACTTCTGGTCTGAGAAAGCTAAAGGCTGCATGCTGTAGAGCTGAAAGAAAGTGGCGTCATACCCATTCAGATTTTTGGAAAACTGTTTCTAATTTGCAACACAAGATTTATCGTACTGCTATTGCTAATGCTAAGAAAGAGTACTACTCCTCTTTGGTCAGTAAGGCTGTGAATGTCAAGAGTTTATGGAAAACCGTTAATGATCTTTTACATAGATCTATTTCTCCTTCTCTTCCTTCTACTCCTGTGGAGTCACTGCCTGAACAATTTTCCAAATACTTTACAGATAAGATAAGCAATCTTAGAGAATCTATCACTCCAGCTCCTAACTCTACTCCTCATACTCCAGTAGAGAATCATTCCAAAGATGAGCTTTCTAATTTCACTCCAGTTACAATTGATGAGATTACTAAATTAGTTTTAGACTCTCCAGCTAAACATTGTGACTTGGATCCTATCCCAACCTCTCTTTTAAAGAAGTGTATTCACATACTTGCTCCAGTATTAACATTGATTGTTAACCTCTCTCTCTCTACTGGCAAATTTCCTCGCGCTTTTAAGCGTGCAGTTATTACTCCATTGCTTAAAAAGCCCACACTGGATAAGGAATTATTGTCGAATTACAGGCCTATATCTAATCTGTCATACATATCTAAGCTCACTCAAAGAATTGTTCTTCAGAGTCTTTCTACTCATCTCTCTTACAATGATCTATTTAATAAGCATCAAGCTGCTTATACTAAGCATCATTCAACTGAAACGGTGCTTCTGTGTGCAATTCTATTGTTAATGCCATGTGCACACAACGCTTAACTGGATTACGTATGTTTGATCTTTCGGCCGCTTTTGATACCATTGATCACAATATTCTTCTGGAACGTCTTTCTTCCTGGTTTGGTGTTCGTGGAATTGTTCTTGATTGGCTTTCCTCCTATCTGAAGTATTGTTCTTTTAGTGTGAAAGTGATGGAGTACATCTCTTCGCCTTCTCACTTAAAGTATGGTGTGCCTCAAGGCTTCGTTCTTGATCCTATCGTCTTTAACCTCTATACAACACCCCTAAGCACTCTAATCTCTTCTCGTTCTCTTGATCATGAACTATATGCAGATGACACTCAAATGTACACTTGTTTCACCCCTAACTCCTATTCTAATGCTGAAACCCACCAGCAACAATGTTTTCAGTCTATATCCTCTTGGATGTCTGCTAATTTCTTGGCACTTAATCCATCTAAGACTGAATTCCTGTTGGTCGGGACACCTCAACAGCTTCTGAAGCTGAATGGGAAAACTCTTTCGTTATCTTCGGGTATTAAAATATCACCTGTTTCTTCTGTGAGAAATCTCGGTGTTATCCTTGATAAAGCACCTAACCTTCCACGAACACATAACTAAAACTTCACAAGCATGTTTCTTCCATATCCGTGATCTTCGTCGAATACGTCCATATTTGTCACGTGAGACAGCTGCTACAATTGGTGCTGCTCTTGTGCAATCGAAGTTGGACTACTGCAATTCCCTGTTTTTAAATCTCCCTGGCTGTGAGATTGATCGGTTGCAGATTGTTCAGAATTCTCTTGCGCAAGCAATTTTTTGTAGTTCCAAGTACTCACATGTTACGCCTATTTTGAAGTCTTTGCACTGGCTAAAGATTAAAGAGCGTATCATTTAAAAAACAGCTTCGTTAACTTATAAGTCCATCACCATCCCTGGACAAACTTGTATGTCTCACTTGATTAAAGTGATGCAGCCTGCTATTACTCGGTCTACTAAGTTAATTACTCTTGTGAGATCCAGCTTACCTTCACGCTCTAAGCTATCTAATCGTTCTTTCCAGCATGCTGCACCTCAGATCTGGAATTCTCTTCCATCCAATCTTCGGAAATCTTCATTTGAATCGCATCAGCCTTTGCTTTCCTATGAGCAGTTCCATAAACAGTTGAAGACCTATCTTTCCCATCTCTCTTTTCCATCCAGTGTCCATGAGCAGCGACCTGTGCCTAAACCACATTTTCTTTAACTCCCTTTACTTTGGACTGAATTTCTGGATTTTGGAATTTGCACCGTTTTTGGACCTTCTTTTTTTGCTCGCCGGTTTGATTTTGTCTCAATAGTGCTCGATGTTGTCATTGATGACTGTACCACTCTAATTGTTGTTATTATTATTTAGTAACTTTAGTGTTTGAATATCTTTCAGTGTTTTTATTTATTATAATTATCGACGTATCGACACAATTAACTTTAAATATTAATTATTTGTGAAATATGTTTTAGGTTTCGAATCAGATAACATTTGTATTTTCGGATCCGACACCCAGTGTGGAACTTTTTTTGCAGACACCGCTCTCGCTAGCATTGGATGGACTGCTCAATTCGATGATGGTAAAAATTACACATTTGTATTTCTTATTTCTCTGCTGTAGTGCCATTTTGAATCATCTCCAGTGCTATACGACGAACTGATAACATGTTAAATGAAAAATAATAAACACATTAGACATTGAACATCCTGCACATTCACATCTAAATTAATAATCGATCGTTGTAGCAATTATTATTGTTGAATGGAAAAGTCTCAAATAGGGGATTGACTGATGATATGGGGTGAGACAGAAAGGATTTGTGACAGACTGTTCGTATCCCGACTCTGGTTAAACTGGGATTCAAGGGAAGAAGATGATGATGATGATGTAGCAATTATTATTGTGATTTAATGCAGAAGAGTATTTATCGAACAAATTCACCTCAGACTAGAACGGTACTCAAGTTTACAAAACTGCTAACGTAATCTTCATTCAATGGTTTATTGACATTTTCTTAGTACACAACGCACACGGTAACTAGCTAGCGCAGATACTAGATTATCCCTTGGGTCCGTTTAAAAGATTGTGGTTACTGTAGGTTGCAGCGCAAAATATCATTTCCAAAAATGCAGAATGATATCAGATTTTAAAGTGAGGTTTCAAAATATAAACTTTGAAGAGGCAAATATTTTATTTATATGGTTCTATAACTGTTTCCATAAAATAGATTCAGAGTTCTTCTACAATGGATTTTAATTACGTAAGAGCTTAGATTACGAATTTTGTTTCCGCATTCGAATGCAATGTATCAGACCGCTGTTTTAGGTGCAAGGACCACCTAATATGATAATAGTAACAACAATTAGAATGCTACAGTATCAGTGACAACATCGAGCACTATTGAGACAAAATCAAGCCGGCGAGCAAAACGAAGGTCCAGAAACGGTGCAAATTCCAAAAACCTGAAAGCCAATCCAAACGTATAGGCCTATATATGCATGAAGGCCTATACATTTAGTGCCAGAAATGCGTGATTATTCGCCAATCTCAATAAAATATGTGCAACAATTACTAAATGACATTGCTGAGTCTTAGGCTTCAATATACGCTTCCAAAATTATAACTTTTGACGACCTGCATTGTAACGCATGACTCGATACGATATGCCTATTAGTGTAAATAATTACTTAAATAATTAGGCTGTACACGCAATGCATAGCTTGGGTCCTCGGGAGTTCTTAATTTTCTAAATGAAATTGGCTTTATTTGAGAGGCAAATGATGGTATATCTGCAGTATAGTCGGCTGGGATGATTATTAATTCTGAAATTGTGGATGATTTTAATTGGCTTTGTCACGATCATGACCTCATTAATTAAACTTCATCTTTAACTGACGTAAAATATCGATGGCTCTCATCTACTCAAACAAAAACGTCTGAGCAGTTCCTGAATCGAACGAAACTAATATGCATCTTGTGGCTCTTGAATATATTTTCCAGTTGATTGTCTGTAATGGATTTTTTGGTTTTCATGAAGTGAACGAGTGAGCGAGTGAGTGAGTGAGTTAGTGAGTGAGTGAGTGATTTGAAAACTATCAAAAGTTATTAATATTTGCTTATATCAACGATATACATGTACTACTAAACATATACTTCCTTTATCAAATGTTACCTGCAAAGTTCTACTACATAGCCATGGTTGAACAGGTCTTAAAGGCTACCTTGCAGCGATTCTACTCTTGTTGCTGGCAGCCATTGAATGGAACAGCCCATAGATGAATTCGTTAGCTTCGTTCTTCCGATACCAAACTGCTCAAAATTCCTAATATTCTCACTTCATTAGGTAGACGTTCATTTTCTTTCTCCGCTCCTACTGTTTGGAACTCTCTGCCTCCTGATCTTCGCTCATGTTCTGCTACTTCCACTTTCCGTTGTAAGTTAAAAACACATCTCTTCCCAGCATAGATTTTATTTCATCTTGCCTGACTGTTTTTTTGATCACCGGACCGACTCTATTTAGGATCTTTTATTTCTCTTCAGCACGTGTTTTTCAGATCGTTTGGGGTGAATGGATTTGTAGTGACATGTGGGGGGGACGTCCCTGACATCATCCCTGCATGAGGAAACGGACGTTAAACCTTTATTATTATTATTATTATTATTATTATTATTAATTTAAATGAATAACTACGCAATGTTTAAATGAATAACTACGCAAGACCTATCATCATCATCGTCATCGTAATCAGTATCATCAACATTATCATCATCTTCCCTTGCATACCGGTTTAATTAGGGTCTCGATTGATAATTTTGTAGCCATTTCTAGAGCCTAGCGCTCACAGACCGAATGCCCTTTCTGACGAAGGTTTGAATCTTAGCGCTTTGTCGCCTTTTACCACACCTACAGTCCTCTGTTGGTCAATTCTTAAGCTATCCCGACTACAGCGCGGATAAAATGAATAACTAAGCAAGATCATGTTACGCTAACCTACGGTTCCTATATCTACTTAAAATAATTAAGTATAAATGCTTAAATGCATAATATGGATCAGTAGGCTATGTGCGGGGTTCAAATCCTGGGCTCTCCCGTCAGTATCGAGTGAGGAAACTGACGTTGACATTATCATTACCAGCTTTTTAAATAACTAACATGTTTTCAACCAGTATTTTATTCTATCACAACAACGTCAGAAAGGGCATTCGGTTGGTAAGCGCCTAGGCTCCAGAAATTGCTACAAAAATTTAACCTAATGGAAGTCTCAAATAGGGGATTTGCTGGTGGTGTGGTTTAAAACAGAGAGGATTTGGGACAGTCTATTGGTATCCCGACCCTAGTTAAACTGGGATTCAAGGGAAGATGATGACGATGATGATGATGATGATGATGATGACGATGACGATGATGACGAAGACGACGACGACGACGACGACGATGATGATGATTTAATTCTGTCACACTTAACTGAGCGTACCTCGGATATTTCAGACTTCTGGACGGGTGCGTCCTGTCATAGAAGGTACTCGGCGCGCAGGGGAACCGTTAGGTCCCAAGGCTTCCCCGCTCCCTATCCTCCCAACCGAGTCTGCACGTACGGCATCGAAAGTTCGTACGCTAGCGACTACGTTGTCTTCGACTTCACGACGTTTGAGCTGGAAACATCTACAGATTGTCTGACGGATTTTGTTATGGTTAGTCGTGAAATATTTATTTGTGTCTTTTTATTATTTGAGCTGTGTTAGAAATTGTCAAAAGTGGTTTGAGAATATTTTAGATGTCATTTTAGATGGCATGATCTTTTTAGAAGGGGTAAACTCTTTGATCGATGGAGTGCTCTCCGTAGAGCGTGACAGCAAACTTGGAATATTAAAATATACCTTGGATCTGCCAATTTGCAGAACACTAGAGAGCTTGTATTTCCATAACTACCTATATGTATACACCGTAATCAGGGCCTTTAATGTTGGTAAGATACTTTCGCCAATGTTTCAGTTAATTTACATTTATTACTTAAGCGTATCTTTTAATGTGTGTGGGTTTAGCGTCAAGGTCAGAAGCTTGAAGTGCTTCTCTTTAAGACTTCATGTGTACCGGAGTTACCTGAAAGGTGAATGTACGAGATTTTACTCTCTGATTAGCTCTACCGGGAATTGATCCCAGGACCTCTGGAACAGCCATTTTAAACTTCATGCAGTTATCTAACTCGCTTCCTTAAACGTTTCACGCGTCGTAAAGCAGCTATGTGCTGGCTGTGTACTCAGCCCTGCATATGTGCGCCTGTTAGTGCACACCTATTTTGTCAGGTCTTTCTTCGTATATACTTACATGCATTTTTATGTTATTTTCTGTTTAATTGTGAAGTAAAAATGTCATCAATTTTATAACGTTTTTCCAGTATATTCTAGTATGAAACATTACAGATTTTATTTTAAAATAAAAGCTGATAAAGCTAAGGTTAACGTCAGTTTCCTCACTTGAAAGCGATGTCAGTGACGGGCGAGCCCAGGATTTGAACCCCTCACATACTGATCCGCGGTCGAGTGTCTTACCGACTTCGCCACTGGCTCGAGCCGGAGCCAGTGGCGAAGTCGGTTATAATGATCAAATACTTTTTCTAACTCACTATAGACTGAATTATAAAAGTTACCAATATGTTTAAGTAAATACATATGTATAGGCCTATTTGATATTAATTGAATCATATTTAAACATTTCTGTTAATTTCAGCTTATTTGTGTAGTCACGGTTGATGGTTCCCCTAAACAAATTCAATCTGAACGATTCTGCGGGAAAAGAAAGCCGACCAACTTTTTAATGAAGTGTTTGCATATAACTCTATATTTCTACTCGACAGGAGAGAACCAGTATCGAGGCTTTGAAATGACGTATGAACTATTGAGCACACGATACACTCCAGGTACTGACATAAAATCAATATTATATAAATATAAATAAAATCAATATATAGAATATTATATTGATTTGTTTCATCAGCTCAACGGTAGACACTTATAAGTACATCATCATCATCTTCTTCTTCCCTTGAATCCCAGTTTAAATAGTGTTGGGATACGAATAAACTGTCTTAAATCCTCTCTGTCTTACATCATATCATGAGTCAATCCCCTATTCGAGACTTTTCCATTCTTTTAAATTTTTGTTGCAATTTCTGGAGCCTAGGAGCTCACCAACCGAATGCCCTTTCAGACGTTGGTATGGATCTTAGTGCTGTAGTCGCCTTCAACAACACGTGCAGTCACCGGTGGATACTTGTAAGTACACGTTATCAGTATTAACTTTTGAACGCGAATCAAGATTTAACGTCGAATACGTCACTCGAAAGCGGTGCAAGGAGGGACGTATCAAACAGAACTTGCAACTACAAGCAATTTTACATCAGAACCTACAAACAAATGTATAATTTGAGGAGAAAGCAAGATCGATAACGATGCAGTCCCATAGCCAAAGAGGAAGGAATAAGAGGCAATATTTAAGGAGGTAAAAGATGCGATTCTACATATGCGCATTATACAAGTTTTCCTCGTATATTATTTCTCTTGGTTTTAAGTTTTTTTGCAAAAATATGTATTTAAGTGTAGATTAATGATAAGCTGGTTTTGTAATAACTCGCATTTATAATCGCTTATAACTTAGCGAAGTTCCAACTTCATTGTTTAAGGGATATTTTAAGGGTTTGATCATCCCTGATGAAAATTACTAATTTTAATACCACATAGGCGTATATATCATTATTTATTTACCGGTTGTGTATTAAAACCTGAGAATTTACTCCCTGATCATCTCGTATGGGAATCGGACTCGCGGGGGTTTATTTAAGGATCTAATACAAGAACTCGCGTAAGGATCTAATGTTCCTAAACATTCGATTTACGGACTACTGCAACTTTTATTAAATATAATTACTAGAGATGAAAAATGTGATTGGCGTACAGATCTACTTCTTTGCTTGCTTTCTGTTTTTGTTTCAGCTAAACTGAGTCAAATGTACAGGGTGCTAATCATTGACCTACAAGATTACCAGCGAAACTTCGAAGTGGCCCACTCCTTCATTCTAACGTCGCCTCTCTTCCACGTGCTCTCCAGGCGTGGTTGCCTAACGGTGGCACTGGCATCAGCTGATGTCTGCCTGGTGGAACTCTTGTACCTGAGTCATGGAATAATTTACAGCAAGACCATCGCCAGAATTCCATTCGCTGTCGGAAGGATGAAGCAAATCTTCTCGGTATCACTGGATTTCTCTTCCAAGGAATTCACAGAATTTCACATACGATTGAATTTTACGACGAGTTACAACGGTCGTGTTGGTATTGTGGAAAGAGTTATATTTACGGATGGGGTTTGTCCTTCTGAACAGCTAGGTTTTACATTTTATTATTCTAAATAATAAAAATTGATTGTGATTATTATTAGCGAATATTAATAGTTATAAGGTTTATCAACTGAGAGTTTAATTGAGCGAGTCATGATGATATGAAAAGAAACGGAAATGAGATTTTTGCTAAAGTTTTATCAAATTGAGTAGTGTTTTCTGTCTGAAATTGAACGATCTAACTGTCGATCAAGCCTATTACTATTTAATCAATTCAAACAGCAATGTCAGTACGTGTTGCACAGATATAGCACAATTATGTACAGAAAGACAATAAATTATGAGTTGTGACTTTCTGAGAGAAATCTCTAGGTTACAGACTTCAACAATTCTTCAACAGGAAACATCGTAATGCATACATGTAGGCCCTATAGGCCTATATACCTAGTAGTATAGTTGATTATAAAGATCAATATGATGACTTGAGTCTACGGTATAATCCCTATTAATATACGCCTATTGATATATGCCTATTGATATATGCCTATTGATATATGCCTATTGATATATGCCTATTGATATATGCCTATTGATATATGCCTATTGATATATGCCTATTGATATATGCCTATTGATATATGCCTATTGATATATGCCTATTGATATATGCCTATTGATATATGCCTATTGATATATGCCTATTGATATATGCCTATTGATATATGCCTATTGATATATGCCTATTGATATATGCCTATTGATATATGCCTATTGATATATGCCTATTGATATATGCCTATTGATATATGCCTATTGATATATGCCTATTGATATATGCCTATTGATATATGCCTATTGATATATGCCTATTGATATATGCCTATTGATATATGCCTATTGATATATGCCTACTGTTTTGTGTATGCTTATTGATCATAATTATGCTGCGCAGTATATTCTATATTTTCATATTAACATGTCATTACACTGTCTACATGTTCAAAATTTGTGACACTTGCTTTAATGCGTGTAACTGTTTTAATGTGATGATTTACAGAAAATGCAACAGTCGATATTGCCGTCAATGAAGTGTGTTCTGCGGACTGTTTTGTTAATTACATTGATTTATCAGTTGGAGAGAGTCGTTGGCTGTATGATAATGGTAATGACTTCAGTGTTCAGTGACTTATTAAAACTAAAGCTTTTCATTAACAATATTATATCAGTAAATTAGATAGAGCAGGTATATATTGGTCCATATATACATGTATATATGTAGGTATATATATATATATATATATATATATATATATATATATACAGTATACCTTGGCTATATATGTTACATATATATAGGCTATATATATATGTGTATATATTATATATATAGGCCTATATATATGCATGTGTGTATGTGTATGTGTGTGTATGTATGTGTGTAGTCATTCTACTATAAGTTGTGTATAATTTATAGTAACCAACTAATAATTTTCTTTAATTGTGACTATGACATTTTGACGGCTCTGTTGTCTTTGTTGTCGTTATTGTTTGAATATGGATTGATTGAGTGAGTGCGTGATTGTTTGATTGATTGATTTTTTATTTATTTATTGATTTATTGATTGATTGATGGAATATTTATTGATATACCAACGTCAGAAAGGGCATTCGGTTGGTGAGCGCCTAGGCTCCAGAAATTGCTACAAAAATTAAAACGACTGGAAAAGTCTCAAATAGAAGATTGACTGATGATATGATGCAGGACAGAGAGGATTTGAGACAGTCTATTCGCATTCCGACCCTGATTGAACTAGGATTCAAGGGAAGATAATGATGATGATTTTTTGATTGATTGAATGATTGAATATGTATGAATTGAATGATCGATGGATTGATTGATTGATTTAGTGAAGAACTACTTGTTGATTTTGCGATTGACTCTCATTTCAGGATATAACGTTTTAGCGGCGGAATTTCATGCTGGGTCTATAAACGAAGCAGTAACTCGCTCACCAATATTTGTCATGGACTCCCCATTTCTTCTGAGCATCCTCTATGGTACGTCCACGGAAGGGATGTACATTTATATGGAAGCAGAACTTTGGTCTGTGTCCAGTGGGACCATAGTATCCTCTTCAATGATGAAGCCGGATCAGAACAATGGACGGATAGTAGATCCTGTTGTTTCCACTGATGGTAACGGACTTCGGATTTATAATTCTCTTGAAGTGTTCGGACCTCCAGGGATGTATTATCTGGTGGTCAAAGCAAGGCTTGAAGTTGCGCTAATGGTAGACGTTGAGGTGTTATTTCTGCAAGTCGTCCTAAATGGAAGGTTAAGTGGTGAGTGTTTATATGTCACTGACTCATTGTATGACTAAATTGAATTGTGTCACTGACTCATTGTATGACTAAATTGAATTGTGTCACTGACTCATTGTATGACTAAACTGAATTGTGTCACTGACTCATTGTATGACTAAATTGAATTGTGTCACTGACTCATTGTATGACTAAACTGAATTGTGTCACTGACTCCTTGTGTGACTAAACTGATACTTCAGTTATATCTATGCTGCACTTTCTCTTGTATGTATATTTTCAGGTAATGCAGGAAAAGTGGATTCGGAACCTATTGGCGTGAACTGCTCTTTTGTGTCCTACAAAACGTGCGGATATACCTTGGGAAAATTCTGGATACCAATTATAAACATACAGACTTGTTAAACTTTATCTTATTTTTTATATTTAAGTCAAACATTTATTTTTCAATGTGATGTTCTCAGTTGATTGCAAACTGCTATATTTAATGCACTACAATGTAGGTTTCATCTTCAACAGTCATTTATCTTATAGCATAGGGCCTACAGATCGGATTATGATTTAATATTTGTTCAACCAAAAAATTAGCTGGGTATCCAAGTGCAAAAGCGTTATGTCAAAATAGAAATTACAGTTCTATTGCTAAAATTATGATTTCTATTGAATTTTTTAATAACTAAAAACAGACGTTGTCATACGTTATCTTACGAAAATAAATGTAAAATGTAGACCCGTGTGTGAACCCGATATTGATAAAAATCAAATCAAATCAACCCTTATACTATTATCGACGATGAATCCTGGAACTAAAGCTGATCCTATTTCCAGACGTTGTCACGTTGAATTCTGATCTTCGCATATTTACGTAGCCGGGTAGATGTCATTTAGAAGCCCATCTTCCTCCCAATTGCTTATTATTTTTTAAATTGCACTGTGTGAATGGGTCAGTAGTGACATGTATGTAGGGAAGAATGAGATATACTTCTTCGGCGTAAGGAAACAGAAATTAAATGTTAAATTCATACAATTATTACGTATATTATATCTCATTTGCATACGATTAGTATGTTTATTAAATATAATTTACATACGATTATTATGTATGTTTGACCCAATTTACATACTATTATAATATGTAGTTAATCTAATTTGCTCGTATGATTATTATGTATATTTGATCTAATTTGCATACGATTTTTATGCATACTAGATCTAATTTACATATGACTATTATGTATACTAGATCTAATTTGCATATGCTTATAATGTAGATTAAATCTAAATAGAATATAATAGAATATAATTATTACTATGTATATTTGATCTAATACGACTATTATGCATATTTCAGTTGAGTTTCTGATTTTTCACACTGGTGAGGCGTCCACTGATCCACGGGACCTTTCACTGCTTACCCCTGTAATCAACATTACGTCCAGTTGCTACTATGAGATCTTATACGGATCCATAAGGTCCAAGCACTATCTGAAAGTTTATATAGCTTCTATTCTAGGTCAGCCGCAAGTCTTCATGCACTCTGCTTCGCTCACAGAGGAGGACAACACAGCACAGTTCTGCTTACCAGCCGGTGTCTACAGATTGCTGTTGTTCTTTGAGGCCGAGACATTGTTTTCTATAGCCCATGTTTCAGTCCCTGCATCCCCTTGCACATACAGTCCAGGTGAGAGTTTATGCTAATTATATTGGACTCGGTGTCAGAAAAGTACTTAGAGTTTACTTTCAAATTACTTTTACGTTTTACTTTTTGACGTTTTGGCAGTACTTTTACATTTACATCGCCATCTTGAAATATCAAATACTTTTACTTTTCAATTTCTTAAAAA
The DNA here is from genome assembly GCA_905160935.1 of Enchytraeus crypticus. Classification (NCBI taxonomy): domain Eukaryota; kingdom Metazoa; phylum Annelida; class Clitellata; order Enchytraeida; family Enchytraeidae; genus Enchytraeus; species Enchytraeus crypticus. Next base: position 1,952,421 of record CAJHZI010000495.1, on the reverse strand, counting down.
ATACTTTTACTTTTACTTTTGCATTAATTCCCAAAAATTAATACTTTTACTTTTAATTTTTAGTTTCATAAATTCAAGTACTTTTCCAGCACTGATTGGACTGATCTTTTACGGCAGTCAGAGTGCTTGATGTTGTTCAGAATTTTGTTAAGTTGATACCTTTACATCGTTCAATTGAAGATTAAGAATCGTTTCAAACATAATGCTTATCTAATATTGCCGAAGGCTATGTTTAATAAATGTAAAATAAACATATGTATATTTCTATCACTAAAATCAAATAATCCTATCTTTTGAACAATGGGTCTAGTTGGGTTTGAAAAATAGTGTACAATTAATATGTCATAGCACTTACTTGGCGAAATCTAAATTTAATTTGTTTTTTGAGTATATAAGTTTTTTATCTTTCATTTTATTTATGCTGAAATTTGTATACCTCGACTTGGATAATTCCTGTTATGCAACTTATACACGTGCCTTTTAAATTAGATATCTTGCTGTTTATGTGCCAAGTTGTTCTTGCTTCTCTCTATTTCTGTGTTTTTTGAAGGCTTTCCTCTTTGGCCTATCCTATTCAACCTTTGCACAGGAACTGAGACCAACACGTAAACCTCCATTCCACTAGTACCCTTCCTCGGACTGAACTCCAGGATTTTGGCTTGCACCGTTTTTGGACCCACACGGATTGGATTTGGTATCATAGTGCTCAGTGTTGTCATGGACGACAGTAGCACTCTAATTCTGTTGTTGTTGTTACTTGTTGTTACTTCTGTTGTTGTTGTTACTTGTTGTTACTTCTGTTGTTGTTACTTGTAAATGCTTGTTTCAGTGCCGCAGAGTTACCAGGTCAGTGCAGTGGCTTTACTTCCTGGCACCTCATTGACTCCGTTACTGGATCAATCCGTTACATTGAACAGCACTGGAAGAGGTACGTCTTACATTTAGCAGTAAGATCATAAACGACTGGAGCCAGTGGCGAAGTCGGCAAGATACTCGGCCGCGGATCAGTAGTTGTGGGGTTCAAATCTGGGCTCACCCGTCACTGACATCGCTTTTGAGTGAGGAAACTGACGTTAACCTTAGCTTTTCAAGCTTTTAAAGTATTAATAGTATTAAAGTATTAATCACTGCCTACTGGCAGGTCCATGGTATATAACGCCTCCACTTTTCTCTACCTTCCGTTTTCCTCTTCATGTCTACTTTCGATTGTATCTTTAAATAATCTATACCATTCCTTTTGATACATCATTATTCTTTGGTGATTCCAGCTTTTTTAGACTTGTCATTGTGTACTTAGGCCTATCGTTGATTAGTTAGGCCTGTCGTTGTTTAATTAGGCCTGTCGTTGTTTGGTTAGGCCTGTCGTTGTTTAGTTAGGCCTGCCGGTTTCTCGAAGCATACGATGTTTACAACAACAAGCAAACGACAACAAGCAAACAGCAAAGAATCTCTTCACACTGGCAAAGTGTATAATTCAATTTAGATTTAATTTAATTTAGATCTAATTTAGGTTGAATGATGCTAGTTATTGTAATCGCAATGACGACACTCCAGTGGCTTTTATGGACTTCTACCCTGTAAAGCATTTAGAGTATTGACTTTAAATTAAATTTTTGTGTTCGTATTTTAAACAGAACTCATTTACAAGTGGTACATGATTAATGGACAAACACCGACATATAATTCCACTTACTCGGAGCTTTATTCTAACGTAAGAATTTATCTCTTCGTCTCCAATGGCAGCGACGTGCAAGTAAAGTTTACATTCAGTGACGAATTCAACAAATCCACCTGTCAGGGTTCGATTGCGGTAAATGATCGCAATTTTTATTCTCTTGCCGTATATACTTTATGTACGAGTATCTTACCGAAGTCGGTAAGAGACTCGACCACGGATCAGTATGTACGGGTTCAAATCCTGGGCTCGCCCGTCACTAACATTCTTTTCGAGTGAGAAAACTGACGTTAACCTTAGCTTTACCAGATTTTTACGTGTATCTATTCCAATTCGACATGGCTTCAGCGTAAGTTTTTAAGTTAAGGGCTAATTTTTCGGAAAATTTCTTTTTGAAAATTAGTAATTAATCTTAGAAATTACTCTCATGGCTTTTACCCGTATTATGTCTGGGTTGCTGAAGAATAGACCATCCGTGGACTGCGCGTTTCGTAAATTGCGACAGTGCACTATGATCTGAACCAAAGTCAGAAGAGGGAATTCGTTTGGTGAGCGCCTAGGCTCCAGAAATAGCTACAAAATGTTTAATTGCCTTTGGCTTAAGAAATCTGTGACAACAGCCATGAGTGCTGGAGTCTTTACGCTGTGATTTATGAATGGCTGCAGACAAAACCATATTTTTAAAATTTATATATATATATATATATATATATATATATATATATATATATATATATATATATATATACTGTTTATTAATCTCAGACAAGATCCAGTGTTCTGCATCTCGATTTATAAATTAGATTTATAGTATCAACATATCAGCATCTTTAAAAAATTTCCATCAGCTGATCATACTGTTTATTTAATAATCTTATCTTACGTATTTTGAGCTATTTATAACCAATATTTAAACAGAGCGTTGGATCTAATGGAAGAGATGAAGTAACAGAAGTTGTTTCAAGTTGGTCAGAGTCTCAGAGTTATACCATTAGAAACGTTGCTACCCTACTGCACGTGGCTCTGCCATTCTCGTGTTTCTCCAATGGAGCATCAACTACAGTGTCGGTTGTAGTTAATCCACCGTCTCTTAAAGGTATACAAGAGTAAACACACATTATAGTGAAATGATCGACTATGTTGATATCTGTCGCTTTTAATACCACATATTTAAATCGTTAGGGAATTTATACAATCTTCTGTATAACCAGTCCAGTGAATGTCCGAGATTATACTCTCATATCAGCCCAAACGCGCTGATCAGAGAGTAAATCTCGGACATTCACTTGACTGGTTATACGGAAGAATGGACTAATTTGCCTAGCGGTTTAAACATGTGGTATTAAAAGTGATAGATATCAACATACGTGTAGATGTCATATACAGTGACTACCTGACTTATACACTCCATGCTCTGTCAACTCTGCTTTCAGATGCAAAGCGATTACACGGGAAACCAATTATACATTTATATAGAACTACTCTGTAAAGCTGTAATGTCCATGTTAACGTCAGTTTCATCTATCAAAAGCGATACCAATGACGAGCGGGCCCAGGATTTGAAACCACACATAGTGATCCTCGGTCGGACATCTGAAAGCTGATATGTTTACGAAATATTTAGTCATATTAAACTATACTAGAGTAAAATTACTAATGAAGTTCAATCATTGAAGTAAAATGAATTCATATGACAATACTTTGAGAAATATGAAAAATAAATATGAAAATATATAAACATAATAAGAGTGAGAGAGGAACAGAGAGGAGAGAAAATGTTTTTATTATACTTTAGTTCTTCTTTATTAGTGCCTGGCGTACAAACAGACGTAGGACGCCAACATTCTTCCAATTCTGTCTTCTACAACTTTCCTCCACTTCTGTCTTCTACGAATGTTACAGCTTCAGAGAATGTTACTGTTTTACAGTTTGACAGAATTACAGATTTACAGAGTTTTAAGTTTAATTATTGCATAGTTTTACAGTTTTAGAGAATGTTGCAGTCTATTCTCATGTGCTATTCATTGCTTTTAAATAATAATTTATTGCGCTGCTCCAGGTTATCCTGTCTTCTTGTATTAACCCATTATTTACCATTTGGACATAGCTCAAAAAGGTCATATTCTGCAATATTGCTGCCATAGATGTATCTATCAAAATATCACGCTACATTATGTTCTTGCTGCTTCTATTAGTATATTATATTCTTTCTCTACTTAATTTCGATCTTTGCATATCTATCATCAGACATTCTCATGATGGCCCACAGCCTCCCCCCCAGCCCTCAAGAACCTCATTCTTAAGTCTCTCAGGAAATAATACATTTAAATCACGTCCAGTTTTCTGTTTCCGAACATTTCAATACTTTAATTTTTGCTTAATAGTTACTGATTCAATTTCTAGTTGGGTCAATCAAGCGAATCATCCATAACTCGATATTATTTTCAGACTATTGGTGCGCTCTCAATGGTGGCCAGACAATAGATAGCAATGTCTCAGCAATTGAATGGTTCTCAGACGTACTGCAAACTAACGAAACGGCACCGGTGGATCTATTTCTAAACATAAAGCTTGTCATGAACGGAGAAATGACTGTCGATCTAACTTATCATAAATTTCTAAAAGATCCCGTTGTAAAACAGAGAATTGGATTTCAAGCTGGATCAGGAATTATGTCTGCTAGGTGGAAAGTGTCAGCAGAGATACCACAAAATGCTTCGTATCAGGTTGTGTTTGGCATACAGAAAAACAGATACGATAGATATCTTATCATGACACCACAACCACAAATATTGTTCGCCCACGTTTCAAGGGATGCCTTTGAGTCGACTGAAGGTAAGTTTAACTTTAATTCTAGTTTTTAATCAGATGTAGCTGAAGAACTGTTTATCAACTTGTTCTGCGTAGTATACCATGTAGATATGCTGTTTGGTTTGTACAATGCATTAATGCACATTTTAGTAGCCACGCTACCGTTACTCGATCAAGATTATTTATCTAATACTTTATTTATTTATTAGTTTAGTTCAGGCTTAGGCTTAACCGGTAGACAGGGATCCCGGTTAATACCGGTACACAGGGATCCCGGTTAATACCGGTACACAGGGACCCCGGTTAATACCGGTACACAGGGACCCCGGTTAATACCGGTACACAGGGGTACCGGTTAATACCGGTACAAAGGGATCCCGGTTAATACCGGTACCCAGGGATCCCGGTTAATACCGGTACCCAGGGATCCCGGTTAATACCGGTACACTGGGATCCCGGTTAATCGTCCATTACTTATATATTAAACATTATACGAATTAAAAATAATAAGAATAAATATAAATAAATTTTTTATTTATATTAATAGTAATATTAACATTATTAATATTAATGATAGTAATGTAATAATAATAATATGATTAATAATTGTAATAATAATTGTAATTATAAGTAATAATAATAATAATAATAATAATAATAAATTTAACCTCAGATAATTTCTATATCAATGTCACCATGCCATGCCCGGTGACTTCAAGACTGCTTTAAAGGTTCCTGGCTGGATATGATCTATATAATGAATTACATTCCTTACATTCCTCTATAAGTCACACGTTAAATTACTTCATCTTAACGTAGGAAAATGACACACGTCTTTTCAGTCAAACTATGTTAATAGTTAGTTTACTATGTTAATAAAATACTTCAATTTTTCTTCTCCTACAATATGGAACTCTCTGCCACAAGATCTTTGATCTTGTAATTGTATTGGTACTTTCCTTGGCAAGCTAAAAACCCATCTTTTTCCGCCATAGGTCTAAATTTTTAAACCCGCTTGCCTAGGATCATGGACTTGCACTGTTTTGATCTCGCTTTCTCTTGTGGTCTCAGTGTACTCAGTCGTCATCATGTGGTGCTCTGGCGCCTGTTTGAGTAGGGTCTGCAAGAGAAGTCCCTGACATTACCTTATAGCGAGGAATCGGACGTTAAATTCTTATGGATTGATTGAACTACTGTTTGTAAAATGAACTTAACATCATATGCAGAGTTCACCCTTGCTACAAAGGGCAGCTGTGACATGGAGCTGTTTCCCTGGTGCGGGTTCTCAGATAACTCGGCGAGTCACGCGAGATGGGCGGCTGTCAAACAGGAGGGAACAGGTTAGAGGATATGTTCTGTACCAAATGCATTGAGTCTAGTTGTTGTGATCGTTTAAAAACATGGGAAAATATGGCTACTGAGGTGGTTTCCTGGTGCATTTGTCAGTACTTGTTTAATCGACTTTACTTCTTTTGATAGTTAGTCTATTAGTCAGGTTTCCGGACCCAAAACGGGAAAACAAGATGGGATTTCTATTATTCTATTATCATTTTCTCATTTTCTAATCAAATGCATTTAATAATGCGATTATTTGCATTCTTAAACACTGAAGATTATTAAAACGCGATAATTGCATACTGAAATTAATTTCAATAAAGCTTTCCTGGAATTAAATGCATGTATCGATTGCTTTATATTATTTTCTGTCAGAAATTAGAGCTAGGATATCATCATAACTTACCTTAAATCACTTAACGTCATCAGATTATTAATGTAACATCGCAATGGTAAGCTTCAAGTCTAATCAGGAGAGTAAGAGATCATATAACGCAGTTAAGAATAGAGCAATTGTCATTCCAGGGAAGTCCTCCAATTGTGTGATAGCTGGAAGAGAGACTGAATACACGGAAGACTCGACCATCACGATATCCGGAAGGACTTGTCAATCCTGGAATACTCAATATCCTCATCCTCATACTTACACAATTGAATCTCTCTTCTACGACAGAGATAAAGGATTGAATAGCAACAAGTGCAGGAATCCTAACAAAGACGTGTTCCCATGGTGCTTCACCACAGACCCTGAAGTACTGTGGGAGTTCTGCGATATACCCAGCTGCTATGGTTCGAAATAACATAACTTCGAATTTATTTTCTTTTGTTCGTATGGATGCACACATGACATGGCTGGAGCCAGTGGCGAAGTCGGTAAGATACTCGACCGCGGATCAGTAGGGTTCAAATACTGGGCTCGCCCGTCACTGACATCGCTTTCGAGTGAGGAAACTGGCTTTAACCTTAGCTTTACCAGCTTTTAGCTTTACCATGACAACCTTATGTGTTCATACAAAGTTTCCTTTCTAGTTGCTGCTTTTGTTGTTTTCATTATTTCTTCTTTCTCTTTATGATTATTAGTAATCGGTGCCTTTTGTTGTACATGTATGCATGTTATATTTCAAAGAATCAAGATGCTACGAATTTGATACTAGCATAATAGCAAATTTATAATAGCATATCTACTTTCAGAATTCAGCAATGAAAATTAATATTCTAACTATTTTATTCATTATAACTAAAATTTATCCGTTTATTTTACGCACATTTCTAGATTATTACTTACGAGCCTCGTTCAATGACTTTCCCGGCACTGCTGAACTGGTTTCACCTTCGTTTAAAGTCGATCACACCGGATACCATTGCCTACGATTCTCCTACAGGATTCTAACAGTCGGGATGACTCTCAGTGTCCTGCTATCTAGCGTCTCCCATAACATCCACGTCCACAAGGGTCCTCTTCCCAGGAAAGACACAGCTTGGGCCAATGGGCTCGCCGAATTCTATCTACAAAATACTTACACATACCGCTTGACGTTCAGTGTAACTAAGGACGGGGCAGGATTTGTACAAAATCAACACACCATGATAACAGATTTTGCGCTACAAGAAGGAAAATGTCCAAATTCAGGTAATTTGAGAATAAGTAATTTCTGGATTACTGTTATAGGCTTGTGCAGAATCTGATTTGCTGTTAAATACACTCTGATTATTCGTAATGCGCTATTTTTAACTTTTTGCCATTTTTATATTCTTTTGATCTTCCTGTTAAATTAATTATCCTCTAGTTTTTCCATTCTTTCGGCTTATCGTTTTTTTAAGTAGTCTATTGGTTGTCTATTGTGTTTTATGATTTAATTGGATCATGCCGAATTTGTCTTCATGTAAATATTTAAATTTGTTAGAATTTCAAATGTAATAAATTAGTATGAACGTAATGGCCTGCATTACATGTAAATATGTAATGTACAGTGCAGTTTAGCACATTGAGATATAATATGTATACTGGTAATATTGTTCGGTTTATGATAAAGTTTATTGCCCTGTCCGACTGATCTGTCACTGATTAGTATCTTACTTGGCAAAACGTTTCAACCGGTTCTGGTAGTTTAAACTGCCTGGAACTGGTTTAAACTGTCTCGAACTGGTTTAAACTGGTTACAACACTGTGTTATTCATGGAACATCCCTGTTTTAACTTTACAAAAAAATTTATAAGAAATTGGCCTATATTTAGCAAAACTAGTCTAACTTTTTTGAGTTCAGTCTCGTTGTATTTCTGTTGTATTTGAGTTCAGTCTCACTGTATTTCTGTTGTATTTTAACAGCTGACGAAGATTTCCCGGTGGGACTTAACTTTAAGGAGGAATCGCGCTTCAGCTATAGGCGGCAGATTTTCAATGAATTAAATGGTCTGTCTCGTCTAATTATTACCTCGAAATTTAATACTAGATATGGAATTTACTTAGGCTTGTATTGATATTTCGCATTCGTATGTAGATACTACAGCAGATAATAGAAACATTAGGAGTTACAGGCCATGGATTTACATAGTATATATAACATCATCATCATCATCATCCTCCCTTGAATCCCAGTTAACTAGGGTCGGGATACAAATAGACTGCCTCAAATGCTCTCTGTCCTACACCACACCACCAGCCAATCCCCTATTTGAGACTTTTCCATTTGTTTAAATTTAACACATAAAAGTTGATGATGATATAGCATAAACTTGACAAAAAGGCCCACTGGGTCAGGAAGAACCTAACCATTAGGCAGTACGTTATGATACTAGTATAATGATATATAAGACTGAAAAGTGATATCCAACCTCTTAGATCAATAAGACGCTCAACTTTCAGAGTTTCTGAAACTAACTATAAATCGGTTATGATTATTAACTGACATATTTGACCTTCAACAGCCTATAACTCTCTGAATGCTGCGACACTCTTTATATGGGACTTTAGCTGCGCGCTGTGATTTGTTAAAAATATATTTATTAACAAATGGATGGACGGGAAACTAAAGTAACTAACGTTTTTACATGTACATGCGCAGTATATGCTACATTTTTCTTTGTTATGCTTCTGAACTAGGGACAACGATTCTCGACCTGATTCCTCGTTTAGGCTCCAGGCCAGACGATTTCATATACCGGTAAGTTCAGATGAATTGAACTGATGTACCAATTGCTATAGTATCGATGGCAGTTTAATGACTATTTTAGTTGTCATGCATGTCTGGCAGCCTTTTTTGCGTTAATAAATTATATTATTTACTGTATAAAATCGTCAATTCATTTGTTTGCTATATTTGATAGTGCAAAGCGATTTGCTGTCTTCATATTAAAAGTGGATTATAAAGATTACCAACTGTAGGTTCGAATTTTGTGTTAGCCATCGCAGAAAAACCCTACACTGGGGCCACTGTTGCATAAACGCTGTAGGAAGGTTAATCGTATATCTTCTCTTACTGTTAAACTAAACTATGCGTAGAATTGTGTCATCAGTTAATTATAGGAGCAATAAAAGCAAGAGGAGAGGTTTCGAAAACCAGGATTCCGAGTTTTAATAAATATATCATTTTTTAAATATTTGACTCGCTCTTTAAACCTGAAAGTTGTATTTAGAACTACTTCATGATCGTGGCATATTCTTGTGACATAACTAGAAATTAAATCATATATTCCGTCATCTTTATATTCTTCGTAAAACTACAAGAGCACTTTGAATTACTAAAAGACATAATTGTTCACTGTGTTATCCTATACTTAGGTGTGAATTAGATGGAAAAGATTGCTCAAAGGAAATGTTCACTCCTGAAATAACAGAAATGGGGCAGTGCTTCAGTTTCAACAAAGACTACATCAATCGAGTAATCGCGAACGTAACAGGCATGATACAAAAAATCTTTTTACAATTTGCAAACTCAACAAAATTTTTAAAATAATTGTGTCTAGTTAACTCATTCCAGATGTTTCTGAATGATTAACCAAAATAAATGTGATTATATATTTATTTTATTTCCGAAATATTATTGCATGAAGACAAGCTTTGTCAATTTTATCTCATAATGTTCACAATTTGGTAGTTATTCTTTCGTTTTGTTTAGGATTCTTCTTCTTCTTTATTAGTCGTGCCTATTAAAAGCCTAAGCAGTAACGGTCGTGTCCCCCAAATGTTTCTATCCATTGTAGCTGAGATAACACTCGGATTACATTTGAATTACACCTAGATTACACTAGGATTACACTTAGATTACACAAGGATTATGCTTGGATTACAATAGAATTACACTAGGATTACACTTGGATTACACTAGGATTATCTTGGATTACACTAGGATTACACTAGAATTATGCTTGGATTACGCTAGGATTACAATTGGACTACATTAGGATTACACTTGGATTACACTAGGATTACGCTTGGATTACACTAGGATACAGAGTAATATAGTGGGCTGAATCATCGCTCTGTGTACTGATTGAGAATATTGACGAATGCTTTCAGGTTCTAAGAATGGATTGAGGTTAACTGTGCTCTTGTCGCAGTTTGAGAACGTACCCAAGTACAGTTCTGAATCAGGAGCGAAGGTACATGTATACACCTCATAGCAACAATTAGAGTGCTAAGATCATCCATGACAACATTGAACACATCAATGAATCAATTGTTCTTTTCAAAACAGAAATAACTATTTGTATAGTTGTATGTTTGTCTATTTGTATCCCGACCCAGGTTAAACTGGGATTCAAGGGAGGATGATGATGATGATATGATGATGATGACAATGTTGATGATGATGATGATGATGATGACAATGTTGATGATGATGATGATGATGGTGGTTATAATGAAACAGAAAATAACTAAATAACAAAATTAATTCAATTGTCAGTTTGTGAGTAAATGGAAATGAAATTACCGGTACAATTGATGAAGGGAGTCAGAGAAGTAGGACTGTGGGGAGCCAGTGGTTTGTTGGTAAGTTGTTCGACAGCGGATCAGCAGGTGCTGGGCTCAAATCCAGTGCTATCGCCGTCACTGTCATGCCATCGTGCAGGAAACTGACGTTAAACTTGTCCTTTTGTCTTTCACTAATGACACTTAATTCTATTAATTGATTTGCTTTGATATACAATTTAGTCTCTTAATTACTAGCTGTTGTGCTAAATATATGGGCTATTATGCCTGAAATAAAGCAATAAATAAATAAATATATTATGGGTAAACAGGATTGTTTTCTCAGAGAATGACGCTCCTGCCTAGTAAATATTAGTCGAAGCTGAGGAAAGCATAGGGGGCCCACCTAGTCACAAGCTGAATCCCCCAAAGTAAGAATGGTATATCAAAAGAAATGTTATAGATGCTTTAAAGAGGAATTCTTATATGGACATGAAGAGGAAAACAGAAGAAAGAGATGAGTGAAAGCTTTATTTAAACGGACCTGCCAGTAGGCAGTACACCAAGAGAGTATTAAATATAAATTAAATCTCATATTAAGTTTAAGAAACTTGACATTACAAGTTAACTAAACAAAAACTCAATACCATCCTCTTAAATAAACAAATGAACTAGACCTTATTTCAAGCTAATCTATAACAAGAATGTTGTATTTTTCCAGATTGATATTTATAATCAGAGGGATATAACACTTCTACCAGACATTGGATATGCAGTGGCTCCAGGCCAAAGAACTCTGATGGCTCTGGCATATACCAAGGTCTGTTAAATTGCTTGAATTGAAATAATTGATAGTTAATCAGTAAGGTCAATGTAAAGTGCTGCTGTAGTAATCCTACACCTTCTAATCTTTCAGCAAGTATGTTCAATATAGAGATATAGGCCTACATGTATAAAAAGCTGTTAAAAATCAACTTTATCAACTTGATTTAATTAAGTTTATGATTTTCAAATCCGGTTCTAAAATGATAATTTAAAAATATTAATTTGTTAAAATGATTTTTAAAAAATATATATTTCTAGATTTATTGTTTGATCATTTCTCGTTTAGATATACTGCTAAAGCAACTGCGTATGTTTAGTAGTTTATGTGGTTGCTTGTGCACGTGTTTTCTTGCTTACTTGTGCATATTTGTTTTTAAGTGTATGGGAGATCTAGATGTTTTTGTTCGGAACTCATGTTAGTGCTTACGGTCACAAGTGTCCCAATTCACTTCTCTATCCACTCACTCGTTTATGGCTGAATTCCATCCGGAGTGAAGTAAATGTAATGTTAACGTCAGTAGCCTCACTCGAAAGCGATGTCAGTAACGGCCGAGCCCAGGATTTGAACCCCGCACATACGGATCCGCGGTCGAATATCTTGCCGACATCGCCACTGGCTCCAGCCAAGTAAACAATATTCTAATTCTGATTCTGAAGTCTACAGTTAATTCATTTAGGTGAATTAATTCATTTAGGTGAATTAATTCATTTAGGTGAATTAATTCATTTAGGTGAATTAAGCGGTACTGACCAATTTTCAAGCAGTAACCGATAGTGAAATTCAGAAACTTATTTTATGAGCATGAAATCAGCTTTATCGTGAGTTTTTTGCGTCGCTTCTTTTAACGTTCCTGATATTGCCTTATGGCGAGAAACCGGACGTTAAATTCTTATTGATTGATTGATTGAATGTTTTAAACAGACAACGAGTTTGCCTGCTCCGTATAGCAACTGTAGATCGGCTGAAAAAACGCTGCAATTCTACCGAGACTCGGCCTACACACCCAAGAAGTGTGAGATGCAGAATAAACTGAAAGTTCTCGACGAAGTTTGCCATTGCAAACAACCCTACATGCCTGGTATGTAAAATCTTTACTTACAAAAATAACAGCAAAAAACGGCAAAAAATAATACAAAAAATGCAAACAAAAAACGGCTGCGAAAATAACAGCAACAAGCTAATAAAAATAGCAGCAATAAATTGAGTGTTACTGTCGTCAGTGACAATATCTAGCATTATAGAAACAAATCTAAGCTGATGAGTAAAAAGAAAGGGGTCCACACACGGATACTGTATTTAGTTTTAGTAGATACTGATATTTTTCGGTGTTGTGTCCGGGATGCTGAAGAATAGACCAACCGTAAACTGCACGTTTCGTAAGAGGCGATTGAGCTAAACGGAAGAAGGCAACAGTAAATCACCCCAGAAGCAATTTTTATTTCCAGGCTATAGGCTACAGAAGATGTGGATAAGGTATAGCCTTTTGTGTAGTGATTAACTCGCTGATCTTTGGAGTGCTCTCTTTGGAGCGTGAAAAGCAGCATATAAGTAGGAATATGTATCTTGGATCTGTCACGTGGCATAACGCTAGAGAGAGAGAGAGAGAGGGAGAGAAAGAGAGGAGATACTGATACTAAATTATTAAAATATCTAATCGCCAGATTTGCTAATAAAGATTATTGCCTGCGTAATTGTTATAATTATTAAGGCTACTTGGAGAATTGTGACCTGAACAAGTTCCTCAACTGCCTTCCAACTGCAGGTAGGCCTATTCTATTATTAATATCATATTATCATGCCGTATAATAAAACGCTTAGTCAGAATATCCGTCTGTCTTTCTCTCTCGCATTAGAATTTTATCAATCATTTTCATGAACACTTTTACTAAGTTTTGTCATTAAATCACTTGCAAGGTTATGTTCTCGAAGTTTGGTAAAATAATTATTGACAACCTTGGACTCCTTCACCAAATATTCGAAAAAATCTTTTCAATAAATCTTGTCCTATTGACATTTTCATGAATTACAATTATTATGCTACGTAAAAAGTATATCAGGTATTTTATTTTGATAGAAGTTATAGCCAGATAAAATAATTTAATCCATCTAACACTTTCTATCGACTGATCAAGATAGGATACCGTGTTAGATTTTCCTTTATCAGAACACATTTAGAAAATATTTACTATTTCAATATATCACATGTTTCAGTTTAACACATGATTTATTATAATAGATGGTTTTGGGTGGATCTAGTGATGCTTGGACGCCCTGACATTGTCCTTATCTGGATGACGAGACAGATATTAAGCATTTATTGCTATCATTCTTCTTTACTTTGGTTGAGAGTCATATCTGTTAACAATGTTTGTCCGATCATGATAAGTTGTTGCAGGGTGCAAATCCTTTGCTCATACCCTTATTAGGGGTGCCTTCTAAGCATGAAACGGACGTTAAATATGGTTTTAGCATAGATTTATTTCTATACATTCGAGTGTACTTGTTTCTATTTTCAAAAGACAACCACTTCGTAGAAAGCGACTCCTGTTTTTCATCATGTGACACCGAGGAATACAAACCTTATATTTCCTCTTCTCAGCTGTCCAGCCTCGACCTCGAAAACCTCCTGGGAAACAAAACCGACGTTGAACTAAAGCTTCGAAAAGCCCTAGACGTTCAAAGCCGTGTTGATAGCGGCGGCATGCAGGATTTGTTCTCGAGACTCTACTCTTTGCAGGACTCTCTGTCAACTATTTCAAATAAATTTCAGATGCAGTCTAGCGAAGTGTCGACTCTACGTATGGTGAAGCGTGCCCATGACGAGCTCCTTAACGCTTCATATGATAACCTGTTGACGATACTACAAGAATTTTCAGGGCCGTTGACAGTAAATTATTCGAGCAACTACAAAGTTCTGTTAGACAATCAAGCAAAATTAATTCAAGACATGATGACAGAAGTAGTGTTCTATTCGCATTATCTGAATAACTACGATTCTCTGGTAACTTTGCAAGAAAAGACGATTGAATTAGCGAGTCAATGGTATGAATTTGAGAAAGCGCTTAGCGATGTAACTCAGAAATTATTGTTTATCGCGTCTATAGACGGTCTATTGATATATCAAAACCCGCTTAAAGACAACGTCTGCATTGCATTTATGGCAAATATGAACGTTGAGGTCACACCCTATTTTAATGAAATAGTCTGGGGTGTGGGTAATTTGACCAACAGTACAGTCTCATCGCTAACGAAGGTTAGACGTATGACGACTTGGATTCAAGGCACTTTAGTTTTTCAACTACAGTGCCCCATCAATGCCATCAAGAGTATGAGCGGTGCACAGACGACCTATTCGGAATGCCTCATGCCACTGATCAAAGTAATGTTAACACCCGGATCTTCCGAAGAATTTCTATTTGAAGATGATCTGATCGAAAGCGTCACGGACCTAACAGATCAATATTCTAGAAATCAGATCTCGAAATTTGAAATGGCCTGGAAGTTTGAGAAAGTAGCGAATCGGATTAAAACATTCTGTTCTGATAGTCGAGCGAATGATGTTCAGCCAGCATTTTCTGATTTGTCGTCTACCATTAAAAATTCTGTGAACGTTCTTATAAACGTATATCTTGAAGCCACGGCACACCTTACAGTTATGGACAGTTTCTTTCCTCCGGGATACGACAAGGATAGGCTGCTAAATATCTGCAGACAAATGTTCATATGGTTAATTCCTTATCCTAACCTGCAAGTTGGCCGGGTGAGAAATTATTAATTTTCTAATCGTAATATATTTTAGAGCTAGAAAGGGTAGGCCTATTCGGTATATTGTAGAGCTAGATATATTACCATTGCTGAGTCCGTGTTGCTGAAGAATATACCTACGGTGGACGGCACGTGTTTTAAAGGGCAACAAAGCTCCAAGATTCAAACCAACATTAGAAATAAAACGTAAGACTTAGTAGAGATAGACATCACTAAGATAATTTGTACCTCTCTAGGGTTCTGCTGAAGGGCAGGTCCAAGGTACATATTCCTACTTATATGCATCCTCAAAACCGGCAAATATATAACGTATTTAGCTACGCTTGAAGGGTTAAACACGCCAGGAATAGCATTATTTTACATCGTAACGTGTTATTCATTTGATTAGAAATAAGGCCATTAATATATTATATGGTTTTCTTATAGATCTATTGCTTACTTGACATAAATGACATCGATTACTTTTATAAAGCCTAAATCGCATTTGCTATTAACTGGTAATTGCATCTCAAGTTTTCATATGTCAAAACATGCACCTGTAACAATATTTCGATGTTTCCTTTTATTCATCGCCATTATCTTTTTTGAATCCAAGGTTAGCACATGGTCAGGATATGGCTACACCTTCTCCACTTCTCTCTGTTGGGATCTTTTCCATTTATTTCAGAAAATTGTGTAGCTGTTGCTGGAGCCTAGGCGTTCATCAACCGAATGCCCTTTCTGATGTTAGTTTGAATCCTAGTGCTTTGTCGCTTCTTACGACACGTGCAGTCTACGATTGGTCTATTCTCTTCAGCAACTCGGTCACAACACGGGTAAAGTTTCCTAATTCTGGATTTTAATTTTTAATGGTGGACTTTTTCTTTTGATTTCTAAAACTGCATTGCGACATTATTAGTAATCCATTGCGCATTTCAGATCGAATACTTAAATTCGGATGTAGCGAGCGTTTGGAAATCATCCTTGTCTTTAGCGCAATTTACTGGATTGACGTTTGGCAATGAACCGTCCAAGGCGCTAATTTACTCTGTGTTGAATGGATTCGAAGCTTCGCTCCTGAATGAGCTGGCAAGTAGAGAGGAAGATTTGTTGAGCTCCCTCAACATGACAGAGGAGATTGTTGATTCTCTGAGCTCCCATCTCAACGACTTTGTCAGTAAAAGCGTCATTGACAGTGATTTTATCAGGTAAACATCGACAGTGATTTTATCAGGTAAACATCGACAGTGATTTTATCAGGTAAACATAGCCATTGATTTTATCAGGTAAACATCGACAGTGATTTTATCAGGTAAATATCGACAGTGATTTTATCAGGTAAACATTGACAGTGACTTTATCAGATAAACATTGCCATTGATTTTATCAGTTAAACATTGACAGTGACTTTATCAGGTAAACATTGATAGTGATTTTATCAGGTAAACATCGACAGTGATTTTATCAGGTAAACATCGACAGTGATTTTATTAGGTAAACATCGACAGTGATTTTATCAGGTAAACATCGACAGTGATTTTATCAGGTAAACATTGACAGTGACTTTATCAGATAAACATTGCCATTGATTTTATCAGTTAAACATTGACAGTGACTTTATCAGATAAACATTGCCATTGATTTTATCAGTTAAACATCGACAGTGATTTTATCAGGTAAACATCGACAGTGATTTTATCAGGTAAACATCGACAGTGATTTTATCAGGTAAACATCGACAGTGATTTTATCAGGTAAACATTGACAGTGACTTTATCAGATAAACATTGCCATTGATTTTATCAGTTAAACATTGACAGTGACTTTATCAGATAAACATTGCCATTGATTTTATCAGTTAAACATCGACAGTGATTTTATCAGGTAAACATCGACAGTGATTTTATCAGGTAAACATTGACAGTGATTTTATCAGGTAAACATCGACAGTGATTTTATCAGGTAAACATTGATAGTGATTTTAGCAATTAATGCTAATATTAGTATTTTACTCGTTCTCGTTGTTGTCCTATAATATGTTCGATTAATGTTACAATCAATTTACGTTGAAAAAGTTACCAAGCTCATACGATCAACATCAGCTAACTGTAGAAACGATTAATTAGCTGCAATAGAAAGCTTTCAGCAGTCATTTATAAAGCTATACTGTTATTGTAAATTTTGCGAAAATGTAAGCTTTATTAAATCCCACCGACTTTGTAGTATAATTATTCTTCTGTTTATCTTACAAGCTTCTTGCTCTCTATCTGAATATTCTTTGTAATAAGTACATGTCTGATGTAAATTCAGAAATTACTTGATCGCATTTTTTGTTGAACTCCGATCTCGAATGGGTTAGATATAAGAACATCCCATGATGGACAAAGCAATTATGCTCACACATCAAAAGCACCCTCCTGCAACGTGGTTTCATTGGCTTCAAATCTTAAAAACCGCTTTGCATAAAATTTATGGTAGGTAAGTAAAAGTAAACACGCGCTATAGTGAAATGATCAAATTTGTTGACATCTATAACTTTTAATATCACACGTTTTAATCGTTGGGCAATATAGTCCGTTTTCCATATAGCCAGTCCAGTGAAAGTCCGAGATTTTACTCTCAGATCAGCGCGGCTGGGATTACTAAAATTTATTAAATTATTGCTAGGCCTACTAAACATCCCTGGCAGACAATGAACCGGACTCTAGATTAGTATTAAGTTCATGTGAACATTTCGCAATGTACGGCGTAGAAAATGTCTCTGTCGTATCTCTCAGTGGCGTTTTAAACAGGGTATCTTGTTTAAAAGTAGGCCTAATGTTTTCCTAGGCCCAATGTTTTACTAGTCCTAATGTTTTACTAGGCCTAATGCTTTCCTAGGCCTAATGTTTTACTAGGCCTAATGTTTTCCTAGGCCTAATGTTTTACTAGGCCTAATGTTTTACTAGGCCTAATGTTTTACTACTAATGTTTTACTAGACCTAATGTTTTACTAGGCCTAATGTTTTACTAGGCCTAATGTTTTACTAGACCTAATGTTTTACTAGACCTAATGTTTTACTAGGCCTAATGTTTTACTAGGCCTAATGTTTTACTAGACCTAATGTTTTACTAGACCTAATGTTTTACTAGGCCTAATGTTTTACTAGGCCTAATGTTTTACTAGACCTAATGTTTTACTAGACCTAATGTTTTACTAGGCCTAATGTTTTCCTAGGCCTAATGTTTCACTAGGCATCTCTGACTGAATCCATGAACATATACAACTACAAGATTACTTCTGAGAGACTTGAGCTCAATGATCCTGCTAACACTTTAACATTTCATTTTATTTTGATCACATTTTTATAACTTGTGTAATTGGACAGGAACAATTTTCTAAAGATTGACATCTATTTTGAAGAAATGAAGTATACGGATATTTCTCAGTCAGTGGCATATGATCTGGCAGCTCTCATTAGTATGTATCATTTTATTTCTTAATTTTCTCTCTTTTACTTTTTATCTCTCTCTCTCTCTCTCTCTCTCTCTCACTCTCTTCTTTATGACTTTCGTTTAGGACCTTACTTCTCCTCAGCACATTTCCTTTGCAGATTGATCTCGGTGAATTGATCTGTAGTGATGAGAGCTGTGGGGACGTCCCTGACATCATCCCTGGATGAGGAAACGGACGTTAAACCTTTATTTTTATTAATTGTGGTATCATTGGTTACCCTCAGGTGATATAGGAGGCTACCTGGGGCTGTGTATAGGCTCCAGTGTCATCACGCTCATGGAGTTCATAGACTTTGTGATATTTAGCAACGTCGTGGAGGCAGTGCGCCGATTTTCCAGAAAATCCCAAGCCGGTGCAAAGTAGGACATCCTGTAGGAGAGCTTCTAGTGGATTAGTCTATCCATAGAGCAACAGGAACGACAAGGATTTAGTTTCAAATTAGTCATTTAACACAGAGTCTATGGTTTTCTCTGGAACTCTAACCAAATGAGATTTATAAGTGTTGCGATTCTTTCGAAATATAATTGAATGAGAACATAACAGATTTTTCTTTAAAGATAAGTGTTGAATGTATTCTCAGACTGTCTATAGCTGAATAAAAGTTGTTTTTAAATAAAATTAAATAACAACGTCAGTTGATTTTCAGTCGGATAATTATAACTGTTAAAGGTGCTAATTGTTATTTTTATCTGGAAGTGAAACTAAAACGAACTATAATTCTCATCATCATCATCATCTTCCCTTAAATCCAAGTTTAACTAGGGTCGGGATACGAATATACTTTCTCCAATCCTCTCTATACCACACCATATAACCCATATATGTAGTCTGTCCTTGAGACTTTTGAACAATAATCATATAAAATTACATAAATTATATAAAAAGAACTATAATTGCAGTTTCTAAAATATATTTGATAAGAAACTGAAACTAAAATATGAATAAAGTCGAGGCAGACTTGTACAGTAAAAGATGCATTACTATTCAAGTTTATTTATAAACAATTATAGTTATTCTAGCATAGACGTTTAAATACACGTTTACAAGCAAACTAATAAGATGGGAGAGGATGATAAATATTATTTGCCAGTATTCGTTGAAAGCTCTTAAGCCTCTGACAGAAAATGTTTGAAATATACAGTCGAATCGTAAAGACCTAAAAAAGAAAAAATGTAATATCTGTAAACCATTTTAGTTTTATAACAAATTCAATTTTATAAACTATTTTAATTCTATAAAAAATTAAAGAAACTTTTAGTCATTTATTTTTATTATTTTGTTAATTTTATTATTATTATTGTTGTTAATATTATTAGTCTATTATTACTATTTGTGTATTTTATTTATTAGACCACACCATAACGGTCTTGCAACCTGTACAGTTCGCTTACATCTAAATACAAATTCAAACATAAACAACCAGTAGTCGTAAGTATTTAAACAAGGCGGTGTAGGAAACTGAGCGAGTAAAACAACCAGTACTCTTACAATGTAAATTTAGAAGTGCAATTTTTAAAAAGGGCTAAGATGACAGAATGTCGGTAAGATGTCCGACAAATTAACAGTAGTTTCAGCGTTCAAATCTAGTATTCGCCACATTACTGACAAGCTTTCGAGACAAAACTGGTTAAAGTTTTTGACCAATTAGACGTGAAAACAATGAAATAAGAACCGATTAAGAGAATAAATCTTATAACAAACCAGTTTAACAAATAAATTTAAATGTAAATATAACAAATACAAATAACATTTCATAAGAGAAAATAACGACAAGGTGGTGCAAGTTAATTGATTCATCAGAGATTTAAGGCAGTGAAATAATAGCATAGAATTGACACAATTCATTATCTTTATCTGTGCTAAATCGCTTCGTTATAAATAAATCTCAAAAACAAACCTTCACTTCTCAAGTCTAAAAATAATTTATGAACAAATTAAAACAATAAATATCTCAATAAATATGTTGGCGATGTGAGATAGTCCCTGAATTTCGCGATCTACCTATTAATGGAGATGAATCGTTAATGATGAACCGGCACTATATTTAAACAGAGAGTTCACAAAGGCAACTCTGAAAAATAGTTGAATTCACTGAATAATACGAGATGATTATCACTACTATCCTAGTTACTCGTAAATGTCGAGAAAATCCCACTACTCTCCTTGATACTCATAAATGCCGACAACATCTACTCAATATTTACAGTCTCTACTCAGTATTACTCTAGGATCTAAGTAGACGAAACTAGTCTTATTTGTTATTTATTCTGCTTCTTGCCTGTGTTGTTTCTGGGTTGTTTGAAGAATAGACCAACCAATGACTGCACGTATCGTAGAAGGCGACTACAGCACTAAGATCCATACCAACGTCAGAAAGGGCATTCGGTTGGTGAGCGCCTAGACTCCAGAAATTGCTACAAAAATTAAAACGACTGGAAAAGTTTCAAATAGGGGATTGTCTGATAATATGATGTAGGACAGAGAGTATTTGAGACAGTCTATTCATATCGTGACCCTGGTTAAACTAGGGTTTCATGGGAGGATGATGATGATGTTATTTATTCTGCTTCGACAAATCCCACAGTTCGCACAGCAGAGGTGGGAAGTCAATCATCCCATACCACAGGGTCATGAATTGTTCCTGGTTCTTTACACTCTCTTCTCGTAAACTCCTCAACTCTATCAGCGAGTCGATGACTTTAGCGAACAGCCGTTGTTCTCCGTGGTGCCACCTGTCGAACAGATAGAACAAACACTCCAGCAGAAAGTCCTGACTCTGCTCCACCAGGGATCTGTTCTCCAGCTCACACTGGTCGGCTGCACAGACAACCAATAAATGCACAGTTTTTAATTTATTTTTTAATAAATTTACGACAACATACAGAGTATTAAGTCGGATACAGACGAAAAGGCTCACCACAAAATTGCATGCACGTGTGAAGCAGTAATAAAGGCTAAAAGATTGGCACTTAAATACTCCGTAATTATTTGAAAAAAAATTACCAATAAGGATTACTATTTTTCATTTAAAAAGTAGGAAACAGTTAAATTAAAATAAAAACCAAACAGCGGCATACAGGAACATTTATGTAGAGAATTTAAGTAGAGCGGTGAGATAAAATTACAAATTTAAACAATATGTTCGTATTCATTAAATATCAAAATACAGATTTCTCATAAAATTTCTGAAGTCAACTAGGTATACACCAGATTTTAAATGGTTAACTGATACCGTCTCAATAATATGATTCGGTAACACATTTCAAGCATTATTATGTCTCTTTCTGCATCAAAAATGTTATCACTGTGATGATTGGACTGGCTGAGTTGAGTTTCGAATCAGTGATCTCTTGCTGACTGGCTGGAGCCAGTGGCGAAGTCAATAAGATATTCGACCCCGGATCAGTATGTGCGGGTTCAAATCCTGGGCTCGCCCGTCACTGACATCGCTTTCGAGTGAGGAAACTGACGTTAACATTAGTTTTACTAGCTTTTTTATCAAGAAAATGCGCTACAAACTCGGTCACCAGCTCGCATTTTCAAAAACATTACTGTTAGACCAGTACCGCTTTTCTGAGAGTGCGCTGCGTATAATAGAAACCGCACAGGCTGAACACTGTGCAGGATTTCTAGAATTCGTATAAATTTCTTCCATGGAATCTCGTGATTTTGGTATCTTACTCAAAATATCAAAATGTTGAAACTGAAACGAGGAAGCTAAACTTGCAAAAACGAAAACAAACCCTCAGTCAATACATATTATATGTTAATGTAATATATTAATAAATATAATTATTAACAGTGATTTAATATATTAATTATAACTTTAGATTTGTAATAACTTCGGAGAGCATTAATTTTGAATATACCTGAAATATTTAAAATAACAGAACTCTAAAGTTTTAAATTAATATATTTAAGTATTTAAATTAATATTTAAATCCTTAATAGTGAATCTATAAAGAATGAAGAACTTACCAGCACACATGATACAGAGTGCCGACAGGATGGCCGTTTCATCTTTTCTTAAATTGAGATTTCTGACTTTGTGCTCCAGTTGGAATAAAGTCTCCACGTGCTCTCCCTTCAGCTTCCTCAGATCTTCCATGTGGATGATCTTACCGCTGTACATGGAGTAGAGCTTGTACTGGGGATTGAAGCGACGATGACGGCTAATGGTGCTCGACTCAAATCGGCCGGCTGAAGAATGTTAGAGAATCATAATGTAAGTAAATAAATAAAATGAAATATGTAAAAGTGAGTAAAATAAACATCAATACTAATACTAAGCCAAAGTAAAATACAATATTATCAAATCTGTTAAGTGCATCTAAGAAAATAAAGAAATAATAATACATTAAATTTTAAGAACTGAAAATAAAATAAATAGCAATAACATTTCAGTTCTAAAAACCAAGATAATAGCATACTATTAGGTTTTAGACTGCAGACAAATTAATACTTGTTCGTTATATCATGCAAAGACAATATACCTGCCATGAAAGCACTATTTGGTTTTCTCGCTTCAATAAGTACAGTGCAACAAAGTAACTAATAATAATATTAATACTAATAATAATAATGATTTAACGTCCGTTTCCTCATACAAGGATGATGTCAGGGACTTCAACTTCAATAATAGTGCAAAAAAAAAAAAAAAAATAGTGAACTTTATTAATCAACAAGACTAAATTAACCGGAAGTGACCTAGCACAAATAGTAGTACAAAATATAAAATGTTTCATAGCGCTCAATGTTGTTGTGGACAACAGTAGCACTCTAATTGTTAATTATTATTAATATTAAGTATATTAATAGTAATATATTAATATTATATTTTAGTATATTTTATTATTATTATTATAATTTTTATTTTTTTTTATTTTTTTTTTTATTTTTTTAATTTTTTTTAAATGCCCTGGGCTGTATAAGGCCCTGGGCTACAATATGAGATAAAAAAAGACTTTATTTAATTAAAAAAAAGATGAAAAATATTTAAAATAGTTCCTCTACGCTCTGGGATTTATATTATTATTATTATTGTTATTATTATTAATAACTAGAAGACTTTTTAACCCTTTATGAGACTAATCTGATCGTTTAGGCTGAGCATATTGAAGCCAGGGATTGTCTTGGCGAATGCAATCTGATTTTTGATGCACTGATCAAATCGTGGAAGCACTTCCTGGAGCAGCTCCAGCCTTCCATCCACATCTATCCCGGTCTCGTCGTAGAACTTCCGGTATTCCTCCAGCGACATTGCGTGCATGGGACCAAATATCTGTCGTCTCAGCTCAAACATTTCCTGAACACGACACCAGACAATAATTAGATTTTACGACTACCATTTCACACCCATTACTATATTTATGCTTTTCAAATCGCATATTCTACACCAATATTGACATTAGGAAAGAACTAAAGGTTTGCAAGACATAAATTTGCAAAGTCAGTAATTTCTACGACAACATAAAAATCAGGGCAGATATTCAGCCATTTCTCAAGTCCGTAACCTTGATATGAGATTGATATGACCTTGATATAACCACCCTATATTGAGCAAAGATATTTTATAAGATCCTAACACTTTAAAATATTATTATAATTTTTGTAAATTTAAAACTACTATTTTTTGTTGCTTGCACCAACAACAGATCTTTTTATATTATTTTGTTGTTTCACCAACAACAGCCTTATCTTAATCCTCTATAACTACATAGAATATAGAATGGAAGGAAAAAGAGGCAGAGGCAGGCCGAGATTAGATATGTCAGATGATTCAAAGACCCACTCATATGTGGACATGAAGAGGAAAGCAGAAGACAGAGAAGAAGAAGAAGAAGACGAAGAAAATATGTTTCATTTCACAAAAAAATTTCTTTTTTAAATTGATTTCTTAAGAGTGTAGGCGTTAAATACCATGGACCTGTCAGCTGGGCAGTGCACTAAGGGAGAGAGAGAGAGAGATACAACTATACACAACGTCTTACCAGACATTCGCTTTCAGGTTTTGACAATGTATCACCCAGATCAGCATCATCATTGGCATAGACTTTATGTTTCAGATGCATCTCCTTGATAATGCTTTCGTACAATTCTACCTTCGTCCTATCATACAAGACCGGCCGTTGCTTAACTTGATTTGTAGTGAAAGCCTCCGCTACCTCTTCTACAGGAACAATCTGATCATTCGAAGCATTCACCGCATCACAACCGAGCAGATTCTGAGGTGATTGCTCTAGGCTTTCGCTAACTGAACTCTGCCCTGATGAGCCTGGAGTAGCGTAGCCGCTACAATAGGATCGTCTCTCTCTCGTACACTCAGAAAACTTCCCTGCAGTGAGGCTCTCAGGACTAGAGTCTGAACACAAGTCACTGGTTGAGTTACATTCATCTCGCGCACTGAACGGAGTTGATGCCGAGTCTAAAGTACCGGAAACTCCCGAGATATTCTGATTTGATTCCCGCTCAATCTGAGCGAGCAACGCTTTCACTTCTTTTATGTTGGACGCTTTCTTCTCGTGAGAGTAGCGCCCGGGCTTGATGGCTGCAGACAATGAAATAACAGAAATTTAGTAGAAATGTTGTACTATGGTAAAAGTATTCTTATCATCATCATCATCTTCCCTTTAATCCAAGTATACGAATAGACATTTCCCACTCCTCTCTATTTCATACCATATCATCTGTCAATCGCGTATACTCTCTTCGATTCGTTTTGTAAAATTTTGTAGCAATTTCTGGAAGTGTTTCTGTAAGTATTTCTGGATAAAACTATTCCTATAAACAACACAAATATCATAACATGAGAAGGCTAACATAATCTATGATATCATTAGGCACTATGCAATCAATGTCAGGCTGACAAGCCCAGACTGGAAATGTGTATTAAATTATGTGAACAGAAAATCCAGAAAGTCAGCAAAAGGGCTTGGTAATAGGGCATAAAGTTAGCCCTACAGAGAAAATGAGGATGAGAAATAAAGAGCAGTGGACAGACAGATTGAGAAAGAGAGAGAAAGAGAGAGAGACAGAGAGTGACAGAGAAAAAATGATGTAAGAATAATTTCTACTTTATTTACAAACTCTGTGAAAAATTAGCAAAGTCAAAAATAACAATTTCAAAAATAATAATTATAAATAGTGTAATGATGATATAAGAAGTTTAAATAAAAAGCAAAAGAGTATAAAGACGCATAGCAGATTTTGCCTTTTTAACAAAAGAGAATGTGTAAATTTTAAAGTATCCTAAATGTCAAAACTTAGCAAACATACAGGATAAAAAAATTACCTGGAAGATCCTTAAAAATTATTCAATGATAATATTAGGTACAACATTCACACATTCTAAAACTCTAACTATTACACAAAACGCATTGCCAAGAAATGAATTATATAGTAATTACATTATTAAAGTATTATCTTAGAAAGAGCATTTCCGAGCTAAATAATTACATAGTTATTTAATAATAATAATAATAATAAGGTTTAACGTCCGTTTCCTCATCCAGGGATGATGTCAGGGACGTCCCCAACAGCACACATCACTACAGATCAATTCACCCAGACCAATCTGCAAAAAAAATGTGCTGAGGAGAAGTAGGGTTCTAAACGAAAGCCAGTCCGGTGATCAAAAAATGGTCAGGGTAAATTGATTATGTCTACGGTGGGAAGAGGTAATTCTTAAGCTTGCAAGAGAATGTTGAAAGAGAAGACCAAGAGCGAAGACTAGCAGGTAAAGAGTTCCAGATTGTGGGTGCTGCGTAAGAAAATGAACGTTTGCCCAATGATGTGAGAATATTAGGAACAGAGAGAAGATTGGCATCAGTGGAACGAAGTGAACGTGAGGGACGATAGGGAAAAAGAATTTCAGATAAGTAAGAAGGCTTGCCAAATCGCAGAGTTTTGAAAGTTAATAGAGCTATTTTATATTTTATGCGTTGATTAACAAACCTAAATTAGCAAACCATACTTGCAAGAGAATTTTGGACTTGCTGCAAACGATTGAGAGAAGAAGTAGGCAATCCATGTAATAATGAATTACAGTAGTCGAGCTTTGAAAGAACTATAGAATTAGCAAGGATAGTGGCTGAATTTCTAGTAAGGGATGGACGTATTTGCCTAATCTGACGAATCTGAAAGAAAGAAGCGCGACAAACATAGAAGTAGTTATTTAGTAATAACATTACTAAAATTACCATCTTTACACATTCCTATTCGGAGACACTTTTGAAATCTGCAATATGCACAAATGCCCCTCTTACGATACGAGATCTCACAAGCTCTCTTTCCTGCACACTCGTATATGTGAGACTTGCCCAACCCTCGACGAAAGAATGCCTGCAATAATCCACAAAAGTGCTTCGATTACAAGTGGGTTGAGACAGAAAAACATTTTCTATACTTAGTTTTGCTATATATATATTAAATAATTAGTGAATATGTACATTTATAATAAAATAAAGTATTTTTAAATATGAGCTAATCGTTAATATTATTTCAACAAAAATTTTCAATTTAAAATTTATATGTGTAACGTTTATATGTACGTTAAAAGTATAGTAATTATATTATTAATAAAATACATCACACAAACCTTGCAGGCCTCACATGTGTTGGCACCGTAATGGAAGCCAGAAGCTTTTCCTCCACAAATTCTACATGGAGGAAGCAATCCATTTGTAATGATATCCATATTCTACAAGAATCTATGTGATATTACCAAGTTTAAGAAATACCACTATATCAAGCATTAGCAAATAGAATGAGTACAAAATGAGTTGTACATTTCTTTTACTATCTACATGTATATTTCTATATCTTTAAAAATACTAATACTGAAATAAAATATATCTACAATTATACACAACAATGGCCTCATAACTTAGTAGTACACCATTAGCAGTTCGTATTTGTGGCAACATACCTACAACAAATTAAATATTCAAGTACGAGCAAATTAATGTAAAGGATATACTTTAAATAATAGTAAGATACAAATTTAATCTCTCACACCTGTTACAAAGCACTAACTACTTCATGGGTTAAGATTTAAAGATATTACTAGATAGAGATTAAGTTACAGTATCACATATCTGTTACTCCATATTCACTACTTAGCATATGTGATTACCTCTGTTGTTTGGATTGCAGAAACGCAAAAATTTAGCTACCATTCTGCCAGTCATTTAATCATAACCAAACCGAATGTTTGAAGATTTATTACATGGCTTATTTCTAACAACATCACCTCATAACTAGAGTCCAGCGGTCCTGTGAACAATATTCTATAAAACCATATCTAGACTTCAGAGTGCTACTATCTGAGTACTGGCACGCAGTGTGAGTGATACCAGAGAATATATATAGTTATAGAATGTATATTGAATATATATATATATATACGTATTCTATATATATATATATATATATATATATATATATATATAATATATATATATATATATATATATATATATAAGCTAATTTTATAATTTTATTTTATTACTTTATGTATAGACCATAATATTACCTAGTGAGACGTTTTCATAAAAACGAGTTTAATCCGAAACTTAATTTGTTCACATACTGAATTTAAAAATTAATTGAATTAAAAAATAGCAAAAGTGGGCGATAAACGCGTCATAAATAAGATCAATTTCATTATGACTTAATAATTTATAAGTGAAAATTATTTCAGCATTGAGTGTGACTTAAACTAGATAAATGTACCACTTCATAATAAAATTAATGGAAGATACAAATTATTCAGATGGCCGTATAAGAAAAGAGATTAAAATTTATCAATCAAGTACTCTACTACTAAAAACTAGGAACAAAAATTACTCATATTAGTAGGATAGTAATATGTAATTTATGTATAAGACAGCCAAAGTAAGGCAAGTAAAATAGATCATAAAGGCTAACTATATAAAACAACAGATGATTATAAAATTTTGGTATAATTCACCCAAAATAAAAATGTCTCATAATTTAAAATCGTAGTTAAAATAAACTTTCTCGCATTATTAAAACTTTAATTTATTTTACTTTTCATGTCCATCATAAGGTCTTTATGACAACGTCCCAGTTTGTGTCCTATATTTCAGTGACCCTATAAAACTTGTTAAAATGACATCTTAAAATAATGAATGATTTCTTGAAGTGTACGAATACTTCATATAAAAATCGCATAGAAATATAGATTTTTATTCTTTAAAGTCTTTATAAAATGACGAAATTCTATGTAATATAAACACTAGCTTTACTTCCAAACTTAATGTTTTGTTTATGCTTAACCTAGTAAATGAATCTAGGTCAATCTGCAGGTGAGCAGTGCTACAAGGAAAATGAATAAGATATTACTGCAGGAAAAGCAACAACAACCTTGCCGTAATAATATTTAGGTTTCACTGCTGTCTATTGAAAACGGTAGCAACTATGATTTCAAAGAAAATTCCAGGAATTGAGCTGAATAGGCTGTAATATTAGATCAAAATTCTTTATTGCAATAGTATGCTCTTACGAGTTATCTCTCAGATAATGGATCTGGAATTTTCATCTCGCTTCCGAATCACATGCACATTTTCATCAGGAACGTTGTCACCTAAGAAATGGCGCACAATGACTGTCTTACGAGTCGCGTGCAGGTTTAAATCAGGAACGCTGTGCAACCCGTTTTAGCTCATTTCATAATGTTTGCAATTTTTTTTCCATTTTCGTGATCAATAAATTAATTTTCTTATGTAACACTTTCTTTTTTAAGCGTCTATTTAGCTTTAACTTTTTCACAACTACATATTATGTTGTTCATTGCAGAACTCACGTTGTGTAGATATATTTAGAGAAAAGAGATAAAGATCGCCAGCATAGACCGTGTTACGGGCACCAATACCCTAGTAATATATCAAAGTCCAGAGAATATAGGAGCTTTATCATAATTCTCCAGAAATTAAAACTATTGGTCGTACATTTTATTGAAAAGGTACTTCGAGTTTTATAAAAACTTCTTTAAATTAGACATTTTAACTTAGATAATTTGACAGTATGCTGCATAGATTAGAAGCAATAAGTCTAATATAATGTCAGTTTTTTTAATATCACAAGGAAACAGTCAGAGACGGTCCAGTTGCGATTCGAACAAAAAGTTGATGATCTCTGCATGTCTGGGAAGCGAAATTTCGATTAGACCAAGACACAGATGCAAATATTATTTAAAGAAACAATAAGAAGTAAACGAAACTAGCGAAATTTACGTTCTTTTTACTTCTTAATGCCGGCATACTTATTGAAATAGACACTTAAAGAAAATGTCAACGCAACGAGTAAAAGCAACGAGTCAAGTGTAAGTCTATAGCCTAAGTATAAACCTAAAGTATAATTATTATGTTAATTGGCAATTAACATATAGGCCTAATTACACTTAAATCATCATCTATATCTCTCCTTCATTTCTTCTCTGTTAATATTATACTTAAATATATATTATACAAGTATGTTAAAACAATGTTAATTAACAAGAATAGAGTGAACAAAATTCAAGCTTCTGGCGTTCACAGAAAATATAAAATATTATATATATATATATATATATATATATATATATATATATATATATACATGTATATATATATATATATATATATACATGTGTATGTATGTATATATATATATATTATATATATATATATATATATATATATATATATATAGGCCTCTACATGTAAATAATATAAGATAATTGAAATTCTTGAAAATATTATGCAAGATTAACAATATACCATGCAACAAACCATATTACAAAAACTACAATGTCAAAAACTGACACGTTGACAAAAATCTAAAGTAAAATCATGCTCGAGTACACTAACTAAAGAGTTTTTTTCACATATAATTCAATAAAGCAGAAAATTATATAAATACCTGATGGAGTAGGCGCTTAGCAAATATCAGTATCAAAATAGCAATAACAAAATAATACAAGATATAGATATCAACAAATATTTTGTAAAAAATTACTTTTTGACATTACTCAATTTAACATCGATAAATTAATTGTGGTGATTGACAACAAAACTGGCTGTGTCAGATAAATAGTAAGTACAACAATATGTTATCAAGCTATTTAATAGTCTATCAGTCTTCTGTGCTCCAGATCCCCTAAATAGAGATTTCAGCGAGCTCCGCACCATACACTTAGCAAACGAGCTTCTGCAGGAAAAATAAGAAAGTGAAAAAAGTCTGAGGCCGGGGCGTCTTCTCCAAATAAGCGATGACGCAGTTTGCGTCAGGAAATTCTCTAGAGGTACCAGAAAGTCATACTTAGGGGGTACCGTACGGTACCCCACTAAATTGCGTTTTGAGTCATAGGCAAAAGGGGAGAAGACACACCTGGTCTGAGGTAAGCCTCTGCAGAAACAAATTTAAAAATAGGCCTATATGTGTAGTAATCGGAAAGTTTTTCAACGCAAATTTTTATATTTCTTTATTACTAGTCAAACGTCCATTAATGGGCAACTTTTTATATCGCGTTTTAGATACTAGCTATAGAATTTTCTCCATGATATACTTTAAATGTTTTGTCTACCTACCTATTTATTTCACAAACATTTTATCTAACAAAAGTATTTATTGCCTTAAATGAGAACAATGAAGGCCGCCGTATTTAACAAGGCGATAAGGCTTAACCGGTGTAATTTGTGACGATTTGCCTGCCGGTAAATAAGCGAATATTATCGAGTCAAAAGGTGTTACTAAAATTAAAAATGTGACTATCCCATCGATAAACCCGTCGGGAGCTATATCTATTGGGATGTCATAAAATTTGGCATATGCTTTAGCTACCATTTAGCTCACTGTTTTCGAACCTTCAGTAAGCGAACACAATCGTGAAAACCAGAAATGTAACACTAAATTACAATTAGCATCAGAAATCATATTTTAAGTAGCAAGCACAGTTATTTAAACAGTCTTCCTCGAGGTCCACAGTTCAAACAACAGAGGAGGCAGTTCAATGACGCCATACCACAAGTCCATAAACCGTTCCTCATAGTGGTCATTATCATCCCGCATACGTCGCATCTCCAAGAAGATATCGATTATTTTTGCAAACCTCTGATTTCCGTTGAGATTATTCTTAGCAAATACGTAGAACAAACACTCGAGGAGAAAGTCTAGACTCTCGTCCACAACCGTTCTGTTCTCTAGATCACAGGTATCTCCTACACATGTAACAAGCATCATCATCATCATCATCTTCCCTTGAATCCCAGTTTAACTAGGGTCGGGATACGAATAGACTGTCTCAAATCCTCTCTTTCCTACATCATATCATCAGTCAATCCCCTAATTGAGTCTTTTGCATTCGTTTAAATTATAAGCATATTATAGTTATATTAATATTAAATATTTGTTTCGTTTCTGCACGTTTTAAGAAAAGGAAATGTACTTTGCAAATGAATTTCCATTCACTGTGATGTATTTTATAGAATAAGGTATTGAAATGTAAACAGAGCAATATCGAAAATATAATAAAACAACAAGAGAAATTAGCCAACAGCCCGTGAATATCTAAGCAATTTTCGATCTGATAGCAGGACCAAGGCACAAATTACTTCTATGAAATTAAGCTAAACTATTCATGAAATTAAATACCAAGGTTTACACAACAAGGAATAAGCACTAAGTGCACTATATAATATATCAGCAATCTGGCCTCATTCTAACGCTAGACACATATATCTCAGGCAACATCTTACCAGACATCATGATGCAGAGCGCAGTCAGCACGATGGTTTCATCCTGCCCAAGACTGAGGCTCTTAATCTTGTGCACCGTGTTGAACAAAGTCTCTGCGTACTCGCCCCTGATCTTTCTGATGTCATCTATATGGATGATCCTCCCGTCGTAGGGCGAGAACAGCTTGTGGTGCGTGTTGAACTGCTTGTGTCGACATACGATACTTGCCTCAAATCTACAAGCTGACAATGCAAGAAATAGTCTAGCATAGGACAAACAACTCATCAACATAAGCTGGACTTCTTTTGGTGAGTTGTTACTAATCAAATCCTACATACATCCTAGACTATATAAGATTAAGCCTATAGGCGTGAACTTCCCCTGCCTCTGTTTGTCTGTAACACTCATGACAAAATATCATCAAGACATAATATAAGGATGAAAAATGTTTTTATTAATAATGAATCAACAGTTATCATCATCATCCTCCCATGAATCCCAGTTTAACTAGGGTCGGGATACAAATAGACTGTCTCAAATCCTCTCTGTCCTACATCATATCATCAGCTAATCCCCTAATTGACTTTTCCATTCGTTTAAATTTTTGTAGCAATTTCTGGAGCCTAGGCGCTCACCAACCGAATGCCCTTTCTGAGGCTGGTAATAGAATTAATAACTAAAATTTAACAAATTTAAAATTACAATTAGAAGTAGACTAGCAAAAGTTTAAGTTTGAAGTAAACTGATTAATCTTCTGTATTCTATTATTATTATTATTTTTTATTTAAATGACTGCACAAAATACATCTGTAAAAATGTCACACAATACAGCAATTCATATGAAATGAAAAATTGCGCAGAGGTCAAAAGACTAACATGTGACCTAATGTTGCCATTATAATTACTACAATTTATTGTTATATTTATTACTATTATTTATTACAAACTGTTACTAAAGCAATCTTAACAATCGACAAATATGAGACAAATATGAAATACATTAACTATGAATTCATGAAAGAATAAATGCATGCATGTATGAATAAATCAATAACAAATACAAACAAGTAATAATAATAATAAATGCATGAACAAATGAATATATAAAATGAAATGTATGCATTGATTTGGCTTTTGTAATCTTAAGCATTTATACAGGCAAGTAAAGCAGATATGAAATTAATTGTAACCAGTAGATTTTCCCGAACCCAGTTAAGTTGGGATTCAAGGGAAGATGATGTTGATGATGATGATGATGTTGATGATGATGATGATGATGAAGATGATGTTGATGAGATGAAAATAAAATAAAATTTTCTTTAACCTTTGTTATATTTTAGTTTAAAGTCATGGTTCATAAGCACATAGCTTCTCTTAAAAAAACTCGACATAATCGAGCTACCGCTACAAAGATTAAGTCAAAAAATAAAATTATTACACATATTTCTCTACCAGATAGCTTACTCGCCTTTTATCAGATCGCTTTGATCGTTTAGACTGAGGCAGGTGAATCCTGGAATGACCTTAGCGAAAGCTACCAGTCGCTTCAGACTCGCTTCAATTTTCGGCAAGGCCTCCAACATCAGTTCCCGCCTACCGTCCAAGTCAATACCCGTCTCCATGTAGAACCTTCTGTACTCGTCTGCTGAGATAGGAGCCAGAGGTCCAAACAGCCTCTTCTTCAATTCAAAAATCTCCTGTCAATAGAAATACGTCAATACAAATCATGTTAATAGAAGACTCAAAATAATAATAATAATAATAAAGGTATGAAGGCCGTTTCCTCATACAAGGATGATATCAGAGACGTCCCCTCATCACATGTCACTGCAAATCATGTTAAGAGAAGAATCAAAATATAAATTTTATTTTGAACTGTCTTAGCAGTCTGTTAGGTATATCCATTCCGACACAATCTTTTATATCAGAGATCAACGTAACAAACCACCGCAAAGTACTAAGTTATAGCCTTTAAGATAATGCATCATTATCGCCATCATCTTCCGTTGAATCCCAGTTTAACTAGGATCAGAATTAGAATATTTTGTAGAAATGTCTGTAACCCAGGCGCCCACCAACCGAATGCCCTTACTGACGTTGATTTGGATCTTAATGCAGACCATGGGTACAGTTATTAATCTATTATAAGAAAATAGAAGAAAATATTAAAAGTTATCATTTTAAATATAGAGGTATGCAATAATTAGTATTAGCTATGCCTTTAATAGTTTATATATAAGCTGCCTCTGGAATACTCAACTCATAAAAACTAACTAGAATGATAAGTACGCAATACTCTAACAGAAGAGGAAATTAGTGAGAGTGTTGGGCATGCTGAGAGCAAAGAAGATAAATATTCTGCAGAATATAAGAAGGATTGCTCTAGTCTAGCTAGAAATGTACAGAAAGTATAGGCACCGCTTAGTTTAGAGTTTAAATATAGCGTTGATATTTAGTGTTTAAATATAATGTTTAAATACAGTGTTTGAATATCGTGTTTAAATGCTATGTTTAAATATAATGTTTAAATGCAGTGTTTCAATATAGCACAGTTTAAATATATTGCTCAAATATTGTGTTTAAATAAATATAGGCCTAGTAGTTAAAAATTGTGTTGAAATATTGTGATTAACATGGAGCTAGAGAAACAATCTTAACGACCTCTTACCAGGCATTCGTTCTCAGGTTTCGTCAAAGTTTCACCGAGTTCTAAATCGTTAGTGACATAAATGTTACGCTTTTCGTTCAGCTGACTAATAACGAACTCATACATCTCAGACTTGGCGACATCGTACAGCGAGCAATGTCTGGCTGTAGCAGTATTCCCTAAATCATTATCAACAACGTTGACAGCATCCGATTCAATGGCAACCACTGATTTTACGTCAGTTTCACCAGTCAAATGCACTATCGGCAACGGATGAGCCTGAGATTTCAACTGAGTGTCAATGAACTGTGAGGGTCTGGTTGATAAGTCACACGGCTCAACCGAGCTGAGAACCTGAGGGGTTACCGGTTCTGGAAGGAACTTCCCTACACGATTATCTTCAACGGCAGGAGACCAAGAATGCTCGGAGAAAACAAAATCTTTCTGAATCATTCTATTTAGATGATTACGTTGATCAATGACGCTGTGAACAGAGCTGCAGCCTGTATCAATATCGTCATCAAACGTGGCCCCATCCTGTACGCAGTCTTCATCAACACTTTGATTCACTGTCCTGTATTTAGGAACTGAGAGATCAGGAGATAATCTCTCTCCTCTGAGTTTCACCTCGTTCTCAATCTCGGCTAATAGAGCTTTGACTTCTTTTATGTTCGACGCTTTCTTTGCGTAAGAGTAGCGACCAGGTTTACTGGCTGAAACACAGATAATAGCATCTCAATTAGATATTTAATCAATAATACTTTAAGTAGCAATTAATCAATGGCTAGGTCTGGATTTGGGGGAAAGGGGGGAAGTCTATTAAAAGATGTTATAAAAGGTAAAATTGAAGGAAATAGAGGCAGAGGCAGGCCAAGATTACGAATGTTAGATGATTTAAAGACCAACTCGTATGAGGACATGAAGAGGAAAGTGGAAGACAGAGAAGAGTGGAGGCGTCATATACCATAGACCTGCCAGTAGGCAGTGCACTAGGAGAAAGATGACTAGATTGAAATTGTTTCAATTAATTAGAGATTACCCAAAAGGTAAACAAATGAGGAAGTTTTGGAGAGAGTTGGTATAGGTAAACAAATGATAAAGGTATTAAGAAATAGTATTACGAAATAGAAGAATAGTTGGATAGGGCATGTTCTAAGGGGGGAAAGTCCATTAAAAGAGATCATAGAAGGTAGAATGGAAAGTAGAAGAGGCAGAGGCAGGCCGAGATATTAAGAGCAACAGATTTTTTCAAATTCTCCAATAATGGTTTTATAGATCATAGCTGAGTTGTTTAAGCCTAGTGTAAGGACAGACCTTTTTTTGAATAAGTTAATACTTATGTTATTTTAATTAGGGTTATAAAGATTGGGCAATTTTGTGTAAAGTAGAATTTGACAAATTCAATCAATTAAATTAACTTTTACTTAATATCCCGATTTCACTAACTGCTACTTAGACTCAATTTTATTAGATATTAATTTATCCAATATTAATGCTTACAGAGTTAAAGAATCAGATAGTCAAAATAAGCTCTCACTGATTCCAGAATATAGCCTACATGTATTCTAGTAGAGGTGGATATAGAAATGAAATAGAGAGTTCAAGTATTCCAATAAAATTTAATGTAGCAACAAAAGTATGCAGGTAAAATAAGTAAGAACACAACTATTTAAATACAATTAATAAATATGTAACAATACAACCTTCTTTGTTCATTCCAATTTTTATGCATTTCTGAAATCGGCAATATGGGCAAGAACTCTTCTTTTTGTATGAGACTTCACATGATCTGTTACCAGCGCATTCAAATATATGTGCTTTGCTCAGCCCTCGACGAAAAAATGCCTGTAAATATACATGTACATATGATATAGACGCACTCATTCAATTTTTTTGAGAACTTCAAATCTGCATACTTAACTACCAATGCTATCACGCAATAAAAAAGCAACAAATGACAACAAATCAAAGCATAACAGTGAGAATATATAATGAGCTCAATGGGCCCAATCTGTCAATTTAAGAAATGTAACAATATTCTAATCAAGTTGGAAAAAAGTCTTGCACGGAATATCTATGTTAATTACATTTGTATAAACTTCTTCACCCATTAAAAGATTATAATTAGAAGATTATTGCTTTTCTGCTCAGCACTATCTGACAGTAACCTCTGTTTCAATCAGTATCAACATTAGTGAAGAAAGAGATGTTAGACTTAGATTTAGAGCCCTTGCATTATAACCTTTATTTACTAATAGTCTGCGTTCACATTCACAAATAATCACTGACCAAAAATTTAAACTCATTGCAATGCTATGTCTTTATCTCAAGTACGTCTTTACCTGAAGCATTTAAAACTGCCGCTTCTCGCCTATAAAAGTCTTGAGTTCAGATTGGATGTTTCATTATGTTGTACTTCATTTGACAACAAGTTCTTTAAAGCTGAAGTACAAATAAGATTAAAATTAAATTTCAAATACGGTACACAGACCTTGCAAGCCTCACATGTGTTGGCTCCATAATGAAAGCCAGAAGCTTTTCCTCCACAAATCCTACATGGAGGAAGTAATCCATTTGTAATGATATCCATATTCAGTTTATCTGAAAATATTTTCAGCATAAAAAGTTGTCTGAAAGATTAAAATTACTCTATAAATAAATAGCTATTCAAAAGTGTCAGATACCACTTTAAAATTTCTCTCTCTCTCTCTTTCTCTCTGTACACTGCCTCAAGGCATGTCCACAGCATATTCTGGTGAAAGTATATGTTAACTGCCATTCTGGTGAAATAAAGGTTCATATATAAAACTCCTACAACTAATCACATCCTCTGCTTTCCGTATCAACTTCATGTACAAATGTATTGTTGCATCCTTTATCATCCCTTATCTCAGCCTACCTCTGATCCTTTTTCGTTTTTCTCCTCTTCCTACTACATCTTTCAGCAAACCATCCATCTAATGATATATCTCGTCATATAAGTATAACACTTTAAAATGTTTGTAGATTAAGAAAGTACACAAAGGCACCATATCATATCCATGTATGTTGTCATTACCTGCACTCTGCAACAGAATAAAAGTTAGAGTTATGGTCCTGCAGGACTCGTAAAATTTGGTAAAACCCTTGTGAATATGTTTATTTATTTAAATTTAAATAGTCTGGAATAGGCCAAGTACCTCTCCTGATGATGTTACCAGGATATAAAATATATGTAGTCAACTTTCAGCAAAAGTTTCTCAGTTTAAAACACTGAAAAATTTACAAAATTATAATTTTTAAAAATAATTACTAGTACTACTAATAATTACTAGTAATAATTACTTGTATTACTTAGCTTTACAGTACGTAGTAGTTATAAACTTTAATTAAGACTAAAATGATTAACTTTTGCTCAAGCGTGCACAGAATAGAGAGGGGGTAGGGAGAAGAGAATTAAGAGGCAAAATCGTATGTATTTTATTTTTATTGAGCAAATAAAGTCAATAAAATGATCGAAGATAGCCTAAAATGATGACATATAAACATCTATAAGAAGATGGTTTGCATATGCGTAATCTTGTGCTAATAAATAAATAAAAACACAAATGCCAAAATAGAATAATTCCATATTAAACTTATTATTTTAATTATAATTATGAAGATTAATTACCATTATTGATGATTTATTATTACTTAAGCAAATATTATTTTCATTTCGTTTATTTGTTTTGATGGCTATTTGACACGACCCAGAAGTTTACTTAGTTCAATATCTTACAGGTAAGAAGTTCATTTAGCTTATACTGGTTCAGAAGGTGACCTGGAAAGACCTAAAGATTATCTAAAGATTGAAGATGTATTATGTGAAAATATCCATATAATTATGGGAGATGAGATCATTTCATTAACATTTGTAGAACAGCCTGAATCTCCTGAACTAGTAACTAGTATAAATACAAATAATTCAGATTTAATGAAAAACTTTCTTTTTAGCTAGAAGTGGTATTAAACAGGTGCGAGTTTTATGCATAAATTTTAATGACATGCACGTTCCCCAATAACAACTTTACATTCAGAATTTCACATCATATATTTTAAATGTCTTAATGGCGTAGGGGTAACGTCATGAAGTTTTAAATGACAGATCCTGAGGTGAATTGAACCCTCATGGGTTCGAATCCCAGCCGCGCTGATCTGAGAGTAAAATCTCGGACATTCACTGGACTGATTACACGGAAAATGGAATAAATTGCCTAACGGTTTAAACATGTGGTATTAAAAAGTGATAGATATCAACGTAGTTGATCACTTCACTTTAATGCGTGTTTACTTTTTACTTTCTTACATAAAATATAGATTTATTAATTTTTCCCATATCCATATTCTCACAATTATATGTATCTGGAAATTTTATCTCGCGATAAACCGAATATATATATGTAAATTATAGACCGATAGATCAAGTTATTAATGCCTCTCTCTCATACCAGCTCGATCCCTCTTAGGCCTAATGGAACGGCACGCAATGCAAGCTGCATTGCGAGCAGACATTAAAGTGCACCCATATTAATTAAATTATCAGCGCTAATTTCACAGATAAATGGTTTATAAGCAAAACACCCGCATGCATTCACCCATTTTATACTCGATCTCTTACCGTAAAGTTCATGATAGCCAACTTGAAGTTAAATCATGGCCAATTTTAGGCAACTAATCAGGAGTACCTGTTTTGGAATGAGTTAAATAAAAAAATTCCTGGTAAGAATTACACTGGTGATCGTTTCACTGAATTGGCAACTTGCCGAGTGATAGAATCATAGAAGAAACATATAGAGCCCATAGGCCTACAGTCAGTGGCGGATCCAGGGGGGCCCGGGCTCCCCCTTAGGTCCGACGAAAAAAAATTTTAAACTATATTTTCATTGTTTCTATGGCAATTTCAAGCTGTAAATATGTTTTAAGGGCGTTAGGGGGGTTAGGGGGGGGACCAGAGTGTACTCGAACAGTCCGATTACGTGGCATTTTTTTAAAATATGGGCCCCACTAGGGGCTCATATAATGGAAGGGGGCCTGAAAAATGTTGACCGTTTCACTAGCTCTCAATTTTCACTTTAATCATTGTAAAAGAGAAAAAAGTGTGTATGTAAAAATCTGAACTCCGTACCGGAGTAGTGGTTCAAATATCCTTGGCTGGTTTCAATGGGCTTAAGCCCCTTACCGCAAAAAATTAGGTCACTTTTGCAGTTGGTCCAGATCCGCTGAGTTTCTTCAGAGGTGAAACAAAATGAACCTACTTTTTTCCTAAACAAATGTAGAATTTTAGGCATTTTAGGTTTTCCTCTCACTTTAATACGGGTATGAGGGGAGGGGGGGGGGGTAATATACGGGGATACACTCACTCTGAGACGAGCGCAGTATGCTGAAAAATTTTGAGCCCCCCCACCCACAGCATTTTTTCTGGTTGCGTCACATGTCCCGAAGAAGGCGGGGCTTAACCAAAAAATGTGAACACTCCAAAAAATATTTTCGGGCCCCTCTTAAGAAATTCCTGGATCCGCCCCTGCCTACAGTAGGCCTATATCCGATGTTTTAAATAATAATATAACTTACAACTGCTATACTCCTCGTTACCCGTGTTGTGTCCGAGTTGCTGAAGAATAGACCAACCCTGGACTGCATTAATTAAGATATAAACCAACTTCACGAAGGGCATTCGGTTGACGAGCGCGCCGTCTAGGCTCCAGAAGTTGATACAAAATTGTATACTCCCGATACTATTGTTAAACTAGGATTCAAGGGAAGATGATGT
Organism: Enchytraeus crypticus; assembly: GCA_905160935.1. Classification (NCBI taxonomy): domain Eukaryota; kingdom Metazoa; phylum Annelida; class Clitellata; order Enchytraeida; family Enchytraeidae; genus Enchytraeus; species Enchytraeus crypticus. Next base: position 1,911,450 of record CAJHZI010000495.1, on the reverse strand, counting down.
TGAACTGTTAAAATCTTTGTTGCATTGCAACTACTACTAACTAGCGGCATTTGCCCTATTGTAATGATACAAAATTGTATACTCCCGATACTATTGTTAAATAGTATCAGGACTTTGGACTGATTATCTGGATTTTGGAATTTGCACCGTTTTGGACCATCTATTTGCTCGCCGGCTTGATTTTGTCTCAATAGTGCTCGATGTTGTCATTGATGACAGTAGCACTCTAATTGTTGTTATTATTAATGGAATAAATGAATAGATTATAATCTAGGATATCATCCTACTATGTATACACGGCAAGAAGCCTATAAGTTTAAAATAACTGATAGAGTTTTAAAAACACTCAATAACGAAGCACAAATCTTGTGATTGTAAATCGAAGGCATAACTCAGAATATTATACTTTTCGCAGCAGGCAAGAAAATTTTACTATATAAACAAAATATACAATTCAGATATAAAATTATGCTTAAGTGTAAGATTTAATAGTAATGAACTGCCTAAACAAATAATAAAATATAATTTATAGGCTGGACCTTCTCCAAAATAATATCAATTGTGAGATCACAAAGTTTCATATCAAATGTTACAAAATTGTGATAATTATTCAATAACTAAAGCGTTTATGCCAACGTCACTTTAACATCATACGATTACCCTGTCACTGTTTTAAACTAAATACACATCTGACAACTTCAATACCAAATGCAGTAATTACTAAAGAAAATCTAATTAATGAAATGCAGTAAACATGCATATTTGTGCATAAATTTATATTTAGCATTGCTTCTTCGAAACCCAGCCTACACATTAATTACACTTTTAAATTTCTACATCGACTGTCGATTACAAATTAGATGTTGGCTCTCTTATCCTAATCAGATTTACAACTCTTGAACTAAGTTGAATGTTCACGTGACGCTCTAGAGTCAGGTCGGCTCTTAAGAGTCCTGGGGTTCGAATCTGAGTTTAGACCTTATAGCCTAACTCCATCAGGGCTAAGCGAGCCGCTATTTGCTTTGCCCCTTCCATAGACTCGGCCGGTTGATTTGATTGGACGGGATGGATGAATGGAAATTCTTTGAAAGCAATCTGAAAAAGAAAATAAAGTAATGCATTAATTAACTATATAATTAATTAATTAATTATATCTTTCACCAATAAATGAATTCATCGATCATTCATGCATTCACCAAATATACACTAAATTTCTATATAAAAAACGCACGGAATGCATATTAAAACATATATAGTTGCATAGCAATATCGTATTACTTAGCTAATTGTTAGTATTTTTAATGATCAATTGCTCAATCATTCACTATATCTTTTTACTATGCCTTTAAAAGTACAGGGTGAATATTAAAAAATAATTCCCTAGTTAAGTACTAAGATCCATACATATATACCAACGCCAGAAAGGGCATTCGGTTGGTGAGCTCCTAGGCTTCAGAAATTGCTAATAAAATTTAAAATAAAATGCGAAAGTCTCAAATAGGGGATTGACTGATGATATGATGTAGGACACAAAGGATTTGAGACAATCTATTCGTATTCTGACCCTTGATAAACTGGGATTTGAGGGAAGATGATGATAAATTTCTTTCCAATAATATGCATAGTTCAAAACTTTAAATATAACGCTGTCTCCGTCCCTGTCAGACTTTCGAGACAGAAACTGACTCTAAATTTGTCTTTAAGTCAAATGTACTATAATTCGATCTTATATCCTTCTCAGAATAATTTAATTCTTAGGCCTCTTTAGACAATCCATACAAAGAATTAAAGCTACACACTGAGCAGTTTTTTAATATTAATAAACCGTAATATTAATTCTTAAATTTAGATTCATAATTTTGCTGTGATATGAAGAAGAGGAAAGCAGGACAGTTTTCGCAGGGTTTGACGCCCCGGCGGGCCCACCTCGTCATAAGCTGAATCGCCCAAGAATAATGGTACATCATAAGAAATGTTATGGATGATTTAAAGATCCACTCGTATGTGGACATGAAGAGGAAAATGGAAGATAGAGATGAGTGAAGGCGTTATATACAATGGACCTGCCAGTAGGCAGTGCACTAAGAGAGGGAGGGATGAAGAAGGTGGAGAAAAGCGGCACTTAGCGATGCCAGTAATGAAAAAGAACTTAAGCTTGTGACTTCCCTGACATCATCCTCGTATGAAGAAACGGACGTTAAACCTTTATTATTATTATTATTGTAGAAAGGACAACTACCTGACACATGTACAGTCTCTTATAGGATGGTTCTGATTTGTTGAAGAACACTTTCATCTTCACGGTCAAACCAACCTCACAGCACACTTGCTCCAGTCTCTGAATATGCATTGATTTTTAAATTAATGTCTAGCTTAATCTAAAATACTTGTCATGTACAGTAAAATATACATGTAGTTCAATATCATACATTTCTTTATAGAATATCACCATAATATATGGCACAATGCACTTCTTTCACGGCTTGGTAGACAATATGGCAATTATTGAGTATTGAGAGGCTGATTATCCTGACTATGTGGACTATGGGCCTCGTGAGTCCGAATTCCAGCCGCGCTGATCTGAGAGTTAAATCTCGGACATTCCTGGACTGTTATACAGAAAATTATCTAAATTGCCTAATGGTTTAAACATGTGATATTAAAAGTGATAGATATCAACATAGGTGATAATTTCACTATAGCGAGTATTTTATCTAGAGCAATGTGTGACAGAGAACTAGCTATTACCAGGGGTGGATTCGTTAAAATTTTCCAAGGCGGGTCGTTGGGGGGTCAAAGGCTTGCCAGTGAGTTGTGACGCGCTCCTGCAATCCAACTATGAGGAGGCTTAGATCAGGGCTTAGTGAAAGGGAAGGGGGTTAAAACTGTAAGGGATAGAAATTTAGTCAAGAGTGTCACATATCTGCCAAGGGGTTCGATCTCCCCAGACACCCTAGAATAAACAACCCTGGAGATTACGTCTAGGAAATGCGACTGATGTACGACCAGGTTGATGAGATGGACTAGATGGTAGCTAGAGTGTTCATTACTGAGAGAGATAGTAATCTATATTTGGTATGTTTATCTTGAAATTAAAATTTTCCAGCGTATGAGAAACTAAGTATAATAATTACACGATAAAGTACCGTGCGCTACTGTACCATTTGGCTCAGAGCGGCGCTTTATAAATATAGGCCTACTTAATAATAATTATAATAATTATACTGATAATATTAATATTATTAGTATTATTATTTTCTCCTTATTATTATTATTATTATTATTGTTACCTTCACAGCATCCTTTCCAGTGCAAGTTACCAGATCACTAAACTCTTCTCGCAGAATCAGGCTGAGTAGCTTCTCCTAGACAACATCATAAAACAGGATTATTAGTAAATTATACTCTGCTTTAAATTTCAACAGTTTATATGGGTTCGATAATATTGAGAAATGAGCCACATTATAATAACGGCTCACGTTCTTTAGAGGCGGCTTACGGAGATATGGCAGTGGAAAGCTTTGTTGCTGTAAGGATGGTTTTCAGTAATATAATGGGTATATTCTAGAGTGTCTAGCTGATAAACAGGTTATGATCTTTTTCACCAAACAAGGCTTCATTGACTCTATAACACAAAAGTGTTCCAGAGACTACGAGAGGCGCCTTATAAATATATACGATGAATTGATAGATTGACTAATAGCAATTGATAAGATATATCTTTCTCTCGTGTTCAGCCAAGTGGCAAGTCCATGGTACATATTCATACTCTCCTGTCTGCTTTCACGCTGCATACAGAGCACTCCTAATAACATTATGCCTTCATCGAAGGCTATGTCATACCCATACCTTATGTAGCCTATAACTTAGAAATCATTTGCAATTGTTCAATTTAAGTTTGGTCGCCTCTTACAACAGGTGCAGCTTAGGGTTGATCTATTCTGTTTAACGATATACTATATCCAGCCTTTCAAACAACAACTTCCTATCTCATTATGATGGACCATCAAATGAACACAATATTTTGAACTGCATCAAATTATGTTTAATTTTAAATTTTCAAGCATGAAGGGCCATTAGTTCATTTTTTATTTTCAAAGCAATACCCAAAGACTACCAGACTGCCACCTATGAGTAAATACAGAGCACTCTGTAATGTGTATTAATCTCACCTAGAGTTTAACGTCCGTTATATCAGTGACGACTTGAAGTCAGATCCGGCAACTACAGCACACGTATATTGGTTTTCAATAGCGTAGGGGTAACGTCATGAAGTTTTAAATGACAGACCCTGAGGTGAATTGAACTCTCACGGGTTCGAATCCCATCCGCACTGATCTGAGAGTAAAATCTCGGACATTCACTGGACCGGTTATACGGGAAAATGGTCTAAATTGCCTACCGGTTTAAACATGCTGTATTAAAAGTAATAGATATCAACATAGTTCATCATTTCACTTTAATGCGTGTTAACTTCTTTCTCAGAGCTGGTAACAGAGGAAGCCCATGATTTAAATCATTACATTTATATTGTAAATTAAAAGATACTACTATAAATAAAACATAGACGCCTACCCTGGTGAATCTCTCTCTCGTTGGGTCAGGCATGAAGTCACAGGGGCCCCAGTCGAACTGCACGGAGACGCCCCAGAGCCTCGTGGCGGGGCAGAGCAGGACCCTGCGTGCCTGGGCCGCTGCCTGGTGGGTCCGGTACTGAATGAACCCCTGTCCGCCATCGTTGCGCCTGTCAGAGAACGGATCTGTGTACACACAGACATCGGTGACGTCATCAGTTAGTGCGCAGATCTCTTCACGCAGTTCGTCCTCCGTGGCAGTGTCAGGAAGATCCTTAACAACGAGGACGATGTTGTCCATGCTGAGCTTTACCTTCAGTCTTCTGTCACTGCTCAATCAATCAGTCAGTCAATCAGACAATCAATATATCTATCAATGAATCAAGCAATCAATCAATGAATCAATCAATCGATCAATCAATGAATCAATCAATCAATCAGTCAATCAATCAAGCAATCAATCAATTGAGCAAGCAGGGAGAGAACTATTTTTATTTCAATACATTCAAAATATACAGTGACATACACAAACAAGGCCGTCAAAGACGTCACAAGTGACCTATCTAGTTGACCACCCCTCAGTCTTACAACTTGAAAATTGCTATGCAAACGGAATAAACATGCAATACAAGTAAAAGAAATAACAGTTGATAAAGTTTGAAATAATAGCAATAGGAATTTAAAAAGAGAATATTGTTTCTGCCAATACATCTGAGTAACAGAGAATCACTACAGAGAAACACAGAGAGCTATAGAGAAACACAGAGTAACACTAAAGTAGACTTTTTGTTAAGAGTTCTACGCTACTGTCGAAGGCTTGTTTGCACGCGCAATCCTACAAATTTCTATCTAGCATTTCCCTTCGTCTGTTACTGTCTGATCTGTAGATATTTGAAACTCCTTACTGAGAGACTCTCAATTAATTCATTAATTAATTTATCTGTCTGTCATTCATTTAATCATTTCATCAATTAATGAATCTGTTAGTCAATCAATTAATTCATCCATCAATTCATCAGTCAATCAATCAATTAATTCATCAATCAATTCATCAATTAAACTAGATCGGTCATTTAATCAATTACATCAACAAAATTCTTATTATTTAAAAGTACAAAGTACAAACAATTTTCATTACTAAGTTCCTTCCACAAATATCCTTCGTCATTTGATCTATAACTGAAAAAAGCTAAAGCCACGTTTAAAGTCAGTTTCCTGCTCTATAGTATGTCAGAAATGGGGAGATTTCTAGAGTGAAACTTGTATAAAAAAGCTGTTAAAGCTAATGTTAACGTCAGTTTCCTTACTCGAAAGCGTGTCAGTGACGGGCGAGCCCAGGATTTGAACCCCGCACATACTGATCCGCGGTCGAATATCTTAACGACATCGCCACTGGCTGGAGCCAGTGCCAATGTCGGTATATCTATAAAGATTCACCGTCGAACGACATCAATTAATTAATTTAATAATTGAAGGTCTCGATGAGATTTGTAAACATAGTCAAGGCAGTACCTTGGGCTAACAGCTGTCGCTAAAAACATGGCCACCCCAAAAGCATTAATAATACAAAAGTCATAAATTAATCAAATCATAATCAAAACACTTCAATCAAACAATTCATAAATCTAAAAGTAACAATAGAAATTCATAAATAACAAATCATATAAAAATTAGAAATAGGTTATGCTATACAGCTACAGTTTAGTAGAAGGCAGAAAATAGTGAGTGTTTCAATGGCTCAGTGTTTAAGCGCGTTAGCTAACGGCGTGAAGTTTTAAATGTCTGTTCCTGAGATTCAGGCATCAATTCCCGGTAGAGCGCGTCAGAGAGAAAACTTTCGGTCATTCACCTTTTAGGGTACACCAGAACACCATACGTCTAGAAGAGAAGCCCTTTGCGATTTTGATCTGACCTAGACGTTAAACCCATATTAAAATAAACTGGCAGGAGCCAGTGGCGATGTCGGTAAGATACTAGACCGCGGATCAGTATCTCGACCGCGGATCAGTACGAGTGGGTTCAAAGCCTGGGCTCTCCCGTCACTGACATCGTTTTCGAGTTAGGAACGTTAACATTAGCTTTTTAAACGAAATATTACATAAAACAAAGTATAATTAATTAGTATAACAACTACCGTATCAATAAATTAGTCTAATTATAATTAATTATAATTAGTATAGTATAATTAGTCATACCAGCCGCTACGCAGAGGCTTATTGTCCAGCAGTAGAATGGTCTGAAGGGCTTCCTTTAAGCTGCAGTACGTCACAAAACAGAAGCCCCTCGTAGAGTGATCGAAGTCCATCATCAGCCTCATCTTGTGAATCCTTCCCGTCTGACGGAAGAACGGGATGAGCTCGTCCTCATAGGCGTCCCGTGGCAGGTTAAGCACGCACACCTCGCAGCCTCTAGGAGGAGGCGTCTTCAGGGGGCCCTCCTTAGGTGGACCGAAAAATCTCTGTCCGTTTTTCTGTTCAATGGGGTAACCCTCCCTTAAGCTGATTTGCATGAGTTCGAATTCTGTTAGAGGTGGGCGGGGTTGAATGAGGGTTGGAGTGGCAGTGGCGGGGGAGGTGGCGTGGTTTGGACCGGTGGGGTGAGGATACTGATTTCTCAGCTTCCATGAAACATTGTGGGGATATTCCTCAGTCATCTTACGGGATAGATGTAGTAACTAATCTACGGTATATTGATTAATCTAAAAGTATAAAATAGAAATCATTTAACAAGTTGTCGTTCAAATCTATTATCAGGCCTGGAACTCGCCCTTAAAATTGGCCACTTCATGTAAATCTTGAAAAGTATATCAGTAGACAAAAATTGTAATTGTGTACGTCCCGATTAACGCAGATATTCATTTATTTACTATAGTTTATAGGTAACACAAATTACCTATAAAACTTCCCCGTGTCGTGCTCGCGTGTGGTTGGAATACTGCAGAATAAGGCAGCCGCAAACAATCTGCTGTGTGTACGTAAGAGGCGACTAAGGCAGGAGCTGAGGATGGCAAGAGGGGACCCACCTCACAATGAAATAATTTCCCCCAGGATTAAATGGTAATTACTCCATCTAACAGAGGAAGGCAAAAAGGAAACCACCTCAGAAGCCATACTTTTCCCAATCTATAGACTACATAAAGTATGGTTAATGCATAGACTTTGTGAAGGAATTAACTTGTTGATCTAAGAAGTGCTCTTAAGGAGCGAGAAAGCAGAGTTTGAGTATGAACATGTACCTTGAACTTGCCACTTGGCAGTGCACTGAAGAGAGAGAGAGAGAGAGAGAGAGAGAGAGAGAGAGAGAGAGACAGAGAGGTAACGCAAACCAGTCTCGTTTAATACATTACATTATGCTTTCGATACCAATTTAAGACTATATATAACCTGTATTATCCCGTATTGAGTCCGGGCCATTAAATAAATGAAATAATGGACCAATCGAAAACCGCACGCGTAAGAACAGAGCAAATCAATGGAAATCAAATCAAAAACCACTTTCTCATGAAAAGGGCTACACTAATGTTTGGAAAGGCACTGCCTTTGTTAAAAAGGGCTTAGCTTAACCATCAATTAGCTTAATCAGTATTAATTAGCCTAATTAGTTTCAATTAGCTTAATCACTAATCAGATTTTTTACCTTGAATTTACTTATAAAATAATTATAATCTATATGAATAATTTACATTTCAGATGTAAAAATATAACACTGACACTCTTCCTTGGGTGTCCCAATTGGTAGAACACGAGAGAGAGAAAGAGAGAGAGAGAGAGACAGAGAGAGAGAGAGAGAACGAAAGAGAGACGAGCAGAGACACAGTAGGCCTATGTGAATTTTCCATAATTTTATTTATTTACGAGGCATCCAAACAAAACAAGAACCTTTCCGCAGTAGCTATATAGGCTATATCTATTGTAATATCCTCATGTGATCCTGTTAATAAACAAGAGTAGCACACTATATACTATATTCATTTCGGTAATCACTAATCACTTTATTCTGCAAATCACAACTACAAACTAACTTTGTTCCAAATATGACCAACTCAAAGAAATTAATAACCAAAACCATTGGACAGCTACAGGTTCAGTCAATATAGCTCCGCCTCCACAATGTCATAATCTGTAAAATCTTCTGTGATTGGATATCAGTTTCAGAGGGTTGGGTTGAATGGTTTGATTGACACGCGTTCGTGACGACATTGCCACCATGAAGGAGACCTCCGCTATTTCAGGGAAAAAGTAAACACGCATTATAGTGAAATGATCAACTGTGTTGATATCTATCACTTTTTAATAGCACATGTTCAAAACCGTTACAGTGGCCATACACGATACGATTTATCTGTACAGATAAATTGTACAATAAATCTGTATCGCCCACACACGGTCAAATTTATCTGTTCAGATAAATCTGTACAGATATATCTGCACAGATATTTTGGCCACGCACGATCAAATTTATCTGCAGATAAAACTGATGCTCGCCCATACACGGTCAAATTTAACTGTTCAGCTATCTGAACAGTTATGCTAATTAGCTGTCAATCATTTCCAATTTGTAGAGCACGTGATTAATTACAGTCAACCAAAATATTACAGTCTACAGTACGTATTACGGCGGGATTTAGCGCACTTGGTTTATTTGCGCGTAATTTATCGAAGTTAAGCTACAACGACCTCGGTTAGTACTTTGTGGGTGACCACCTTGAAAGACCGAGTGTTGACAGCTTAAGGGGGAAAAAATCCCAGGGTGATGAAATGTTATTCTTATTAGATCCGTGCCGGCTGCAATTGATGCGCCATCAAAAGGTAACGATTAATAATAAGTTTATAATAACCATGGAGAGAAAGGAGGAAATGAGCCTTAAACAAGCAGCTGTGCTTCCTGACTCAGTGTGCCGTTATTTATAATATATTATATATATATATATATATATATATATATATATATATATATATATATATATATATATATACATGTATATATACATGTTGGCATATACGTATATATGGCGCCTATATTGGCTACATGAAATATATCCGGATCTATTATTGGACAGGTTTTCTATTTATAAGCAGTAGTAATAGAAATGCATCGATAACGAAAGGCGAGTGCATACGTTGTCTTATTAGCTTATCAAGAAGATCTAACTGATAACAGCACTTAATAGCATCGTATCTTGATAGTAATTATACATAAATATCATCATCATCAAAATTATTATCATCATCATCTTCATCATTATCATCATAATTTTCATACATCATTATCGTCATAATTATTGTAATCATCATCATCTACATAGTCATAATTCTACGGACTAGTAAATTGAGAGAGGACTCTTAATTATATATAGACTCCTTTTTAATGGGCCTTTGTAGGGCCTGTTTATTGATCGTTCATTAAAGAGAGAGAATATAAAAGCGCGGTAAAATAAGCGAATTATGTAAATAATTGATGTAAAATAAATGAATGTGATAAAAATGCGCTTAATTCTGATATTTTTCGTTGAGATATTTATATTGCCGTATACATTTGTTACAATGATTTTTTATAAACTTTAATTAGCTTAATGAAAGAGTTCAATATGGAAATTTAATTGTGATGCATATTTTTTTAATTATTAATTCTGCTTGTCAAAAGTAATGATATTGCATTATTATTATATAGGCCTACTTTTATCTTAATTAAATAACTCAACAACAATAAGCTTAGGCCGGCAAGCGCGCCAGAAGTCACTGTGGGCGGAGCATGTCGACAAACTTATTGTACAATATATTTGTTGATCGTCCACACACGATACGATTTAACTGTTCAGATATCTGAACAGTTAAATTGGATGGTTTTCCCGACAGTTTTGAAAACTGACACTCGTCAGTTATATTGTACAATATTGCCCACACACGGTCAGTTATATTGTACAATTTATTGTACAATTTATCTGTACAGATTTATCTGTACAGATTTATCTGTACAGATAAATCGCATCGTGTGTGGGCAATCAAGGTCATCATTTCTCTCGTCAGTTTTCCCGTCAGTTTTGCCCACACACGATCAAATTTATTGTACAATTTATTGTACAATTTATCTGTACAGATAAATTGTACAATAAATCGTATCGTGTATGGCCACTGTTAGGCAATTTAGTCCATTTTCCGGATAACCAGTCCAATGAATGTCCGAGATATTACTCTCAGATCAGCGCGGCCGGGATTGGAACCCGCGAGAGTTTAATTCACCTCAGGATCAGTCATTTAAAACTTCATGACGTTACCCCTACGTCATAATAATAATAATAATAATAATAATAATAATAATAATAATAATAATAATAATACGTCATAATAATAATAATAGTAATACAGGAAACGTTAACTTATAACCAGGCCTTAGCGTAGATATCCGTTAGGCTCCCTATTTCAGTGTGTCTAAAACAGCTCTCTCGAGCAACTTTTACTTTAAAGTTCTTTTTTATCTCAATAAACTGTCCAAGCTCCTTCAAGGCTTCAATATTAATTCTTGTGCTTATTAACTATAGGGCATAACTAATATAAGCCTATAACTAAATATAACCGAAAAAAGTACGGCCAATTTGAGAATGAGAAATTTCAGTTTACAAATTTATTCTTGGTATACATGTAGTTGTGAACTTTGTGAAGTATTTAAACAGATGGATGTGTAAGATGCGCTGCTTTGGGTACTCAACAATCAGACTAATTGAGGAATGTAATAACTAATAAGAACGATAGAGCATAATTATGATACAAGGATAAATTTAATTTTAAAGAGCAACAAGAATATTGAGCATAGGGCTTCTAATTTAATACAGTGCGACAGTAAATTGTCGGCAATGGCTAAACACCGCAATATTGACACAATATCTGTTTACTTAAAGGATCGAGAGCGTGTCATGGAACGTGTTAACGACTTGACATCAGTACATCAGACTACCAGTACATCTATTGTATCACTGTCGTAGTCTCTAGCTAACAGGAAAACAGGGAGAGTTCTTTGTATAGTTTAGAGTCGTCACTCCCACACCTTGGTCGAGGGTGATTCGAACTGCCCTGCCGCAGTCTTCCTTCCAACTGAACCCCTGTTAACCCCCACTCCATGCCTCCAATCTTTTCCTATAGATTGAATGTTTCGAATCAGCAAATGTTAAAGAGTAGAGTGGGGAGGGGAGGAGTTAAAGGTGGATTTTACACAATTTCTTATGCAACCAGGTTTAATAGTTTTTAGAAAGTTTGTATATTAAACGTGAAAGAAAAAAATAGCAAAGCATTTTGTACTTTTGTTACCAACTGTATATTGTGTCTGGGATATGTTCGAACTTGATGCATACTTTCTTCACCTCTGTAGAACTCACCCTCAGGTTAATTCTGTATTTAAATATTGCTTTAATGGTGACTAGTTCGTAACCTCTATCAGTTTCATCGGCTAAAGATGGTAATAGATCTTGTGTACTCCAAAATCTCGATAATTGCAATTTTGAATTTTAAATTTATGTTTAAAAATTGCTTCTTTTGTCTTATTCTTATCTTGTCTTGTATATCTGCACAATGAGTGATACCATGAACTAATGCAACTGTAAAAAGTTAGAGTAGAACATATCTGATTATAGAAGCAAAATAAATGAAACACTGCAGCATTGCGCAATAAGCGAAAAAGAAAGGGATATACCATAGAGTAATGATAGACCATATAACCTCCTTGGGATATACTATTACTGGTGAGAACCTGCTTGTGAATTGGAAGCCAGACATGGTGCGCCCTCTCTTGAGTGACGCCCGGGATGTTACAAACAAACGGAAAGAAGTGCGCGCTTGAGCTGTAATATTTAAAAATTATATATTAAGATAAAATTGAAATATTTGCGACCAAGTTTCTCTTTGTTTTAGTATTGATTCTTTATTATTGCTTTTATTATTATTGTTGATAAAATCATTAAATCAACAGCCATAGTAAAGCATTTAAGGAGCCTAATGTCATCATATTCGCTAGATGATGCTTTCAGACTTTTCAACTTGGCCCTCCAGTAACTTAAAATATTAAACAACTGTATGCATATTATAGGTATTTCTCGCTAAATTAACTATATAGCCTAAGCACCATTATTTTGCTAGGAATAAATATTTTGTATTAAATGTAATAGTGATAAAATTTCCATATATGGCATTTATCGTTCTTATTAGTGTAGAATAAACGTGAAACACCATTATATTTAAGATCATCGACATATGAAAAACTTTGAAAATGAGAATTTCTTTAGCTTTGCGCAGTGGCAGTACCGTTGCGCCTAAACCACGTTTTCTTGCGCCTAAGCTACCTTTTCTTTAACTCCATTTACTTTGGACTGAATTTATGGATTTTGAAATTTGCACCGTTTTTGGACCTTCCTTTTTTGCTCGCCGGCTTTATTTTGTCTTAATAGTGCTCGATGTTGTAATAGATGACTGTAGCACTCTAATTGTTGTTATTGTTATTATTATTACCATAGCCAATGAGGTTTATCCTAGGCGTGGTTATTGCTAGTTGAAAACTATACCCAATACCCCGAAATATGGTCTGCTGACGCAATTTCTGAACGCCTCTACGTGGGCTTCACAACAATAATATTAATAATAAATTACATTAAACGGTAGGATAAAATGTTGCAAAACTTTTGTCAGATTTTTCGACTGTTTTTGTCTATTATTTATTCTATATTGGAATAGCGTTCAAGTAAAGTGCTCGATATTCAAATTACGTAGGGATCGCTGTGGGAGTAGTTTACCCCCCCCCCCCCACCGAAAGGCTTTAGTCAGGGGGTCACACATCTACCAAGGGTAGAACCCCCTATGCCTATGTAGGCCCTATATTGTACATGTATAAGTACAATGTCGGTAAGTCGGTAAGATATTTCCTGAAATCATCCCTGGATGAGGAAGCGGACGTTAAACCTTATGATTATTATTATTATATTCGACCGCGGATCTGTGCGTGCGTGGTTCAAATCCTGGGCTAGCCCGTCACTGATATCGCTTTCGAGTGAGGAAACTGACATTAACATTAGTTTTACCAGTTTTAGGTATCCATTTTGCCATTCATAATAGCATGGAGCTATTCTCCTCTGAAGAGTCTGAAGCAACACTCCTCAGAGGCTGTCATAGATAGATCAAGCATCATTAATAAAAATTGTAGTGACTAGTTTTTAGGTTCAATATTTGTAAAGTTTTCTTATTGCATCATTTCAGTTTAGTAAAGTTTGAAAAATCTTATTCAATATTCCATTATTCTTAACATCATCATCATCATCATCATCATCATCATCATCATCATCTATCCTTGAATCCCAGTTTAACCAGGGTCAGGATAAAATTAGACTGTCTCAAATTCTCTGTCCTACACCACACCACCAGCCAATCCCCTATTTGACGCTTTTCCATTTATTTAAATTTTTGAAGCAATTTCTAGAGCCTTGGCGCTCAACAACCAAATGCTCTTTCTGACGTTGGTGTGGATCTTAGTGAATAAATCGCCTTCTACGACACGTGCAGTCACAGGTTGATAAATTTGAAGACAGCCCGGACACAACATGAGGAATTCCATTATTCTAACCGATTTTCTTAAAATTGTCACATAATGTTTGCTTAAAGGATAGATATCTGTAAAGCTCCTGTTGACATCTCACGAGAATTTAGTCAAATGGACGCAATGTGCTGACATATTATGGCATGTTAATTGTTTGTTTATTATATTAGCGAAAAAGTCTGGAAGCGGTGACATCTGGTGAATAAACTAACAATTGTATTGAATTTAATAATGTGTTAATGGCATGACATATTGGCAGAAGTTCTAGCTTAACGTTGACATATACATGTATAGTGACTGTTACAGAGTATATATTAGTTATATATTACTGAGTAGGCCGAATAATACCAACGTATTTAAAATTCTTACATGTAAAATCAGACGCGACGAATAAATAAATACTGTTGAAGTTGAACTAAAATTGGCCTACAATGCAAAAATCATAAATATATTGAATAAAATACTAAGGTACAATAAAGAAACGAGTTCAGCTTCATTATAGCGTAGGGAAGTGGAAACACAGATAATAAATTTAAAATGTAAAATTTAATTTGAAAAATAGAATACTTAAAATAATAAAAATTTATTTATAAATTTATTGTGAAGCCCCCGTAGAGGCGTTCAGAAATTGCATCAGCCGACCATATTTCAGGTCGTCTGTGCGGGGTATTGGGTATAGTTTTCAACTAGCAATAACCACGCCTCGGATAAACCTCATTGGCTATGGTACTGCCACTGCGCAAAGCTGAAGAAAATTTGATTTGCAATTATTTCAAATGTCGACGTCGTTAAATATAATGGCGTTTAATTTTACACTAACTATTGGGAATTTTTAATGCGACTTTTGTCATGTTATGTCGCAAGCGTTTATGTACAACACAAATAAAGGTACAAATATTTGCCATATTCTATAAAATTGTGGTTATATTGTTAATTTAGCGAGAAATAGCCTACTTATAAAATAATTATATACAGTTATCAAATATTTTAATTTGATGGATGGACCATTAGAAAGTCAGGAAGCCTCATCTAGCGAATATATTGGCATTAGGCAGAGTGCCTCTTAAATAGTTTACTATATCCATTGATTTTCTGAAAGAATCAATAATGGAATTTTGTAAAACGTGGCAATTTATGTTTCCATTTTAACTTCATATATAAAAGTAAATTAATAGGCCTAGGCCTATGGCTCAGATGCGCACTTCTCGCAGTTTGCCTGTCACAATCAAGACGTCATCACTAAAGAGAGGGCGCACTATATCTCAGGATACACCCTTTTTTTAGCTTGTTTCAAAATGTTGCAACGCATTATTTCCAGTTTCTTAATTATCAATAGCCTACATTATTTTCTTCTATGATCACATTTATTTACCTTGAACTTTTTCACAACTGCAATACTTACAGTTCATTGCATCACTCCTTTTAGGTAGATATATTGTGAGAAGAAAAATAAAGAACGTTAGCATTCTCCGTATTACTATACTAAAAACCTAAAACTCCGCATTAATGGAAACACAGGTAATATATTAAGACAATCATTTAGCGTCGGTATTGGAAGCTATTTTGGCGAAATTTGATTCCATTGATGTATATTCAGTTTTAATTAGAAACTACTTCTGGAACAATTTTATACCTTTACGAGTTATCTTTTTAAGGCTTCAACGCTGGTTTACCATTAACTTAATCACATAACAAGCATATAACAACAACTAGAGTTTTATTGTATAGGCCTATATTACTGAGTAGTCCGAATAGTAGGGCCCTACCAACCTGTTTAAAATTCTTACATTTAAAATCAGACACGATGAATAAAAATAAAAAATTGTTAAAGTTGAACTAGAATAGGCCTACAATAGAAAAAAAACATAAATACATAGGATAAAATACTATGGCAAAATACAGAAGCGCGTTTAGCTTCATTATAGACAGTAGATGAAACACGGGTAATATATTTTAAATTACTTTAATAAATTTAGTGTGAAGCCCCCGTAGAGGCATTCAGAAATTGCATCAGCCGACCATATTTCAGGTCGTCTGTGCGGGGTATTGGGTATAGTTTTCAACTAGCAATAACCACGCCTCGGATAAACCTCATTGGCTATGGTACTGCCACTGCGCAAAGCTGAATAAAATTTGATTTGCAATTATTTCACGTGTCGATGACTTAAATATAATGGAGTTTAAAGATGTTATAGACTGAATAGTATAAAATATCATGTTCAACATCCTAAATGATACTATCAAATCTTTTTTGCTATAGTCCCAAAATAACTACACTGTAGAGAAAAATTTACATCTATAAATTTTATTTGTCAGAAGGTCTTAGAGAAAATTAAAATAAAATATTTAGCCTAATCGGTTGTCGGTTTGGAGTAGAAAGTCAAGAAGCATCATCTGGCGAATGTGATAGAGAAGACACTTATCTAAAATGTTTTATGAGCTCAAATTTTAGTCACTAGATTGATTTCTGAGTCTGCGAGAATGTCGTAGGAACATATTTCTTGAAGGTACCTTTTAAGTTTTAACGAAGCAAGGGGGAGTAACATTAATCTAAACTAGATTAATGTTGACAATAACATTAAACTAGGCCCCTATTTCTTCGACAAAATACGACAGTGTTACTCTCTAATGAGCATTGGACGTTATACATAACACAGCATAACTTAATGCCGTCGGCTGCAATAGTAATGCGGATGGCTTTAATATTTAACATTGTTATAGGACTAATATTCTATTCGTATTCCGACCCTGGTTAAACTGGGATTTAAGGGAAGATGATGATGATGATGATGATGATGATGATGATGATAGGACTATTATTACACTTGTATTTACTGAAGCTCAGTGCTTTGTCTGCTTTTGTAAACAATGAAGCGCCCAGGCTTTCGAACTCGTAAACCAATCGAAGAGAACAATTAATATGCCCGGAGCTATTCATAGGAGCTGGATCACAAGCTGTTCACGGATCACGGGAATTATTGATGTATTGCTACTAAATTTTAAGGGCCTGGTACTGCAAATGGACGCATTGACAGTTGATGTCACTTCAATGGTGTTCATTTAAATCATTTTTTGTTAAATATAATCTATTTTCATTAGTCTAGACAGTTATGTGATAGAATTTTCCGTGGTTGCATTTTGACGATGCTTAAAAGCAATTAAGCTTTATGGTCTACACATTGCAAGGACAAAGGTTCTTTAGAGATCTAATAAGCCTCGCAGCTTCTGCCTAGTGATTGTGTCCTTGACTTCCTACCCAGTGGTTGAATCCTTGACTTGCTATACATAGTGGTTGTGTCCTTGACTTGCTATACCTAGTGGTTATGTCCTTGACTTCCTACCTAGTGGTTGTGTCCTTGACTTCCTGCCTAGTGGTTGTGTCCTTGACTTGCTATACCTAGTGGTTATGTCCTTGACTTCCTACATAGTGTTTGCGTCCTTGACTTCCTATCTAGTGGTTTGTGGTTTTGTCCTTCAATCCTGACTAGGAGAAAGATACCTGGTCAAAACTGCATGTATAATACAAGTCATGCCATCCACATGTAGGTGCAATTTACAGTAGGTTAGGTGTGGGCATACTACGGTCCGCCAGAGTATTTTTGCGGACCATTGCATGTTGCTTATACCTGTATGTCTATTGTTTACCAATGGGTATTAGATTATTCTTAAGGATATTAATATTATCTGTACTGTTGTTGTTGAAGTTGAAGCCTGTGGCGATGTCGATAAGATACTCGTCCGCGGATCAGTATGTGCGGGGTTCAAATCCTGGGCTCTCCCGTCACTGACATCGCTTTCGAGAGAGGCTACTGACTTTAACACTAGCTTTACCAGCTTTTGGTGTTGATTACAAGATATTAACTGTAATAATCCCACCTCCACACTACTCCTCCGCTTAACCAGAAGAGGCTTTTGAGTTGCTTCTTTTGTATTATTTCTCTAGCTGCCATTCATTCTCATTTAATATTTGTAAATATTAAGTTTTTAAAGCCTTCTTAGTTGGACCCCTGGCCTGGATCGTAACGACGATGATTTAAAACGATAACTTCATAAATTGATCAACAATCGTAAAGAATAGATCAAGGACGACTGCGAGAATGGTGAGCTTGGAACGAAGACCGATAAACAATATAAGTAGAATCAGAATAAGCAAACCTGAAAATTTTTTAAAGAAAACAGAAACAGATAAGCAATCTCAACAATATAGTCATGCCATTGTATGCCTATCTGTATCTTATTAGATTTCAAGTTAAACTGTTTAGTTTGAAATAATTATTTTTAGTAGATCTAAAAATAACTTTAGCGCTAAAATCAAAAATGATACTTTTGGAAAGTGGTGCTTAAAACTTAAAGATCAATCGATGTCTCAGCTAATTGCCGAAAGTGGATATTTTACTTGGGATATATCAAATTAAAGATTAAAGTTGCTTAATTAAATAATATTAATAGAAAAAGGTAGTGTTAACGTCAGTTTCCCTTAATCAAAAGCAATGTCAGTGACGGGAGAGCCGAGGATTTGAACCCGGCACATACTGATCCGCAGTCGAATATCTTACCGACATCGCCACTGGCTCCAGCCCGATCATATCCTTATGTTGCTCAGAAGCTAAGAAATACTTGGATAGGTTAAAAGGTTCCTCTATTTAATTTAGTAGTCGAAGTCGCATGATCAACGACCGTGTGGCCTTAGCACTTGAGTTCATAACTCTACATTGTTGTATTATGCGCGTTGAAGGAGACGTCTACAGTTCCTAATGTGTACAGTCTGCACTGTTACTAAGGCTTGGGCAATCTTTGTGTTTTTCAAGGACTAATCGCAAGCGCATCCAACAATTTAGAATTGATATTTTTAACCTTCAAACTGTTTTATTTGTAAATCTCAACACTAATAAGAGTAAATACAAATATATACCCAACAAGGAAATAAACAAGATGAAGAAGTCATCAAGGAGGTTACCACAAAGTAACCAAAAAACTAACTATATGCACGTTCTTATTGTTTGTATAATCTAGGCTGACATGAACAAATAGACGACATGGGTACGTAAAAAAGTAGTCTCGGGCCCTAAGCTCTATGAGGTAATACGGTCAGTTACAGTTAGTTGAGTATGGTAAGGATGCGACCATGGCTTATGCATGGTGTAAGTTAAGGGGTAAATTATGGACACAACCAATTACAAATGTAGGCTTATATATGTATATATTTAGAAGGCATAAACGTATACACTGTAAATACCATGCTTTACAAGCCATAGCATTTACAGTGTATACAGATATACATGTTCACTCATGTTTTAATATATCCTGCCCCAGATGATTTAGTAATGATTTATCAGCATAAATCTATTTCATATTCTAAAAATATCCTTATTGACATTTAGTTGCTGTCTGCCGAAAACGTAGTTATTTAGTTCTTTCGCGGGTCACGTAAATACCTTCTTTTGCATTGCCCAGCTGACAGTGATTTCCCAGGCCTGGTACCAGTCAGTCAACCGTGAGTAGAGCACAGGTATGGCGCGCATGCTCCTATAGGCCCTTGTGTGCAGGCCTGTACCTACAGACACGTGGTTAGATAAGAAAAGTCACAAGTTATATTCAGTTTACAATTATAAAGAAATCTGAAGTTATTCTTTATGTCTTTATTTCGCTAGTATTTAAATTCACTAGAACAAATCCAATTCAATAATTAAGAATTAGCCAAACTCACTATTGGCCTATTATTATGAAGTGTAGAATTCTTTTTTTTCCTATCACTGAGCGGATTATTGTTGGCGGGTTACTTTGTTTAGGTTTAACAGGATATGGTTCAACTACGTGGTTGTCTCTCATCCATTGTTTTATTTTCCAAACAGCTGCTCTAGTTCGTACTTGGCAGCTAATAATTGTACTCAACTGGCAATTTATTTTTAGTGAAACACAAAATTCAAGCAGAGAATCATTGCTAAAGAATGTTTATTGTTATCAGTGCAAGCTGTCAAGCAAATAGATCTGCAGCGTCAGTCACAGCTGTCCAGCTGCTGAGTGACAGCTGAACAGAATTAACAGCTGCTGAGTGACAGCTGAATAGAACTAACAGCAGCTGTTAAGCAGCTGAGTGACAGCTAACAGAATTATGATTATCAGCTACTGAGTGACAGCTGAACAGAATTAACAGCTGCTGAGTGACAGCTGATTAGAAATAACAGCTGCTGATGGATAGCTGAATAAGATTAAAAGCTGCTGAGTGACAGCTGAACAGAATTAGCAGCAGCTGAGTGACAGCAGAATAGAAATAACAACTGCAGATGGATAGCTGAATAGAATTAACGGCTGCTAAGTGACAGCTGAATTAACAGCTGATGTCAAGCAATTGTCTAAAGCAGCAGCTAACCTTAACTTCCGATGACCTGAAACTTACGTCGTTAAAGCACGTTTCCTTTAAACACAGGTTTAAATAATATACTGTGTATTGAAGATTTAACTCTTTGTAAAAATTGTGTTCATTTTTATCACACTCGACTATATATAAAATATTTTGAGGAATCTAGAGAAGTCCAGAAGAATTTCTTCAACAATAGGCCTATTGATTAGCCTATAACTCGTTAGGTTGGTCTGAATTTGATGGAGCATACCTTCATCAATAAAAAAGAGATTTAATTCCTTCTGTCCATCATAACATCGACGATGAGAAAGTCCATCGCCGATGACATCTAAATGATAAGACATAAACCAATCAATCATCAATAATCATCAATTAAGCATCAAAGCAATTATTAGATAAAAAAGCAGTAAATTATTCAATTAATAAATTAATAAATAATTCTGTCAGTCAATCAATCAGAATCAATCAATCACTGAAGATTTAAATGAATCCTATTGATCGATAGATAATCGTCAGAAGAGGACCAAGACAGGTATTTTAGAATTTATAGAAGCCCTAAAAGAAGGGAAAGGAAGAAATGGTCTGATAAAATATATAATTTGTAACTCCTTTTAGCATGGACTTTTCTGTTTCCTCGTTTTGACAATTGTGAAAGTCTTATCATAGTTGCCAACTAGTTCGATTGAGTAACCGGTGTAGTGAACTGAGAAAAAACACGTTCGAAAAAATCGTGGGATATAATATGATTGTCAGGTGTGAAATAGTTCAAATACGTAGTTTAATATTACCTTAGAAGTAGATATAATATTATTTTACCTTCAGTCCATCTAAACTATGATAAGTTCTATTTTAATAGCGACAAAATTTTAGCTAAAGTATTAGTGAATTATTCGGCAAACTTATAGTGTTAGTCAGGCTTGGTGAATATAGAGAATTCTAACGATGATATTTGTAATCATAATTTTATCCATCTAATCCAAATCTGTAAATTCCGATTACATATAGCAGTTATCTGCACACAACTGGGCGAAGATGACAAATCAGATACTATGAGACATTTGTACTAGAGACATTTGAACTAGAGACATGATGGGACATTTGGACTAGAGACATTTGAACTAGACATGATGGACATTGACTAGAGACATTTGGACTAGAGACATTTGGACTAGAGACATTTGGACTAGAGACATTTGTACTAGAGACATTTGAACTAGAGACATTTGGACTAGAGACATTTGGACTAGACATGATGAGAAATTTGGACTAGAGACGTTTGGACTAGGCATGATGAGACATTTGAACTAGAGACATTTGAACTAGAGACATTTGGACTAGAGACGTTTGGACTAGAAATGATGAGACATTTGGACTAGAGACATTTGGACTAGACATGATGAGACATTTGGACTAGAGACATTTGGACTAGAGACATTTGGACTAGAGACATTTGGACTAGAGACATTTGGACTAGAGACATTTGAACTAGAGACATTTGGACTAGAGACATTTGGACTAGACATGATGAGAAATTTGGACTAGAGACGTTTGGACTAGGCATGATGAGACATTTGAACTAGATACATTTGGACTAGAGACATTTAGACTAGAGACGTTTGGACTAGACATGATGAGACATTTGGA
Organism: Enchytraeus crypticus; assembly: GCA_905160935.1. Classification (NCBI taxonomy): domain Eukaryota; kingdom Metazoa; phylum Annelida; class Clitellata; order Enchytraeida; family Enchytraeidae; genus Enchytraeus; species Enchytraeus crypticus. Next base: position 1,889,298 of record CAJHZI010000495.1, on the reverse strand, counting down.
CTAGAGACGTTTGGACTAGACATGATGAGACATTTGAACTAGATACATTTGGACTAGATACATTTGGACTAGAGACATGATGGGACATTTTAATGGAGCCATTTAAATTAAAGACATGAAGGAAGGAGTAAGTGCATAATTATACAGTAGCTATATAACTAATAAAAAACAATACACTGGCTGGAGTCTGTGGCTATGTCGGTAAGATATTCAACCGCGGATCAGTATGTGCGGGGTTCAAATCCTGGGCTCGCCCGTTACTGACACCGCTTTCGAGTGAGGAAACTGACGTTAACATTAGCTTTATCAGATTTTTGCAACATGAAGACTACACGACACGACCGTAGATGTGAAATATTTTATGATATAACTTCTACATCGATGATGAACTATAATTTGTTGTGCGATCACATCATTGATCGATGAAATGCTTTTCACTGAGCATGAAAACGAACTGATACTAGAATAATAAGTCTTGAATCAACCACTTTAGGGAGAATTCGAGAAAGTCTATGCATGGTTTATACCACGACTATGATATGCTATAATATTTGACTTAAGCTTTAGCCTACACGAAGGTGTTTGTAAGCCAGCCTAAGCAAAAGATAATCCTTTTTAGGCTAGAGGTATAGGCTTATAAGTGAAGACTTAGTGTAAACAGCCGTCTGTTTAATATGCAACTTTGAATCTGTGAACATATGTCTGCATAATTTATGTGCATTTTATGCAATATATTCTCTTATATAAAATATTAGATAATGTACTTGGTTTAGCTGCTTATACATTCTATATATAGCTAGAACCTATATGGCATTTGTAATAGCTGTTAATTAAATTAAATGTTTTATTTAAATAAATTAAAGGAATTATAGCGCACAACATTAGACTTCTTGCCGTATATGCCTCCCCGGTGTATATCGACAGCTTTTAGACTGCTTTTTAGGATATAACAGGCAATAAGTAATACTTTCAATAATAATAAATAAATTGGTTATGAATACTTGTAAAAGTAAAACAAAATTTTGAGAAGAGTTATATATAATAGTCATCATCAGCATCATCTTCCCTGAAATCCCAGTTTAACCAGGGTCGGGATACGAATAGACTTTGTCCAGTAAAAGTTATTATTGATAATATAAAAGGAATATCTAGCCTTTAAGTATCTCACTACCTACTGGCAGGTCCATGGTATATAACACCTTCACTCTACTCCGTCTTCCGCTTTCCTCTTCATTTTCACTAATGAGTGGATCTTTAAATCATCTATAATTGCTAATCTCGGTCTTCATCTGCCTCTATTTCCTTCCATTCTACGCCCATTTTAAGTAGACTTTCACCCCTTAGGATGTGTCCTATCCAACTCTTTTGCCTATTTCTTAGTATATTTATTATTCTATTTAAGCTTACGCAATAGTAGTTGTAGTAATAATACAAATAAATAATACTAAGTAATAAAGGCACAGTTTACTGACTGAATTCATTGATATTTTTCAGATTTAATTAGCTAATACATGACAACATCTAGCAGATGGCACAGTTTACTAACATTCACCTGAAGCGGTTCTGCATATTCTTGGACGCCAGTAAGGCTCTTCTCGCCAGAATCCTCTTCTTCGTCCACTGCATTTTCGCAGTCTGGGCCGCATCATGTACACTGGGCAACCAGAACCTTTGGGCTCTTCTCGTCATACAGATCTTCTTCATACTCGAGACCATCCACGCTCTGGTTAAGAGGCAGGGGAGGGAACCCAAGTGGTGAGCAGAGTAGATTGACATATCTCTCTCTCGCTCTCTCTCTCTCTCTCTCTCTCTCTCTCTCTCTCTCTCTCTCTCTCTTCAGTGCATTGCCAAGTGGCAAGTTTAAGGTACATATTCATACTCAAAGCCTGCTTTCTCGCTGCATAAGAGCACTCCTTAGATCAACATTGACACATTTTCAATTTTAAAGCCAGATTTTGCTCACTGAATGAACATTTCAAGTATTTCTATACTCAGTGTTTTTAAATTAAAATCTACTGACGTTTAAATTAATTGAAGCATCCCGTCCAATGCTGGAAAGTACGTCATTCTTTAGTTTAATGATATAAATACTTTATTTTAGTTTGATTAATTAATGTTTGAAGAAACCAACGAAGATAAGGATTGATAAATATCATAAGGAATAGAAAGAAGAACTGAATGGTTCATGTACCGAGAGGGAATGGCTTCCTGATAGAGGTAATTGAGGAACGAATTGAAGGAGAAAAGGTTAGAGGAAGATCTACACATGGAATGTTGGATGATTGCATAATTATTTCATACGTTGATATGAAGAGAAAGGCAGAGGATAGAAATATGTGGAGGCGTTATTTGACATAGACCTGCCAATAGGCAGCAAACTAAGAGAGAGAGAGAGAGAGAGAGAGAGAACTTTAAGTGCTTTCATTGGTCCCATATATGCATAGCTGAATCAGAATGCCGAAACTTTGCCTGAAAATATCTCGATACATTAGTAAATGTAAATGTAATATTCATGAACTATACTACTGTGGTACCCTGACAAGGGCAGTTTAGAGTAAAGCAAGATGGCAGTTGTCGCAAGAGGCGACAAATGAGGAAAGCATAACAGTCTGATTTTCTCGAGTTAAGGGTTAACTAATGCTTGGTAAAGGAATCTAGCTAAAATGATACTCAGCTTCCTCAAGCAGTGTTTTTAGAATAGAAATAGGTAAATCAATTATTTAGAAGTTCGATACATAATAATATTAACAGCAAGTAAACTGTTACTGTCAACAATGACAAAATCGAGCACTATTATGACAAATCCAAGCCGGGCGCACAAAGGGTCCAAAAATGGTGCTAATTCCAAAATTCTGAAAATCTGACCAAAGATAAAGTTGAAAATAGATTAATAGAGAGAGAGGGGGGGAGAGAGGGAGAAGAGGGGGAGAGAGGGAGTGAGAAACACAGAGAGAGAGAGAGGGAGAGAGAGAGGGGAGAGAGAGAGAGAGAGAGAGAGAGAGAGAGAGAGAGAGAGGGAGAGAAGAGGGAGAGAGAGTGCGAAACAGAGAGAGAGAGAGAGAGAGAGGGAGGGAGAGAGAGAGTCGCATTAGGTTTAAAGAATAAGGACTAGGCATTAGCTAAATAATTCAGAACATTCTACGATGTACACTGGTGCGGATAATGAAATGCTTTTGTGTTCTGCTATTGAGCTCATACTTACTGATGCGATTATAATTTGGATCATTTTAGAATATGTACGTTAAACTTTACAGAAGTCTTCCAAAAACGTGCAATGCTAAACGATTACAATACTATTCTCTTAATTACTGTTTCATTACATATTACATTGAGTATGATTACATTACTAATTCTTTCCATTTCTTCTCATCACTTTTGACAAGTTTAAAAAGAAGCAAGTCAAATATTTGGTCAACCTTACTATTCAAGCTGTTTTTGCATTAAAGTTATACTGCTAAATTAATATAAACACTGTTGAAATAAAAGGTTATGACGGTGATTCGTATGCTACATGATAAACTAGCAATGGAAGGATTCAAGCGCTAGCTAAGACAGGATTTGAACAACTTGCAATTTTCAGTATCTTATATTAATTCCTCAAGTATACATTCTAAATTTAAGAAAAACCACGTTATTAGATAGTGCTAAAGTGAAGTAAGGACGCATTATAGTGAAATGACCAACTACGTTGATATCTAGCACTTTTGATACTACATGTTTAAACAATTTGACAATTTAGGCTATTTTTCGTGTAACCAAACCAGTGAATGTCTAAGATTTTACTCTAAGATCAGCGCGGCTGGAATTCGAATCCACGAGGGTTCAGTTCACCTCAGGACCTGTCATTAAAACTTTATGACGTAACTCCTACGCTAATAAGATATTCTATGGCTCTAGATAGCATCATGAACTAGAGTAAGATGTTTAATATTTGCAGGATTAGCCCGTGCATCCTGCTCTACCTGATGACAGTCATTCCGCCGGTGTGGGTTTTGAACCTGAGGCTCTTCAGCTGCATGCAGCAGCGTCTTGTCTCCAACACCACTTGTGCTGAAGGATACAGTGGCAATGGGCCAACATGTGTGAGTATCAATCAATCAATAAATGAATATATCAATCGATCAATCAATAAATCTATCAGTCTGTGTGTCCGACTATCACTCCATCTATTTATCTGTCTGCCTCTGTCTGTCGGACTTGATTTTCAGTTTTTCTGTTAGTTAATTAGCAAGTAGTAAACGCCACAAATTTGTCCGTCAGCTCTTCGTTTTTTAAGTAGTTAATTATTAAGTTAGTTAATCAGCTGTCATGTGTTTCCTAGAAACGATTAAATCTGAAAATTCAAAAGCAACGTCATTTGCAAATTATGATTTCTCAATCTCTTGCTGTGTACATTATGATTGCTATGGAATCGTAGTACTTTGATTCCAGTGTTTGCGTTTGTGTTAAATTTTTATTAGTCTTAGAAACAACATTTCGTGGCGCATGCGAGCGGTGTGAATGAAATGGTTAAAGATTCAGCACCTGTTTTAGTAGAATGATCATCTTGATGTTTACTAATGTCTGCCATTTTAATGTTACATGTATAATTCGATAGGCAGTGAAGTATATATCGCTGTTGGCTATGTTGCTGTTGAAAGGACTATGTCCGAGATATTAAATTACTTGTGAAATTCGGCCCACTGGTAGGTTCTATTCGGCAGATAATATTCATGTTTTTGAAGTGAAATATTTGGGCAGTTTAGTTTCTGATGAATTACAGTTTCGTTAAATGTTAGACAAGGTTCTCTGAGCAGATCGCATGGGAGTTGAACCCATGGTACTGAAATATAGGACCGCCTTGTTGGATGGAGTTGTACTAATTTGTGAACATAGGGTGTGTGTAGAAATCTGTTCCTTGGACCTATCATATATCTCAGGATAGATTTGTTTTACACTTCATGACGTTAATTGACATATTTCAATTTGGCTTTAATTGTTTCTTTTGACCTACCTTATTACAATATATTAGAAATAGAGAGAAACAAAGAAAGAGAAGGCGAAGGAAACAGAATAAGAGAAGGAGAGAAAAGATAGAGAGAGAGAGAGAGAGAGAGAAAGAGAGAGAGAGAGAGAGAGAGAGAGAGAGAACAGACACTGAGAGTTAGAATATGTAGCTTGTTTAAGCAATGGAAATTTTTTAGTTAGGCCCAGAGTTACTTCACGTGCATATATGGCGTATGTTATTATGCTCATTATATATATATATACATTACAATGTATTACAGTTAAAAGTTGAAGTGGTAATGATCTGTTCTACACAGACTGAGTTATCGTTGTAAGACTCGGCTTCCCTACACGAAAGTTGTAGATAGAGTGCTTTGTCATTGTGCGACATGTCTTACTTAGAATTACAAATATTTGAGTTCCTATTTTCATGCTTAGCAAATATTAATAAATAGAGCAAGCGAAAGAAGGAACGCATTGAAAAACAAATAACAAATAAAGTAGTGGCATTATCTGCTGTAATAGAGCCAGTTATGCTTGAAAAATACCTGTCTACTTCTCTCTCTCTCTTTCTCTTTCTTTGTCTAATAGTCTACCATTATTTTATGATAGGCCCAAGGGATAGATTTATACACACGTCTGTGTTCACTAAGTCGCACTTCTCCATTCAACATTAATTGCGCTCCGACTTTTTTGTGCTCGTGAAGCTTGATCTATATGTCTTTTAAAGTGGTTTCCCATTGCCTTCTGTTTCTGAAACTTAGTGGCCTTTTGTGACACACGGAGTGTACTGCTGGCTTATTTCCTAGTAGTGGAAAATAACAGTGAAAAATATACACGTAAAGAAATATTGTATTTGTTGTTTTAGTCAGATTAGCTTTGAGGTTGAAACTGCTTGTTAAAATTGTTAAGAATTGTTTTTAAGAGGCGACTAAGAAGAGGAGCTAAGAACGGCTTGATTGCACTAGGTGATTCGTAGACTTAACAATTGATTAATAAATGATTGAATGAGTTGTCAACTTATAAGTTTAACAATTTATCAATTGATTGATTTACAGATCTTCCGTTTACTCAGTTAATTGATTAAGCGTTCAACTGATTGATTGATACATTGATTGGCTAATTTGGTAGAGCAATTATTAAGCGTTGAAAGAAAACCTGTTGTTGTATACTAATAGACTGCTGATGTATAATGATAACCAGTTTCTTAAATATTCGCGTGAATATGACGATTTGGCGCGTTAACTAAATAGAATATAAAATAACACCAAACTCCAAAATCAGCTACAAATTTCGCAGTGCAATATTTGCAGTAGTGACATGAGAAAGTCATAAACGTTAGTTATGGTACCACAATCTCACTAGACGTTGTAATATAATTAATTCAAATGAAGTAGGTGATGAAGAGGCAATCTTGTTTGACTAAACTAACGTCTGACTAACGTAGTCATTTATAGATTTTAATGATTTTCATACAACCACAACTATGATGATTACTTAGAGCTAGACTTGTGTGCGATTTATTCATTGATCGGTTTTATTTGTTACAAAGAAAGGCGAATGAAAGGTACATGGTGAATTATTGTGATTTGAGAACGAAAATGTAATTGCTTGACGGATTGTGTATTTGACTGACAGATTACTGATTGATCCATTATATTTATACCATTCTCTCGCAACTGAGTAGTGAAGATATTATCACTAAAGATCCATGTTTACCAATGAATTGATTGATTATTTGTAAAATCAGTTAATTGATAGATTTACTATTAATTGACTGACTGAATGATTGAATTACTGATTGATTGAATTATTCATTGTTTCATCGATTGACTGATTGATTATGTTTATTCCATACAGTCGCTACTAAACATCGACCACTACTTCGATCAGAGAACGCTAGTATACACTATAGAGCAGATCATGCTCCTGCTGCTCATTCTGGGTCGATGGCTGCTGCCTAAAGGCAACGTGTCACGTGACACCCTCTCACTGCTCCTGCTCGTTTACTTCAGCATGGCCTTCGACATCATGGAACTCTTCATGTTATTCGAGGAACCCACCGTCCTTCAACATGAAGGTTTCCAGTATGTCATCCTTATCCTTTGGACTCTGAGTCTGTTTCAATATTCCCTCGTCCTCACGAACACTAAGGCCAAGCGACCGAGGTTGTCCCTGGACCCTGAGGGACTGAGGCTCAAGCTGGTAGCTTGCTGCCAGTCGGACCTCTGGAGTGTCACTCTGAACATAGTTCTTCAGGACGGGCCCTTCCTTATCGTCAGACTCTACTGCCTCATCGGTCTCGACGTGTTCAGCTATAATCTACTCTTCTACACGTGCAAGAACATCCTGGTGAATATTCTCCAGTTCTACCGGATACTCGTACTGATCTGTCAGTGTCGAGAGGACTTGGAAGATCAGAGATACGACATCGGAGAGTCCTTGGCGTCCTCGAGTCTGGATCTACGTAAGAAGACTGATCCCATATCACCCTCGAGGAGTCTGGGTACCCCTAGACCACAGCTGTATATTGTGGATAGAACTGGAAAAATGTGCGTTAATCCAGACATATCGAGGGATAATCAAAGTATAGCTACCATAGATTCGAAAGATCTTCATTTCGTGTCAACCGTTTAGGACTAATTTTTATGTTTATTAGTAAAATTGTGTATGTTTAGTTGTCTACACCGCCAGCCAGTGTAAATTCAGTATATTAGGAAATGTCTATGTTCAAATATTGGAACTGTTTTCGTAGATTTGATTTAATTAGACATTTATAATTATGATTTCTTATTATTTCTTTCCCTATTTTCGCCTAAATGCTCTAAAACGCATTCGCTCTTATAGCACTCGCGAATTTAATATAGTGTTTAAATATATTAGTTAGCTAGCTTTGGTACAGATAAACTTCAAAACTAAAAGTTCAAATATTTAAAAACACGGAATTGCGTATAATAAGTTAATAACACTTCATCGATATAACGGTTAGAGATAATAATTATTTATTTCTCAAAATACCGTCACGAAGTTCATAAATTCATTTTGAAAGATTTTTTCTGAACACTGAGGCAGATTTTCATCTAGAAATTCTGAAGTAAATTATATAAATTATTTCATCTAGAAACTCTGAAGTAAATTAAGTAAATTTTTTCATCTTGAAACTTTGAAGTAATTTAAGTCAAGATTGCTTAGCGTCTATCAGATGTTACTGATGAAAGCCACGTGACTTGCCTAGTAGGGAAAAACCGGTTTTCTTCAAGATTGTAGCGAGTCAAACAACAACAAGAGAATTAGAGTGCTACTGTCGTCAGTGACAACATTGAGCACTGTGGTACCAAATCAATCCGATGAGCAGAGTGTGGGGTCCAAAAACGGTGCGATCCAAAATCCGGGAATTCAGTCTGAGGAAGGGTACTAGTGGAATGGAGGTTTACGTGTTGGTTTCAGTTCTTGACCAATGGTTAAATATGAGTGGTCAAAAAGAAAAGCCTTCAACCGTCTCTGATAAATACAACGTATTTATCATAGATAAATTATTCAGATCCACGAATTCTGGAGTCTGTTTCGAATCACTCCCAGTCAAAAATTAGAATTATTCTTTATTATATGCTGCCAGCAGATAAATTGCCTATTTACAAAATATAAATGTGATGTATTTTGAACAAATACGTTGTATTTATTATACATGTCCAGTGTATATATTGTATATAGAACTACTGTATCCTATATATTGTATGTAGTTAGACAGTAGAATTTTTCTCTTTTAAATCATATAATTATATCGCTTTTACATAAAACAGGCTTATATTGTTTAATTCTATGGCATATTTATTTCTATATGTGTACAGGATCAATTGTCTGTGTTCGTCTTTTTTATATAAATTTTCATTTTGCTTGGTTTAATTTGTTAATACTTAATGTTTGACGATAGTCACCGCGCGATGAGGAATATTTGAAATGACAGCTGATGCCAAACTCTGCAGAGCAGCTTATTTCAATAAGTTTCAATACTCATCACGCTAGCAGAAACTGATGGTGTTGTACGTCAGATCTGAGCTTAACTTGACCGAATTCTTTTGTAATTGTCACCTCTCCTTCTCTCTCGATCTGTCTGTCTGTATGTCTGACTGTCTGTCTCTCTCTCTCTCTCTCTCTCTCTCTCTCTTTGTAGTGTTTTGCCAAGTGATAGGTCCGAGATAGCTTTTTATACTGAGACTCTGCTTTTACGCTCCATTAGGCACTACATAGATCAACAAGTTAATATCTTCACAAAGGCTATGCCATACCCATATGTAACCTAGAGCTTAAGAAAATTATGGCTTCTTAAGTAGTTTCTCGTTGCTTACCTCGGTTCGTGTTTAGTCACCTCTTACGAAACGTGCAGTTAACGGTTGGTTTATCCTTCAGTGTCCCGTACATAACACGGAAAATTGTCACCTGTGCGTACCAATAGCTACTGATCTACGAAGAAACGAAAAATATTGTTGACCGATTTCTTAATAGAGACTTGCTGTTTGACTGGCCATACAGGACTCCTATGTTGATATTCGTAACTCAGAGTCAACAATATTAACCACTGGGTCATGCAAATGTGAGCAATTAACTTATTGGTTTATCTCTCTCTCTCTCTCTCTCTATCTCTCTCTGTGTCTCTAATGTTCTGTAAAGTGGCAGGTTCAAGGTACATATTCGCACTTGCAGTCTGGTTGCAGTTTTACTCTTAGGAACGTTAGACGATTCAAAGATCCACTCGTATGTGGATATGTAGAGGAAAGGGGAAGACAGAGAAGAGTGGAGGTATTGTATACGATGTACCTGCCAGCAGGTAGTGAGTGCACTAAGAGAGAGAGAGAGAGACATTGTTATCCTTGGTGCATTAAATCAACCGTTAAGTTCTTTTAATTGCTCATTTAGCATATCAGCCGCAACTTTGCTTCTTGTACGTATTAAATTATCGCATAATTAATTATCGTCCATTATTCCATCTCAATTTTTAACAAGTAAGGTAGTTTTCTAGAATGATTTCAAAGGCAAAGGTCGCTTCTTAGCATTAAATAAGACATGATGCCCTCGCCCGATCAATTGTAGTGCCAGTGAATTGTTTGTCAGTCATCCCCCAGGATTGACTTAGGACTGAGTCGCTGTCACCTGTATTAGTTGTCGGAGGAAGTAAAATTGTTAAAATGTGAGAAATCTCTGATGATAAAGAAATATAGGCCTACATATAAATATCTCAATATGCAGATTTGTAATCATCATCAAAAATATGTATTTCTCGGTAGAAGTAGTGACTATAGACGTGGTTAGTGGCTGCGAACTTCCGATCAAAGATTTTCACTCAGGGGAGGAGAAAATTGTTTCGTTTATATTTGAATAATACAGTATTAATATACAGTAAAGTGTTCTGTCAAGTGACATCAGAGCGATCAAAAAATATTGAAAATTCAGGATTTTGACGACACTAAATATTAGTTATTGCTATAAATAGAAAATATGCAGTAGTATCTGCTAAGGTAGAGCATAAAATCGGCAATGCAGTAGAACATCCCAGCTGTAGTTTTATTGTTTCACTGGTTTCTCTCATACTTTTACACGATTGCCAAATCCTAGCCACACTGTTCTATTTTCAATCTGAACATAAAAATATTATTTAAAACAATGATCATTTGTAAAACGTTAAACGTAAAACGTTAGTGAAAATTGACGGTATTTTTAAGAATGGGATCGCTTGTCAACACTTTCACATAGGCTCTAATGGATAAAAGAGGCAACTGCCATTAAACAATGATGTTTATTTATATAACTGCGAATGTTTAATTTATCTATTGTATAGTGTGTGGGACATCACACACTTATAGGCTCAGTTGTCATGGCTTCAATACACACAATACAGCTTAACGTCACGTTTGACAAACGACAACGGCGAAGCGTATGTAGTTCTAATTAGAAGTTATCGGCTAGATTACTATTTTACAACATTATCGAATTTTAATTAAACTAATTTTGTTGTGCATCAATAGAGACGTATTCTAGAGTGACAATTGAATGTATTTTTGAAGCGAGGCAGGTAGCTTTTGTATAAAAATTTGTCGCAAGAATCTATAGATTTAAATTGTTTGACTGGAATACTTTAAGTTTGGCTGAGTAAGCAGCAACTTCTCACGTGGAAAAAGTCAAGATTATGAAATTGATAAATTTAATCAAATTAAAATAGACCTAAGTCAACAGCAATTGAGGCTTAGATTTGAATCTAGAACCTATTAGCTTGCATCAGGATGTCGTAAAGTGTATGCAACTTTTCAACAAATTAGTTTAAATAAACAAAACAAAACGTTTACGGATAAATTATATTGATTTGTTCAAAAAGGGTAAACAGTATTGACAATAAAAACCTTTAAGGGCTTATTGCTTATATATTTTTTATAGATAAATCTACCCCATTGTAGCGAACGTTTGTCGTACTTTAGAAATCGTACTTTTGCGTGTTACTATTTAGCAGAGATTATTTTAATAAAAACAGATCGATATTTAAGATTTACCTGTGCCAACAACGGACTATGGGGGATCGATATTACTACGCTGATGTAAGTCACCCATTTTTGTATTTACAGTGTATTCGTAAAGTCATTGTAGTCCCACGCACATGTAGTTATAATTATCTTTTTAAAGTTTAGTTCTAGTTATTTTACTTAGAACAAAAATGACGCACAAATAGAGGCAAGTGTAGATACACGATTAATCTAGTAGACAATATAACTTTAGTAACATAACAGTGTCCTATATTAGTGGTATCGGTCGTTATTAGATGACTGACCTATTTGAACTCAGAATTCTGCTGCCCAAATTTAACGTCTGTTTCTGTGTCCAAGTAGTTCAGTGTGAACAGCGGCACGTAACATTATGAGATTTGATATGTCTTATCTCGAAGTGAACAGTGTGATATTAAACTCTCTCGTATTCCGAGGTGATCTGGTAGTAAAATCTTGGATATTCACAGGACCGGTATGTATGGATATTAACTATAAACTGTGAAATCGTATAAACTTGCAATGTAAGTTATAGATACCATCATGAATGATTGTTTCACTGTAATGTAGGCCTATGTCTTTACCTCAAGTTTACGCTCAGAGACAGTCGACTGGAAGAAATAAACTAAATATAAGCTTCTCTCTCTTTCTCTCTCTCCTTCTTTCTTTCTTTCTTTCTTTCTTTCTTTCTTTCTTTCTTTCTCTCTCTCTCTCTCTCTCTCTCTCTCTCTCTCTCTATCACTCTATCTATCTATCTATGTAGTGTTCTGCCAAGTAGCAGGTTCATGGTACGCATTCATGCTAAGAGTCTGCTTTCAGGATCCAAATAGATCACTCCATAGATCAATAATCCAATCCCTTTACAAACAGCTAAGCCATATCCATTTCTTATTCAATGTATAAATTGAGAAAAATATGGAAAAATACATTTGAAATTTGTAAATACATGTACAGTTGTGTAAATGTTGTCGTCTGTAAAAAAACTACCTTTGACTTCAATACTTTTAAATTAATAGTTAATTTCTTTAGCTGTAGGCTAAAGTTTAAGACGCTAGCATTATTTCAGCTTTCTCTCTTTTATGTTGAACAGGAAATCGCGAGCGCGAGAGTTCGTGGTCCAAGATATATAAAAGCCATCGACAGTGACAGATATTACTATGATGACGTAAGTTTATCATTTTAATACGTGGCGTGTTCAAAAATTGAATTAACATTTACTCAAACTTGATTTCTCGCAAACCGTACGCCTACAGGCCCTACAGGGCCAACACCCATACGATTCCTCTATTTTATTTTATGCGTCTATATGAGTCGAAGTTTATCTGCATTTAGACAAATTGGTCGACAACGCACTATTCAAGTGTAAATGAGTTGATTTAGTTAGGAAATGGTCTAACAAATACGGTGCCTTCTCATGATAAAACCTGTAACACGGTATTAAAAAGTCACTTTAAAGCTATGCTCCCTGTTTTATACTTATGATTTGCCATATGACAAGTCTAGGATACATAATTCTGCAAATTTTAAACTTCTCTTACAGTATAGGGAGCTTCATAATCTCTGCACCTATTTCAACAACATATTCTTAATTGACAAAGCTAAAACATCATTGTTTATAAATATTTAAAGTCTGTGAAATATTTATCTTGAATTTATCGCTCAACTGCTGGACATATCAAGGTCAGAGTTGTCACAGTAGTGACCTACAATGACGCGTAGACTACGAAAAGCTCTGAAGCTCATTTTAACGTATTTTTCGTATAACATGGGATATTGCCAGAGACGATCCGGCTGGGTTTCGAACCGATGGTCTTATGTTTATTAGGCAAGCGTACTGTAAATGGCTGAAGCCAGTGGCGAAGTCGGTAAAATACTCGATCGCGGATCAGTATGTGCGGGATTCAAATTATGGGATCGGCCGTCACTGACATCGCTTTCGAGTGAGGAAACTGACGTTAACCTTAGCTTTCTCATAGTTCCTTCAATAAAAAGCTAAGTTTAACGTCAGTTTCCTCACTCGAAAGCGATGTCAGTGACGGCCGATCCCAGGATTTGAACCCGCACCTAAGGATCCGCGGTCGAGTATCTTAACCAACTTCGCCACTGGCTAGAGCCAGTCGCAGTACTGTCGTATAGCGGTGTTTTATAAAGATATATTTGACTGGTTGATTGTCATAGAGTGGTGTATTATAAAGGTATATTTGACTGGTTGATTGTCACAGAGTGGTGTTTTATAAAGATATTTTGACTGGTTGATTGTCATAGAGTGGTGTTTTATAAAGATATTTTGACTGGTTGATTGTCACAGAGTGGTGTTTTATAAAGATATTTTGACTGGTTGATTGTCATAGAGTGGTGTTTTATAAAGATATTTCGACTGGTTGATTGTCATAGAGTGGTGTTTTATAAAGATATTTTGACTGGTTGATTGTCATAGAGTGGTGTTTTATAAAGATATTTTGACTGGTTGATTGTCACAGAGTGGTGTTTTATAAAGATATTTTGACTGGTTGATTGTCACAGAGTGGTGTTTTATAAAGATATTTTGACTGGTTGATTGTCATAGAGTGGTGTTTTATAAAGATATTTCGACTGGTTGATTGTCACAGAGTGGTGTTTTATAAAGATATTTTGACTGGTTGATTGTCACAGAGTGGTGTTTTATAAAGATATTTTGACTGGTTGATTGTCACAGAGTGGTGTTTTATAAAGATATTTTGACTGGTTGATTGTCATAGAGTGGTGTTTTATAAAGATATTTCGACTGGTTGATTGTCATAGAGTGGTGTTTTATAAAGATATTTGGACTGGTTGATTGCTTGTATGAACACATATTATTAAAATTCCTCCACGCAGCGACCTCTAGCTGCTAACAGCGGTAGAGTCCCACCTGACTACAGGGTCAGAGACACAGCCGAGGCCTTCATAGAGTACACCCACAACAGCGACCTGTCTAGGGATGATGTTCACCTGCCTGAATACGTACTAGATGACGTGGGAGCCACGTTCCTTCCCCCTACACCAGAGGGCAGGTTAGCGCCGTATCTTCAATCTAAATCTTGAATATTGTGAAAGTCTTGAATATCTTAAATATCTTAAATATCTTAAATATCTTAAATATCTTGAATGTCTCAATAGCATAGGTGTAACGTCATGAAGTTCTAAGTGACAGATCCTGAGGTGAAGTGAACTCTCGTGGGTTCGAAACCCAGCCGCTCTAATCTGAGAGTAAGATCTCGGACATTCACTGGACTGGTTACACGTAAATGGAATAAATTGCCTAACGGTTTAAACATGTTGTATTAAAAGCGATAGATGTCGACATATTTGACCATTTTACTATAATGTGTGTTTACTTTCTTCATGTATGCCAATCGTTAGATGCAGTATTAGTTAACCATCTTTATTTTTTATCGCATTATGTTCTATTCAAGATTCTGTACATAAATATTTGATATCTTCCATTTGATGACTCATTAGAGAGAGAGAGAGAGAGAGAGAGAGAGAGAAAGGGAAAGAAAGAGAGAGAGAGAGAGAGAGAGAGAGAGAAAGGGATTGAGAGAGTCT
This sequence comes from Enchytraeus crypticus, assembly GCA_905160935.1. Taxonomy (NCBI): domain Eukaryota; kingdom Metazoa; phylum Annelida; class Clitellata; order Enchytraeida; family Enchytraeidae; genus Enchytraeus; species Enchytraeus crypticus. The sequence goes on along the minus strand of CAJHZI010000495.1, from coordinate 1,874,218 downwards.
CATTTAAGAAAAACAGGTGGATCTATATGTAATGAATGCCAGGGGGTAAGGGGCTAGACCCCCACTTTTATTAGCCTATATTAGATTAACTACTATTAACTACTATTAACCTATTATCATCCTGTATTTTCACCACACAGGGGTAGCTCTCACCCTGTTGGTGCCTCAAGTCTCTTGGACTATTTGGCTCGTGAGCTACATCGATACCGCGAGGCAGTGGTGCGGATGGGACGGGACATCGTTCACCTGACCGAGGACATCAGATACCTGGACGCCGAGAACTCTGCTCTCCGTCAATCTACCGGATACATGGAGAGGGACACCCGCGTGATCGAGTCAGGGGACTTCCGGGGAAGCGAACTCCGGCTACAGTATGGTACGATATAATGAGAGAGAAGCTACACTGGTTATTTTGAACTCTCTCTCTCATAGTGCACTGCTTTCTGGCAGGTCCATGGTATATAACGTCTCCACGCTTCTCTGTCTTCCGCTTTCCTCTTCATTCCCACATATGCGTGGGTCTAAGTCATCTAACATACATAATCTCAGCCTGCCTCTTTTCCCTTCCATTCTACCTTCCAATTGGAACTATATTGGTTAATAGAATTTAAATGTTACTATGTGAGTAAAAAAATGTAAATTGAATTATATTGGTCAATTATACAAGTCAATTAATTGCTTGTAGGCCTAAAATAGACTTGAGATCTTAAGTACCTTTGGCGAAAATAAACATAATATCTATCTATCTATATTTACAGTAATGATAAAGGAATAGTTATTTGAACTAGTGAGAAGAGCCTAGACGAAATGTATTTTAGACTTTTAAACTTAAATTATCATAATCTCTAATTGAGTTACAAAATTCAGGTGGCATGCACTTGTGATAAGCAATTCTACTTGTAAAATAAAAGGTCTATTTTTGCTAGTAAAATTTAGAAATTTAATCTTTTGTTTTTAATATCTACTTGATCACTTTCAGACGCCCTGATGGAAAGATATAATGAACAGGAACAGGATTTGAAGAGATACAAGGACAAAGTCTATAAGTTGCAGGCTGAGCTACAGTCTGTGAGTCTACTGTGCCATTGCTATTGTTTCAAATCTTAACTGTAACTTAGTCTTTATTGATATCTCAGCTAATATTTTATAGTATATATTTTCGGTTGTCAGCTAGATAGTTTTTTAATTGTGAACTTTTTGAAGGCCGTTTAATTATATAAATTTTTGATTTAATTGCGCGGTATATTCGTTGATTCAGTTGAAATTAATAAATATAGATAATGATGATGATAATGATGATGATGCTGATGATGATAATGATGATGATGCTGATGATGATTATGCTGCTGATGATGATGATGTGCATTTAATAATGTTCATGTATTATTTTGCATGAATCAGATTAACGAGGATGAGCGTAGCAAGAGGGATAGCGAGAGCGCCACGAGACTACAGCTTCAGGATCAAATCTCGCACCAGTCAGAGAGAATGAAGAAGCTCGAGGAAGCTTGCAGGAAACAAGAAACCGTTATTACTGAGATGGAACTGCAACTTTCAGAAAAATCTGGAAAAGAAGGAGAAAATGGTAAGTTCTAAACTTAGCAATCATTTTAAGACTTACAAATCGAATATTTAGTCCTAATCCTTAATTGTTTGTCATTTGCATGTATGGATAGTTATTAAAAGCAAAAAATTAAGGTACAAAGACTTGAAATAATAAGTGAACTTTTCTATTAATCGGTAGATTAATTAATTATTTTATTTCAAAGCCACAACATTACGAACACGTGGAAAGACATTAGGCCTATATATTATATTTAAATAACTGATTTTTTCCCAGTGATTTAAACTCGGTTAAAGTCAGATTAAAACTGACGGTGACAAAAGAATCAGTTATAAATGATTGGAAATCAATAATATCGGTGCTATTTATTTACTTAAAGGAAAATAACAACAACAACAACAACAAGCGTTATAAGGTCCCTATTAGAGTATTACAATTGTCCAAGACAACATTTAACTACTAATGATGGAGTATTTTTTGAACCACTGTACATGTACATGTATATGTATAAAGGGAGGCAGAAAATTATAGTCCGGAATACCCGACGAAGAGCTATGTCTCATAAAGTATATTTATTAGATTTTATTTCCTGTATATTTATATTAAATAGCATAGGAATGTGTCCAAAATCTATCTATACGTGAATCCGATTAATTTTTCTTATCGCATTTTACCAATTTCAATATGGAATCTTGATTTTAATTACAGAAGCTCGACTGAAGCTTCTTCTGTCAGAGAACAAGCGTCTACGAGAGGAACTAAAGAGACATATGGTATGAGCTAGGCATACATTCAAGCATACATATGGTATGAGCTAGGCATACATTCAAGCATACATATGGTAAGAGCTAGGCATACATTCAAACATACACATGGTATGAGTTAGACATACATTCAAACTTACACTTGGTAAGAGCTACGCATACATTCAAGCAGACACATGATAAGAGCTGGACATACATTCAAGCATACACACGGTAAGAGCTAGACATACATTCAAGCATACAAATGGTAAGAGCTATGCATACATTCAAGCATACACATGGTAAGAGCTAGACAAACATTCAAGAGACATGCATCTAATGCATCTTAAATTGCTTTAGCATTTTTAGTTCAATAAAGCAGCTACCTAAGTACTAAGCAGTTAAGTGCTATAAAATATCTGCAGAGAGGACTGATGTAGTTTTGTAATAGACAGGTTGTTTATTGTACATTACAATGGTATTGCTTTCTTTATGGAAGATGCCTTGCAGAGGTATTCTTGTATTATTGCAGGTGTATTATTTTTACCTCTTTTTCTCGCCGGCTTGATTTTATCTCAACAGTGCTCTATGTTGTCATTGATGACTGTAGCACTCTAATTGTTGTTATGCTACAGGACGAATCACGTCGATACTACAATGAGTACGCTGACTATCTCAACCGCTACTGGAACCCTGCGGCTAAAGACATATTTCAGGTATCTATGAACTTAATTAGTCTGTTATTTAAATACAAAGGACATTTGAGGTATCTATGAACTTAATTAGTCTGTTATTTAAATACATAGGACATTTGAGGTATCTATGAACTTCATTAATCTGTTATTTAAATATGTAGGAGATCTGAAGTATCGGGGCCTATTAATAAAGTACTATTAAATACTGCATGTAGGTTAAAGAGAACGACTCTGTAGTTAGAGGCATCTCTCCCGTTCTCTCGCCGCAAGCACCGACCAGACACCGAGAGTTCGTCGAATCACCTCAGGTTCGTCCACTCGTGAATATTCTAAATTAGAAGGTACAAAAGCCGGAATATAAAAACAATTAAAGTTCTACTGTCATACATGACAACATCGAGCACTATTGTGACAAATCCAAGCCGGTGAACAAAAAGTTGGTCCAAAGACAGTGCTAATTCCAAAATTCAGAAATTCAGTAAAATAAAATGAAATTAAGATTAATTCTCTTAATTAATTATAATTAAGGTTACCTTCATATATTTATAATATATATAGGATTTAGGATTGTTATTCGTGTTGTGTCCGGGTGGCATAAGAATTTAGAGGTAGGTAGGTAGGTAGGTTGTAGTGTGTTTAACTTTAAGATTCAGAAGCACAAGGCTTCTTTTCAAGACGACTCGACACACTCGAGCTACCGTCACAAAGATTAGTGTACCAGTAAGTTACTGGTAAGACAATTACCCACATTTTTCGGTAACACAATTAACAGAATTAATCACATAATTAATCAAAGTTAGCACAGTTAATTCACCTTACTTAATTAGAAGGTAACAAAAAAGCCGGTGTATAATAACAATTAGAGTGCTACTATCAGACATGACAACATCGAGCACTACGATGACAAATCCAAGCCGGTGAGCAAAAGCATGGTCTGAAACGGTGCAAATGCGAAAATCCTGAAAACGAGATCTAAAGATAAAGTTAGCCAAGTTAATAAGTTACAGTAAGTTAATAATAAATAACAATGATAATTTTAATAGCAGTTAATAAGTTATGAAGTTAAGTTACTAGGCCTAGTTAGACTTAACTTCTTTCAATTGACGCGCAGCTTAACCGAGTGCGCTAAATCCCGCTCGCCTCCCCCCCCCCCTTTATTGTACTCCAAGCTTGAAGAATATAAAATATAAAACAAAATATATAATAAAATTGTATATATATATATATATATATATATATATATATATATATATATATATATATATACACACACATTAGTGAAATAATATAATAGGTTAAATTATAAAATGAAAATAATACAAAACATATCGTAAAAGTGTTGGAAATATACCATAATTTTACCTGATGTTATTTTACAAGGTTATACAAATACTGAATTAATATCGGTTTTCTCATCGAAGGAAGATATAGGTGACGTACAACAAATAAAATCTGTAATATCAGATATATAGATAGATTATTGACGTTATTTAAACAGTATCAAAGCTACCGAACGCCTGAGGATATTCTCAAGGAGAACGGTCTGAATCCATCCTCGGTTAGTAAAAGATATCTATTTTTAAAAACAATAACGGATGTCCACTGAACTGCTTTTGGAACCTTTCAAAGCAGAACACGACAAAAAGTAACCTTAGAGGCTCCTTCAGTTAAGAATTTAGAAAATTCTGTAACCCTATGGCTGGATTTCATGTTAGCGCATTGACGAGTAGCCAGGGCAAATGCTGCAGTACACAGGGTTATATTTATGTCACAGTTACTCTAATTACACATACATGTACATACATTATGCAGCCTAATTCGACCTCCGTTAGATATTGATCCGAATTAGCTAAATATTTTGTGTAGTGAGAATTTTTTCTGGAAGAATTCTTGTGAACCGAACACAGTACTCTAGGTCAGTATTCTCCTACACTGAAGTGAAGGTTGAGCAAATTCTAGTCTAAACCGCATTTTTCTTGGGATTTTAACATTTTTCGTTGTTTACAGTGGGAGAGAAATTGGAGATGATCGATCAAACCCCCCAACTTCCAGGCTTCCGGGCATTCTAAATGTGAATGTAGGCCTGTATTATCCAACAAAGTTTAACTTCATCACTATGTATATGCCCAGTTTCGCTATAATATATGTTCGTTTTATGCACAAACTAACAAGTAATAATAATTACTTGTAACTAAGTAATAATAATTACTTGTAACTAAGTAATAATAATTACTTGTAACTAAGTAATAATAATTACTTGTAACTAAATAATAATAATTACTTGTAACTAAGTAATAATAATTACTTGTAACTAAGTAATAATAATTACTTGTAACTAAGTAATAATAATTACTTGTAACTAAATAATAATAATTACTTGTAACTAAGTAATAATAATTACTTGTAACTAAGTAATAATAATTACTTGTAACTAAGTAATAATAATTACTTGTAACTAAATAATAATAATAACTTATAACTAAGTAATAATAATTACTTGTAACTAAGTAATAATAATTACTTGTAACTAAGTAATAATAATTACTTGTAACTACGTAATAATAATTACTTGTATTACTAGCAACCAATAATTTTATAGTCGTTTGTTACATTATATTGTTTTAGAAATAGTGAACGGTTTCTTACTAAGCTGATAATTAATTGATTTAAGATTTTAAATAATAATAATAATAATAATAATGAAGGTTTAACGTCTATTATTATGTATTATTATAATAATATTATTTCGTTTAAATGTTCTATTTTAGGTGAGAGTTTCTGGAACAGACAGAACTTACTCTCTTCGCTTGCCGCCTATATAGCAGCACAGTACACTGTACAATACATTGATCTCAGTGGCGTGCTCACATCGGTGACAGGCATTGGTAAACTGACGTGATTGAAATGACTACTTACGATATATATATTTGGAATTGAAAAATACGATAATAATTTTTAAAATGAAAGAGAAAGCGGGTAAAGAAAGATATATATATATATATATATATATATATATATATATATATATATATATATATATATATATATATAGAGAGAGAGAGAGAGAGAGAGAGAGAGAGAGAGAAAGAGAGAGAGAAATTAGTCAGCTTAAGTTTTGAAGACAACGCATGAATGAGAACCGTCTGTTAAAGCTGTTAAAACTCTCAGGGTTAAGAGCGCATTTTTGGCACCACACATGCACTGTCAGAGACTGTCTCAAAGTGCGGGTTTGAACCCATGCTCACTTGCTTATCAGGCAAGCATCGCGGCTCTTGGCTAAGTACCTTATCTTTTCCTACTCAAAGATTCGACAGTTGGTGTACTCTATGTGGTACTACATCAATACATCAAATTATCTGGTCTTCATCTCTCTACCAGATCAGGATATTCTTCATCGAAAGAGCGACTAGATTGAGTTAAAATACTAATTTAACTGATTAAGCTAACAACCTGGCTAATTAATTGATTAAACTACTTTGTCTATAAATGTTTATTTAATGTGGTTGGTTTAATGAACATTTTCACTCACTACAAATGACAATTTAGTGAGAATTATAATAATAAGAAAGACTTAATAGCGTAGGGGTAGCGTCATGAAGTTTTAAATGACAGATCCTGGAATGAATTGAACCTTCATGGGTTCTAATCATAGCCGCGCTGATCTGAGAGTAAAATATCGGACATTCACTGGACTGGCTATACGGAAAATGGTCTACATTGCCTAACGGTTTAAACATGTGGCATTAAAAGTGATAGATATCAACATAGTTGATCATTTCACTATAATGCGTGTTTACCTATTATACTAACTATATAAAAGAAAAAAGTTGCAATCTTGTAAAAAATAAAACCATTATTTGTAAATTCGTTTACTTTTAGTATAATAACTATAATATAATAGTTATACTGCAGCTTAAAGTCAGAAAGGAATAAAAACCGACAACCATATCAATAACGACGTTATTATATTTCATAATAAGTATAATAATGCATTAAACAATTCCCATAATAGACACAACTGATTTAAAAAACCAACAATATCACATGATAATTAATTACATATCCATATTGGATAAAATACCTGTGTTGTTATCATAGAGACATACAAAATAGCAACCAAGATCTCTAGCATCAATAATCGAATATACTAAAAGGAAACTACAAATTAGTTTCCAAATACGACAATACTGTACAAATTCGGTGGCCCATACTACTTTTGCGGTGGTGTCCAATGCAAGGCTAAGCTATTAGACTCTTTTAAACTGTACAAGCAATTTACTAAATAGGTGTTGTAATTAAATTGAAGGAAAGAACTGAGAATAATGTTCGCTTCGTATTGCAACGTAGTACAATTCGCTTCGTAGTACAATTGCTGTCTGCACGGGATCCTAAGCTGTCCACTGATACTGAAGATTGTAGCATGCGTTCTTGTTACTTATTCATAAACTAACAGGATTGAATATACGCTAGCGTCATCGTACTTCACCGTTAGATTGAAAATAGTTAAACACACAATAAAAAAACTTTAAATTAATTTAAGAAAACTTGAGACTTCGGTGGAATGTATGTTTTCTACCAGTACATATTCTACGCCAAGTTTATCGTTATTTTCCTGTTCGATAGCATGCCACTGACCCGGAGAGCACTGGATTTGAATCCAGCACATTCTAATCCGCTGTCGCACAACTTTCCAACAAACAATCGGCTCAGCCCGTTACGATCTTACCATCAATCAAATCTTCCCGAAACAATCACCCCTTCCAGACACGATCTCTCTCTCTCTAGTGCTCTGCAAAGCGGCAGATCCAAGGTACACATTCCTACTCACAAGCTGCTTTTCACGCTCCATAAAAGCACACCATCGATTAACGATTTAATCCCTTCACAAATGGCTAAGCCTTATCCACACCTTAATGTAGCCTATAGCATGGGAATAATATGGCTTCTGAGGTTGTTTCGCGTTGCCTTCCTCAGTGCAATAGTGGATTAACTGCTATTTAATCCTGTGGAAAAATTTCATGGTGAGGTGGTCGCCTCAACCTTCCTCAGCTCCTGCCTTAGTCGCCTCTTAAGTACACGCAGCAGCTTGTTTGCCGTGGTCCCACACCCGGGCTCAACACGGGGTGCCGGACACGATACGGATGGTAAATCCCTAATCCTGAGTTTTTTAATTCATTAGCCTTGCCCTTTAATCACAGTAATTTCTCACATTTTCACCGCTATATATTGCTGTCGTACATTGCTGCCCTATACATTGCTTATACATTTGCATTTTATGCTTGAACTAATGTTAAAATAATCCTTAGTAGCACAATAGCGAGCATACGACAGCGCATATTAATCTTCACCATCTTTTATCAGCATCTCTAAGTCTTTTTTCACGTTCTTTGAGGCCTACAGAACGGATGCTAAGCAGACTTTTGTGAAATACTTGATACTGACGAAGCGATTCGGTAGATGGCTAGATAACACAGGATGAGAACTTAGAGACAGCAACAACTGTGAGACAATGAAGAGAAATCATTCACAAAATGGTGAGTAAGACTATGGAGAGAAATCATTCGACAGATTGCGAGTAAGAGATTCTAGGAGGCTGTTAGGAGCCGCTGGTAGTGCGTGTAAACATCAGAGTCAGGAATGTGAAGTGAGAACTCTAACTGAACGAGTGTTGTGAACTCACAGGCGAACACGTCCCGTCTGTGTATCTTAAACGTCTCCTCGAGCTCCTGCAGCAAATAATATACAACATACAACATACAACAGACAGACAACATACAACAGACAACATACAGCATACATCATTCAACATACAACAGACAGCATACAACAGACAACAACAACATGCAACAGATAACATACAACATACCACAACCACCAGACAACATGCAACAGATAACATACAACATACAACAGACAACATTCAACATACAACAGGCCACACACAACAGACAACAACAACATGTAACAGATAACATACAACATATAATATACACCAGATAACATGCAACATACAACATTCAACTTGCAACACACAACATACAACAACAACATGCAACAGACAACATACAACATACCACAACCACCAGACAACATGCAACATACAACAGACAATACGCAACAGACAACAACAACATGCAACAGAAAACACTCAACATAACATACAACCAACAACATGCAATATAACACACAACCAATAATATACAACATAACAAATCAGACAATATGCAACATAACACACACAACCAACAAAATACAACATAGCTTTATCGAATAAAGTTTAAATTAGATTCTGTATAATTCATATAATTTAATTTAGATTCTGTATAAATCATATGAAATACCTGTATAAATTACATGAGTTTTCTCTATATATACAATAACGGTAACCTGTATTAACTTGGAAAGTTCTTGACCTTTCGTGTCGTTCAATTTCGCTGACAACACTAAACAAGCGCTTGCTATCTGCTTGCGCTTCACTTTTGTCAATAGACCCTAAAAAATAAAATAACAGTATAAATAAATGTAGAATAACAAATTAAATAAAACAATTAAAATACCTAACTACAGCTTGCTAGCCTGAGGGTTGCTTTTAATATTGAACAATCCACTAGAAGCATTTAGAAGCAGCACTAATCACTGTTCTACACAACCACTAGTTTTTTCTAAAAACAAGGGATCAAAATAGGACGTTAGGGAATGATTTACAAGTTTCACGCTGTACTAAACTTTGTCCAAATTTGAAAACAAATTGAGTATTTTATATATATTTGCTGGTATTTGTATATTGTATTGTATATTTGTTTTGTATATTTTAGTGTTTTTAAATTATTATATTATCGTAAATATATTTTAATGTATTAAGGTATGCTTTATGCTAATGTGCAGGGGTACTGTGAAGCAAGTAGCAATATGCTAGATTGAATGTCTTGATTTGCTGAAGCTTTTAACTACTTCATATGGTTTATTTTGGCTATGTTTGTTCAGGGCATATGTCAGTGCTTTCGTGGCCTTTGTGTCCTTTTTCACTTTATCTCATGTATTTCTTGCGTGTGATGTAGCCTAAAGTGAACATGATTTAAATTCAAGTATAACCACGATAACTTACCCTAAGTATAATCTTTTCAAAGTAGACGTAGGACTGCGCCACTGTCCACAAATCAATTCCACACTAAACAAGAAATACAATACAACATAATACTTACAAAAGATCCCTTGGAAAGACGTTTGAAGAAGTGTGAAAAAGCTTTCAATAATGTATTGAGTCAATCTACGTTGCCTTAAAAACTGTTGCAAGTAGAAAGTAAGCTGAAGCAAAACAAAAAAATGATAAACTGCGATAAGAAAGCTATTCCGTAAAGTTTAACTCAAGTATACAGATTGCTTATTCACGCAGTTTTGTGTACTATGTAGAGAGTTACACGGAGAAATTTTTTTTCTCCGACTCCGTACTATTCCTAAAAAGAAACTACAGTTATCTCATCCGTGTTACTCTCTAGTACTATGTCTTATTACAAAGATACATTCACTTCCGTAAGGATGCAAGGAACAAATTCCAATCCTGTAGTGACTTAATCAGATAATTAATTTCATATAATATCGAAATCAATTTTATGTTTTGGCATAAGTATACTTGGATATTAGGTCTCATTGAATTTAATTCACAAATGTTTTAACATAACATAAAAAACAAATTAAATTCACTTTTAATATATTAAATGCACTTAGAGTAAATTATAAATTAACTATACAAGTTTTAAACTATTAAACTTATACATTAAATTAAACTAGGTACCTTGGTTAAACTGCAATTCTAGGGAAGATGATGACGATGATGATGAAATGTCCTTAGATTAATTAAGACTATAATTTGATATTCTTACATCACTTTAATTTACTTAAAAACTAAAGTAAAATAGTACAAATGAATTCAATAAAACAAAGCCTTTACCTTAGTGTGAGCAATGCGTTTAAGATCTCGTTTGAGACTTCGCAGTTTACTCAGAGTGAGCTGTATGTGGGGAAATCTATCCTTAAACTTCTCATTCAGTTCTTTCTTTAAGTCGTCCGGTCTTGCATAGTCAATCACAGATATCTGCTTACATATAGGAAATATTTAAGACACTATATGTGTACTAACTGATCTCTGTCAAAAATTTACTTCAATCATTTAACCTAGTAGGCTTTAATTAGTAGCACTACAAAGTAATTAGGTACTACAAAGTAATTAGGTACTACAAAGTAATTAGGTACTACAAAGTAATTAGGTACTACAAAGTAATTAGGTACTACAAAGTAATTAGGTACTACAAGTAATTGGGTACTACAAAGTAAGTAAGAATTGGTACTAGCATCATTCTAATCAAGTAATATGTCGTTAGAATCATATTAACCATTATCATTTCCTTAATTTTTTAAAATATTATTTTGATTTCTTTAAAAATGGTATTACAGTGGTATATTTTAATATTACTTAAGTATTTCCTGTATATATCTAAGGAAAGACATCATATAGATCATATATAAATCATCATATATAAATAAGATATGATATGCATGAAGATGGAAAAGCAGACAATAATTAATAAATATTTCTTCTAAATATTCTGCTAAAATCATTTCAAAAAGGCTCAATTTTGGTTAAGATGGTAAAGCTAGTGTTAACTTCAGTTTCTTCACTCGAAAGCGATGTCAGTGACGGGGAGCCCAAGATTTGAACCCCGCTAATGCCTTTTTGAAAGCATTAGTACGTCGTATGACGAACCATGTAAGAAGAGAAGGTAAGTAGAGTTCTGTGACGACCAGATCTCAGCTCGGGGTCGTCCAGTACGTTAGGATTGTAGGCCAGTTCATCCGAGGCAGTGGCATCTGTATATAATGTAAACACGCATTATAGTGAAATGATCAACTCTGTTGATATCTATCACTTTTGATACCACATGTTTTAACCGTTAGGCAATTTAGACCATTTTCCGTATAACCAGTTCAGTGAATGTCCGAGATTTTACTCTCAGATCAGAGCGGCCGAGATTAGAATCCATGAGGGTTCAATTCACCCCAGGATCTGTCATTTAAAACTTCATGACGTTACCCCTACGCTATCAAGACATTCTCAACATCACATAGAACAAACAAATCCAGAATTACACAAGATGATCGTTAAAGCTAATTTCTAAACTAAAATTTGCTTCAGTAAGCATAGTTGTCTTAGAATGAAGAATTGTACTTCTGATGAATTTTTAAAAATAAAAGTGGTGCTTCTGCGCTTAACGTTAATTCTACGGTAAAACCGCAGAAGACCATGATCAAGTTCATCATATGCTCTTAATATATCATATATATATTAATATAAGATAAGATTATCATATATATATGTATATATATATATATATATACATATATACATACATGTACATATATATATATATATATATATATATATATATATATATATATATATATATATACACATATATTAATATGAGATAAGATCATCAAATATATATGACAGGGAATCCAAACACACCAGAGTTAGGCATAGCAGCATCGAGCAGTTGCAGAGATCCAGTGACTTCAGTAGAGACAGCTCTGGGCTGGACTGATTTAGATGGATGTAGGAAATTACCATACGATATATCCTACAACAATAGCATTATCATAAGATATATATCCTACAACAACAGCGTTACTATACGATATATCCTACAACAACAGCACTACCATACGATTTATCCTACAACAACAGCGTTACCATACGTTATATCCTACAACAATAGCGTTACCATACGATTTATCGTACAACAACAGCGTTACCATAAGATATATCCTACAACAGTAGCGTTACCATACGATATATCCTACAACAATAGGCAAATTCTATAGGCCACTTTATATATTTCCAAAAAAGTTCCTTAGAGTATGGTATAAATGTCAACAATGTTTGATCTGGAGAGATCTTGAGGGCATTAAATATCATAGTTTCGTAACATCTAAACAAATGCACAAGCAGCATATGAGGACCAGAACTGCTTTAACTACTCTCAGGGGATATGTCCGTAAGATACTCAACAGCAAATAAGTATGTGTGGGGTTCAAATCTTGGAAATAAAAAAATGCGCTCATCACTGATATCGCTTTTGAGAGAAAAGACCGACATTCACATAACATTTTTAAGCTTTTTTCTCTCTCTCTTTAATAAATGACTAGACTGTTCCAAAACGAGAAGAAATCCTCATGTTGAAGTAGTCGTTACCCCACTTACAGTTTTACTATAAGTTTTATCTGGTAAAAGCTGGTAGCGCTAATGTTAACGTCAGTTTCCTCACTCAAAAGCGATGCTAGCGACGGGCGAGCCCAGGATATGAACCCGCACGTACTGATCCGCAGTCGAGTATCTTACCGATATCAGATATCTGATCAGATATCTGTTCAGATAAAACTGACGTAGGTGGCGGTTTTTAGGCTAGCATGCCTGAACTGGTCAGAAGGCTATAAATTTATTTAAATTATTACATTATTACATTATTATATTATTATATTATTATATTATTACACTGCTTCTAACCTGCCCGGCTTCACTGACACTGTTTTCCAGAGTCTGGGCTTCTGTTAAGTTCGTTGTTGGAAGTTTTTGATCCCTGCTGCACAACGAATAATTAGAAACAGCCTTAAAAGAAAACTTTACGTGGTTAATATAAAAAAAACTCCATATACTCGGTTGTAGGACAAAACCCCACAATATTACCTTTAACTTAATCCTAAAGATGCAGTTTTAAAAAGAAATACCATAAATATAATTCTAAAAAAATTAGAAGTTACCATTACAAGTTTTAACGTAAATAACAAGTTCACACAAAATTTGTAGCTGAAAATTCATAACCTGGTAGCAGCATTCCCCCTGTTCCTATCGTATCGAATCAGAGAATAGAGAATAAAAGGCGAGGCTCGCAATGCTGTAACCACTACGATTCTATAAATATAACAAACAGGTTTTATACAGTATCACAAAAATATAGTTGCTTAAAGTGCTATACATAAATATTATTATAACGAGATACATACTATGGACCTGCTGTTAAGCGATACAGACAGCTAATTAGAGGGACAGCTAATTACTGAGCAAATAAGAGAAGATAAAGATGAAGGAATATATATCAGGGACCAGTCTAATCAGTGGATCACTGAAAAGAGATAGATCTGTACTCTACAGTATTAACTGCTATCTACATATCATTAATTAACAATTAAACAATAGTGACGAAACAGCTAAAAATTAAGTTCCGTAGTATACACATAGTATAAAGTGCTCATCATTCATAGCCTTTACAACTACATAAAAGAGTTGCAACATAGAGAACAGTTGATAAAACATGAAGATGCTATATTTTATATGAGGACTTATTTCATTAGATTCTTTTATAAATAAAAGGAGCTAAAACTTAATTTTTTTTTTTGAAATAAAATTCCATTATTATCATTTGAATTCTCAAATGTAATGTAATTTACCTTTTACTTAGAATAGCAGTACATATCTCATCTTATACCAAGAAACTTATTTCTTGTAACATATATTTCAAGGGCATTTGCTAACTCTCATATAAATATTATCTTGTATCTATATTATATATATATATATATATATATATATATATATCTATATATATATAATATATATATATATAATATATAATATATATATATATATATATATATATCTTTAATATATAATATATACTTTATACATATATATATATATATATATATATATAGATATATATATATATATATATATATATATATATATATATGTATATATAATACACATGCATATAGTCGTACAGTACCTGGCTTTGTTGGAGGACCGGGAGGCCCTACCACAGAGCACATGCTGTTTGTTGAGGAGAGCTATGCTGGGGTTACTGACGGAAGCCTCCGAGCACAGCGACCCTGCATTGGAATGATGGCGACTACTTGGCGCGTTGATTGCCAAATCTAAACATAGAATATGAATAATTGTAATAACTCACAGGCTAAACAGTATTTTATTTTTAGATAATTTTTTATTTATAGATAATTTTAACAAGACACAATGCAATGCTGAGGAATTGAATGACATAAAATACCTGACATGGCCTTGAAGAGAGACAGTGAACGTTATTTATTGCTTCATTAATTTATTAATGTAGTGATGAAACTGAAAAAAACTAACAGAATAAAATAAACATAAACTGAACGCCACGATAACAAATAAATGAGGATATAGAAAACGAGAAGCATACATGATGCAGATTTCACAGCCACAGACGATTCTTGCAGCAGAGTAAAAGAATTCGCAAGATTTTCTGTCTCATTGCTTTCTGCTATCTGCAGCGGAATATCAGGGTTAAGGACTTCTACAGTGCGTAGGACACTGGACCCAAGCGAGTGAGTGACCAAACTGTTGGCACAGGAACGATCTTCCACCATAATATCTTCCAAATGTCTGTTTGAAAAAGAAACGCTAAATAAATATGCAAGGAAAGTAATGTGACTGGTTGAACCCAGCGAGACAGAAACCAATATCACTGTCATCATCATGAATATTATCATCTTCAACACTGCCATCATCATGAACATTAACATCTTCAACACTGTCATCATCTTCAACACTTTCATCATCTGCAACATTATCATCTTCAATACTGTCATCATCATCAACATTATTATCTTCAACACTCTCATCATCATCAACATTATCATCTTCAACACTCTCATCATCATCAACATTATCATCTTCCCTCAATACAAAGATCTGTAAATGTTAATAACATGTAATCTCAAAGAAATCAACATTACTGAAGTTTTCTCAGGCAATTCCACAGCGTTAATGCAAAACTAATGGACAGAATAACGACAAGTGGAAACTAACGGACAAATACATTTACATTTGCATACAAATTTGCATACAAATAGAGGCTACAATTCTAAACTGCTAAATAATAAATTTAGAATGGTTTTCGTAATTAAGGTAAATTTATATTTACCGATTTAATCCGAACTCTTTCTCTTCAGAGTGCTGTAGTAAAGAGCTGAGCCCTTGTCTACCACGTGGAACCAGAGTGCTGAAAGCTGTATCACGATGAGATCCATCTAGTGATATATTTGAGAGAAAACTCAAGGCTGCCACACGACGTCTCCGATCGTAATTGGCCATTTTAATAACTCGGTCATATAATTCTAAAACAGTTATTTAATAGTAACGATTAATATTGAAATTACGGCAGAAAATAAGTAAATAAAATAAGTGAGTATTAGAAAAATAAGTACAAAATGTTAATTTTAGATTCTTTCATTATATATATATATATATATATATATATATATATATATATATATATAACCTGTTAGCCATGTTGTGTCTGGGATGAATAGACCAACTGTAAACAGGATGTGTCATAGGAGACTGAGCAAGAACTGAGGACGGCAAAGGAAAACCATCTCAGAAGCCGTATTATTACCACGCTGTAGGTTACATTAACGTGTGGATAAGGCAAAGCCTTTTACGAAGGTATTAACACATTGATCGAGGGAGTGCTCTTTACTTAGCATGAAATATGAATCAGCCTATGAGTAATGAATATGAAACTTTGACCGGCCACTTGACAGAACACTAGAGTGAGAGAGAGATAAATATTTAGGTGTTGTCTTTAACTAATAAACTGATTTTAATATGATTATGTTCAATTCTTTCAGAAATATATCACATTATTTTCATTTTATTTCTTAAACAAGTTTTTTCAGTTAAAGTTTAAGCTTTATCAAATTTTAAAATTATCTTTTCTTATCTGTGTTTATAGATACCACAGTAGTTCACGGCTTACTTCTGAAATCTAAGTATCTCATTTAGAAGTGAATTAAGTGTCATGAAGATCGATTCTCAACAAGCTTCATTAAACTTCTGTGTGACCGATTCTCATAACAGCTGATATTAAATTTCGAAGTTCATTAAATGATCATGAATTGATTGATCAATGATGAATTGATCATGAATGATTTCATTATAATGTACATACATATTTAAGATTGGAACTCAATATTTATTCCTAATTGGATACGCCATTAATTCTCAAACGATTATTAGCTGCTCTACCTTTAATTTCTGTAAGTGTGAACATGTTTAAGACAAAGTTTTATTTTCACTAACACGATGAATGCTAGCACGATTGTGCCTCCAATCTTTCTTTATATTGATTAAATTAATACACAGTTCAGTGTTTTTAAATGTTTATGTTTCAATTAGTCCTTGGCCTTTAAGAAAACAATCTGGGAAATACCACGGAGCAAAAGCTTCTTCTTTTCTCTTTAACAGATTCTCGTCATTTAAATGTTAAACAAGACTAGACATTCAACCAGTATAAATGAAATAATGAGTTCTTTAATTGGATATGTTCAAAGAACTGGATATGTAAGCCTACCTACATTAGGAATATAGACTAGAACAGCAATTATGTACATCAAATATTTTAGACAACAGAGTACTATATTGAGTGCGTGTGTATGCGCGCGGAGAGAGAGAGAGAGAGAGAGAGAGAGAGAGAGAGGACGGAGAAAGATATATATATATATATATATATATATATATATATATATATATATATATATATATATATATATATATATAGAGAGAGAGAGAGAGAGAGAGAGAGAGAGAGAGAGAGAAACGGAGATCGACACATACAGATAGAATTGATATTTAATCATTAATTTTATTTAATCTTTAATTACATTAAATTACTGTCTTCAATTTTGTTATTGACGACAATGGCATTCTAACTGCTTGTGGTTTTTAATGATATTTCCTACCTCAGATAATTCATTATGAACATCTCCCCATCATATTATGTACCACTATCATGTTAGAGTGTATTTCAGTATATACCGTTGCTGTTCTGTTTATCTATCTCACTTCAGTGCCCTGCCAAGTTCAAGGTTCATATTCATACTCAAATTCTGCTTTCTCGTTTCATAAGAGCACTCCTTAGATCAACAAGTTAATCTCTTCACAAAGTCTATGCCTTATCCATACCTTATGTAGCCATAGGTAGTGCCTTATCCATACCTTATGTAGCCAATAAGGTAGATAAAGTCTATGCCGTATCCATACCTTATGTAGCCTATAAAACTTGTGTTACAAGTCTTTGTGACTTCCTTAACCACTATAATTATTGTTAAGTTAAGTTATAGCTTGGGAAAATATGGCTTCTGAGGTGGTTTCCCGTTGCCTTCCTTAGTTAGATGAATTAATAACTTTTAATCCTGGGGGAAAATATTTCATGGTGAGGTGGGTCCCCTCTTGCCATTCTCAGCTCCTGCCGTACTCGCCTCTTACGTACGCGCAGCACATTGTTGCGGTTGCCCTATTCTGCAGTGGTCCAACCACACCCGAGCACAACACGGGCAATTCTGCCTATGGCAGTCTATAATTAAGTTAGGCTTATAATTACTTTAACAAACTAATTACCAAACATTTCTTAACTCGAATCAACGTCTGTTCTATCATCCTCTGATGACATTCATGCTCTTTATTATCACACAACTACCATCACAGTTGTCAGCGATAGATACAAAATAATTTTAGACAATTATCAAAATATCAAAGTATCAAATAATATCTAATCGAATATAATCTATAAAAACATTTATTCTATACTATTCTCAACAGAACTAGCTTATTAAATGACGCATTTGACCAGTCTGAACTAATTTTTAAAATATTTACCAAACAATTGCAATGAACACTTAAACAGAAATAAAATACTAAATTAAATTTATGTTTATAGCTATACATAAAGAAACGATATTTTAACTAGACATAAAAATCCACATTATAATACAACAAATTCCCTTTCACTTCTATAGTTTATTAGTATATTTTATTAGTAGGCTTATATTTTAACTACCTGATAAAGCAACTCTACAAGCAACTGGTAACAAAAGCTGAGAACTGTCATGATTACTGAAGCCCTGGTGATGGAATTAACAAAATTAGCAATATTATTAAATAAATAAAAGTCGCTTTGATTAATTTTATGCGATAATAATTTTACAAGCATGAAATTTAAGTTGATTTAGACAACAAAATATTAAATTTCTCGTCCAGCTTGCAGCTGATAACCTGAAATCCGAATGTAGCTCAGCGTTAAGATAAGTGAATTTTGATCTTTTAATTAATACGCCCTAGGTACCATCTTGAAAGGAAAAAACTCTAAATTAATCATTAAAGCATCATTTCATTCCTTTCCTATGAAATAATATATTGTAGTATGTATATTATACATAAGTCTAACAGGATTTCATTGTGATCTCAAAATATTAACTAGTTGATTTATATAACAGCAGTGAACAGAAACATATACCGAAAGGCACGTAAATATCGTCATAAGCTGAGATTATTAACATAACAAAGGTATTCTTCGAACTGCTGGCGTTGAATAACGATTCAGACAAAAGTTCTTATACGACTGAGCACTGAGCAGTGTTTTAAAAAGTCTCATCCGTGTAGTTTCATTGATAGCAGCGATTAGGATTAATTATAACAAAATGCGAGTATTGAAGTATTGATATAACAAGAGGATTCCTCAAACTATGCTCTTGTATTAAAATAATCGAATGCTTTTGTGAAAATTCTTTTCGATGACGATCCAGAGTTGTTGTCTCACCAGAATTTTCTCGACGCACAGCACGAGATTTCTGCAACAATAATATAATTAGTCGTAGGAACTGTAAATACAAAAAACCAAAATAGTAGTTCAAATGCTTTAAACTACTGACTTTAATCTTCTAACTCATCTCTATCGTCTAATTTCCATCTAGTGCCAAGAGTAGCAACCAGCACGTAAACCTCATGTTCTTTAATTCCCTTTATATGATTTCTCTTGAACTGATTTTCGGAATTTTGGAATTAGCACTGTCTTTGGACCTTCTTTTTGCTCATCGGCTTGGATTTGTCCCAATAAATAAAGTAAAAAAAATAAACACGCATTATAATGAAATGATCAACTATGTTGATATCTATCACTTTTAATACGACATTTTTAAACTGCTAGGTAATTTGTTCCATTTTTCGTATCACCAGTCCCGTGAATGTCCGAGATTTTACTCTCAGCTCTTCGCGGCTGGGATTCGAACCCACGAGAGTTCAATTTACCTGTTATATAAAACTTCATGGCTTTAACCCTACACTATTGAGACATTCAAATAAATAGTGCTCGATGTAGTCATTGATGATAGTAGCACTTTAATTATAAAGTTAGCACTTTTATTACGTTAAACTAATATACTGAAAGCCGTAAAAAGATAAATTTTGCACATCTGAAATCGTCAACTCTGGATGTTAACCTTCTTGACACGACTTAATTGTAAATCGTTGTCCACGACAACATTAAGCAACTCTTAAGAGAGTCTAAGAAGTAGAAACACGAATCTGTTAACTAACCCGCTATAGTTCTGTGCTCGCCTTCTGAAGCAGATTGTAATTTCCAACTGTGTCGCAAAAACAGCAGCACACACAACTTCTAACATTATATTTCAAACAAAAGAGTCAGAAGCTATTAACTCTATCTATTAGAAGCTATTAAGTATCTATTAGAAGCATTAACTATTTATTAAGAGCTATAAACTAGCTATTATAGGCTATTAACTACCAATTGGAAGAAATTAACTAAACATTAGATATATAAACTATCTAGTAGAAGCTATAAACCATCTCCTTGACCATTTTTTGATCATCGGACTGGCTTTCGTTTGGGACCTTACTTCACCTCAGCACATTTCTTTCGCAGATTGGTCTAGGTGAATTAATCTGTAGTGATGTGTACTGTTGGGGACGTCCGTGACATCATCCCTGGATGAGGAAACGGACGTTAAACCTTTATTGTCATTATTATTATTATTATTATCTATTAGAAGCTACTAATAATTATATCTATTAGAAGCTATTAAATATCTATTAGAAGCTATCAATTATAGTTATCTATTAGAAGCAATTGTGTAAGTTACCAGTACCACAACAACTATTCTCTATATCTTTAACTTGCATTTCTTAATGAATACATGAAGATCACATCTAACTGCAAAGCTTAGATGAGTATGCCATCAGCTCATACATTCTAAATCTTAGAATTTAAAAGAGGCTTCAATTCATTATTTACATTGCTCTATAAAAGATATAAATCAATCAGAAATCACAGTAAAATGCTAAATTCACGGACCGACTTCTACAGCAGCGAGATGTATTCTATAGGCCTCGTAGGAGAGTCGTTGAGCAATCTTATCCTCTACTTTAGCTTGCTCAGAGAGCAGTCGCTGCTGCTCTATCTGCCACTCGTCATGCTTCTCCTGGTAGTCCTTCAGCTCTGCCAGGGTCTTCCTCAGCGACCTGCAAGCAAATACAACTCACACTGCCATAACAGAATCAAATGCACCATACTCTCACATTACCACAATACAATAAAATACACCACACTCTCACTCTGCCAAAATACAATAAAATACAGTATACTCTCACTCTGCCACAATACAATAAAGTACAGTATACGCTCACAATGAAACAATAGAATGTAATCAAATACAATATACTCTCACTCTGCCAAATACAATGCAATCAAATACAGCATACTCTCACTTTGAAACAATGTAATGCAATAAAATACAGTATACTTTCAATCTGAAACAATAGAATGCAATAAAATACAAAACAATAAAATATAGTAAGATAAAATACTAGATTGTAATAGTAGATAATTGAAATGAACAAATAGCTAAATGTGTAGAGCGATGAGTCACGTAATGATACTGAGGTGCAGTGATCATATTCAAGCCGGTCAGAGAGTAAAATTTCGGACATTCAAAAGACAGGTAAATGGATAACTGACTTCACTGTCTGACGGCTTAAGCATAGGGCATTAAAAGTGATAGGTAAAATCATGAATGACCGGCTCAAGATCATCTTACTATAACGAATGTTTAACATGTCTACTGCATATAAATTACTACAAGAATCTGGCGGCAAGACAACAATGAAAGCAAATAAACAGCCCTATGCACTCATAACGACGTGATGATGGTTCAAATTAACTACATGAAGTAAAGAAAACAAAAGGCTGCTAAAGCTAATGTTAACGTCAGTTTCCTCATTCGAAAGTGATGTCAGTGAAGGGCGAGCACAGGATTTGAACCCCACACATACTGATCCGCGATCGAATATCTTACCAACATCGCCACTGGTTCCAACAACAACAACAACATGTACTAACTTGTGTTGATACTCGAGCATGGTTTCTAGTTTAGAGTGACAGAGCACGGCGTGCTTTCTCTCTCTAGCCGGCTCAAAGTCTGGCTTTAGCTTCAAAGCATTGTCAAAACAAATCACCGACTTGTTGTATTCAGAGAGTACCTGCAAAATACACACAGGTGGAGATGTAAAAATTTTGCTTTGAAGATTTTTCGCCGGTAAATTTACAGGTAAAAAGACTACATATATTTACAAAAACATACATTATATACATTTATCTACATAATATTTTTAAAAAAACTGGAGTATAAAACGATAAACACAAATTCAATTTATTTATAAACTCGAGGCACCCCTGAGGTCATTTATTTACATATCCGTGGCAAAAAAAATCACAAAACCACAAATTCCAAAAAACACTGCCCAAAAACATGCTTTTTCATCACTACACTAGAATCCACAATGACGTCAGAATTACACCACAACGATGTCAGAATTACGCCACAATGACGTCAGAATTACCGCGTATATGTTCGCCAGCGTGAAATGGCTGATATGAGTTTGATCAGAGATGTCGAGGGCCGAGTGAACGACGACTGCCGCCTCGTTTGAGTAGCGCGTGCTGTGCAGAATGTTTCCCAGGCTAATCAGCGCAAGGTCCTTGTGCTGTCTGCAATATACAATGAAAAACAGCTTAGTAAAGTGCAACCAACATCCATTCGTCCATAATGATATCTGATACTGGTGACACCATATCTTCAACTCGTTTCCTTATAGTTGGTAAAGAATGTAAGACCCACGCAACGACCAAGATTTTCACAGTAATTCGCTCATTTGGGTTCTCAACCCATGCAACAGCCTTTAGGATCTGTCGCATAAAAATGTACGACATTATCAAATATGATAAGAAAAAGATTTTAACAACCGAAAGAGAAAAAGATTTCAGATGTAATACAGAGAGCAATGTAAACTCTTGAAAATGCAAGAAATACAGATAATAACGATACGACTGATTATATTTATTAACTTTAATGAAAGATTATCATATAGCTATTTAATAACAAACAATGAGAAATGCAAATTTGATGGCAAATTAATGAAAGAAACTTTGATACCGTGGTGAGAAATGAAGAGCCCTGCGCAGACATTCTATAGCTTGATATGGATCACCCTTGGCTCTCCAGAACAGTGCTGCCAGGTTGTACAAAACCCACGACGTCGAGTTCTGAAAAAGCAAATCAAAAAGTGTATTGTCATAGCAATAATTACTTTTTAGTAATATATTTTTTATAATATATTATTTTAGTATATTGATAGCAATATACTGGGTTGTTGCTAGTATTTCTGTTATTATTATTTGGTCTGCTAATATTCTTTCGAGTAATCTGTAATACAGACAAATGAAAATGATGCACCTTAAATAAAATAAAATATTAATTAAAGTAAATATTAACTCCTACTCTGGAACTAATCTTGTTTCACCTGCCCTTCAGTGAACAGATATTGTAGATAATATCATTTATCGTATAGGAGGCACAGATTAAAATTTGCAATCAGTAAACAATTAAAAATAGCATTTATATCCTAAGAAACCAAGTAAAATTATGTGGTATTGTATCTAGTCAGTATATCACATATTGTACGCAATAGTTTCTAACATAGCCTCTTACTCTTGACTCTCCTAGAGCTATGAAACAAGAAAAATAGCAATAGTATTAATAAATCATTAATAAATAAGTAAAATGTTGATACGATTACTAATAGCAATACCAGTAATTCATAACTTTTATGTAAGAAGTAAAATAAAACAGCACAAATTGTTAATTAATTAATTATTAATAAAGAATTAATTAATATTAATATTATATTATTTAATTATTATTATTTTATTTATATTATTATTATTTTTATTATTGTTTATTAAATTTTATTGTTTATAAACGCCTCGCCTTATGGCGCGGAACCGGACGTTAAATTCTTATTGATTGATTGATTAACTACTAGAATGTATTAATTATGGATTGATTACTTATATTAATTATTATAATTATTAATTATGATTACTTATATTAATTATTATAATTATTAATTATGATTAATTATATTAATTATTACAAATGAAACCTTAACGAGAGCTTCGTGCACGAGATGTCCGTACTCATCCACATCCATCATGCTGCCTATCAGAGTTCTTAGTCCTGGTTCCTGACTCATCGTCAAATTATCTCTTAACCTTACACCCTAAGCAACCAAGCAATCAATCACACAATCAATCAAACAAGCATTGAATTATTAATAGCTCCTAGTTCTGCTTCTGGACTTATCATCAAAAATTATTTATTAATCCTATAATACAATCCATCAATTGATCGATCAATATATCATTCTATCAATCAGAGGTCTTCCTCTCTCTGACCTGTCATCAAACTATCTCACTATCTTATATCTAATCAAGTTTTTTAA
This sequence comes from Enchytraeus crypticus, assembly GCA_905160935.1. Classification (NCBI taxonomy): domain Eukaryota; kingdom Metazoa; phylum Annelida; class Clitellata; order Enchytraeida; family Enchytraeidae; genus Enchytraeus; species Enchytraeus crypticus. Next base: position 1,849,486 of record CAJHZI010000495.1, on the reverse strand, counting down.
AATTATAATTAACCAATGGTGAATCCATTGATTTTCATTAATTATAATTAAAAATAAAACTCAAGCTCAGAATCTGTAACATTAAAAACTTTCCAAAAAATCATAAATTTCAATAGAAAATAATTTTAAAAGAAATCATTGCAGAGTGTTACACTAAGGAATTAAATGATCATCAGCTATCAACCCACCTCGAGATGTTCAAAGGAATGCATGCTGAAGTCAAGAGGAATATAGCTGACACACAGCGGAGGTTCTAGTGGATCTAGAGCGGGCAGAATGTTGTTCAAATGCTCCTCCATTCTGTAATATAGAGCAATAGCTACAGTATGAACAGTGAGCTTACCATCAAGCTAAACTTCAAAGATAAAATTATTAATGGAAGCTTTCATTACTGATCTAAAATATATTTTCATATCGTTTATTCAAGCGTTTCATGTAAGTTGAATACTTTCCGTCTTGTTGTTGTTGTTATCATGGATATCAGGCTAATTCTAAGGACATAGATGCATCGCGCCTTATATAAAAAGCTGGTAAAGCTAAGGTTAACGTCAGTTTCCTCACTCAAAAGTGATGTCAGTGACGAGCGAGCTCAGGATTTGAACCCTGCACATACTGATTCGATCCTCGGTCGAGTTTCTTACTGACATCGCCACACTGGCTCCAGCCATTAACTTCATAGTATTTTTACAAAGAAATTTTATCAGTGATACAAGATACCAGAGTTTTGTGACAGTGATCAGTATTAATGAATAACTGCATATTTACAAAGACTCTTAACTCAATCTTTACTCAAGATAGCAACACAAGCATACTGACATTCAACGGTATTTGACTTAAAACACATGCACTATAATGGTACTTGGCCATGATATTAAAGTATGACTGACATAAAAAAAATCTTGAGACATTTTATAACTGCAATCTCACTCAAATTTAATAAATAATGTGCACATCCAATAACAAAGACAAGATGTAAACAGTTCTTATATAAGAGGAGGTTAAAAAAGACTGGATGACATATGTTAAGTTATTAACCCTTAAAAATCTTAATCTCCCTCAAATATTAACCCTTAAAAATCTCACAATCGAAATGCTTTGAATATTAAGAGATTATACGAAACAATGTTTAGCAAAATTTTTTTACAATTTATAAATTCTACTGTATACATATTTCACAAGATAATTGCAAAAAGAAATATTTTCCATATTAAAACGAAAGTTTTAATCTCACAAGAAGGTTTCTAATACTTTCCTTTGGATCTTTATTTCTTATTTATTTATCTACTCATTTATTTATTTATTTATTTACTTCCTACAATTCACAAGCAGTACCTGACTTTCATATCCAGAACAAAAGAGTTTTGTACTTATCAACCATTTAACTAATATTTTTCTTGTCTTTAAAGAAGTTTTCTTACAAATGGAAGGTCCAGGACTAACAATTTGCAGAGTTTCCCTCAGCACTATCTAAGGAACACAACATACAAAATGGCATCTGTGGCTTCTCAAAACCTTTCTTAATTATAGTTTAGTCGTCTCTTACAACAAACAAAGTAAACGATGGGTCTACTTTCAGTTACTAGAACATAATACAGGTAACTGAGTTTACATAGAAGTAATTGAGTTACAAATATTTAAATGTCTTACATAATTCCCTTTTCTTCCAGTGGCAGGCTCGTGCTGACGTATAAATCAAACTCAACGAGAGGTTTACCAGCAGCAATACAGTCAACGTCTGAAGCATAGAATTTCTGCTCTAAACCTACGCAGCAGAAATCAGTTAAACTAGAGCATCAATCAATACATCAATCAACCAATTCTTCAATCAATCAATTCTTCAATCAATCAAATCATCAAGCATTCAATTCATCAATCCTTCAGTTGATCAATCGATCAATTCATCGATTCATCAATTAAACAATTCATGAAACATTACGGGTAATAATGACAAAATGACAGTGCCATGTTTTAAATATAAATATACAAATTATTGCTGACTAATTCAGAGTCCAGCTTACAGTTGACCAATGAGACTACATGATTACAGGGACTAAAAAACTCTTTTACCATATCATGCTCAGCCCTCAACTAATTAATTCAGTCCACTGCTGGCAGAAACGCATTATATCTACGACAACAGCTAGTATTCTATATCTAGATCAGGCTGGAGCCAGTGCCGAAGTTGTTTAGATACTTGACTGCAGACCAGTATGTGCGGGGTTCAAATCCTGGGCTCACCTGTTGCTGACATCGCTGTCGAGTGAGGAAACTGATGTTAACCTTAGCTTTAGCTTTTTATCAAACAAGATAAAATTATACATGCACAGTTCTAGTCATCCACAGCTTCCAAAGCAGAAATTTCACACAACAACTATGTAGTAAATATTGTATTGTAGCAGCATAAGAAACAGAATGATATAACGGATGTCAGTAGCACACAGAAGTCTCGGGCAAGCAACAACAACAACTAGACGTATAAGACATACCAGCATCCTTATCTTCACTCTTATCGATGTCACTCTTCCTCGCTAGCAGTTCACCCTTCAGCGTTTCCAGTTTAATCAGGCGCTGTTCTTGTTTCAATAGAGCCATTAAATCATACGGTCGCTGCATGTTGAATACTGAATCAACCTGTTCAAATAACAGTAACGTAATTCAATATGTCAGATAATCAATGATTTCAGTTCTAAGATCTAATAGAACAGTTTCAACATAACAAGAATTTAGAAATGACTTTTTGTGCAACTGTATAACAAGTGTACCATTATTTTCTATAAATCAATTCTAAAGTGCCAATTATGCTAATAACTATTCTACAAGACGTAAGCAAACTAACATGCAGCCTGCTATAAAATTATTATTTCAGTAAATATTCAGAAAACGTTGACTGCGGTTGTCCCATTCTGCATTGGTCCAACCACACCTAGGCTCAACATGGAGACACTCATAGGAAACTCATAAACCAGTTATCTATAGTAAATGTATATTATAAAGTAGAAGCCAAGACACTACAAACATAAAATATTTTAAATAAAATACTTAAATGACATCAGATTTTTACCTGTGACTGAATTCTGCCGTCCTCAGTTACAACCCAATGCATGTTGCCCTCTACCAGCGAATGAAAGAAAAGCAGCAGACAGTTGATAATAACACAGCTGGTATGTAGAGTCATTGTAAGTACAGACTCATTAAGATAATTCTTTCAATCTACAAGTCAATGTAAACAAAATACTTCAGGTTTCAAAGCATTTATCAATGTCGGATTGGCATGGTATACGAATATTCAGTTGTAATCTACAATCTTAAGGTTGCCCTGATATACTGGATATCAGCTCTGCAATTGATGAGTCTTTGTTTTTTGCTCGTAGACTTTACTTTAGTTCCATAGTGAGCGATGCTGGCCTCAAAGACAGTAGAATCTTAATTTTGGATTTTGTCTAATGAATCAGCTATAGAACTGAAATCAGCAGATCTATGAATATAAAGTGTGAGACATTATAATTATATTGGTTCTATTACTATTATTGTTAGGAACGATGATTGGCTAATGGCTATAGATTATAGTTTGCCTATGATGTCTAACCAATCCCATAACCGCGAGATGAGAGCTCAAATAGTATATTTTAATGGAAATTGAAAATAAAAGTTAATACATCAAGCTGGAATTACAGTAAACTAATAAGCTACATGTCAATAAATATTAAATTTACATTTTATTACCAGTTATATTAAATTCCATGATCATCCAATAAAACAGTACGTCTTGATTAACAGACGTTCAGGTAAGCTATAAATTTTATTTCAGCAATAAAACTGCACTATAATTTAAACACTATATAAAATATGTTCAACAATACGTAAAAGTCTAGGATTCTAAGCACTAGAAATTTTTACAGATCAACTACATGTACATGAACCAAATGGCAAAAATTTTCACTGACCAAAACATCAGTATATAAAATGTAAACAAATAACCAGCACGATTCGCTTACAAGAAGCGCAGACTCTCTTTTTTTAATTTAATCAATTCATCGCAACATACAGGGTATTAAGTCGGATACAGACGAAAAGGCACACCACAAAATTGCATGCATGTGTGAAGCGGTAATAAAGGCTAAAAGATTAGCACTTAAATATTCCGCAGTTAATTAAAAGTAAAATTACCAATAAGGATTACAATTTTTCATTTAAAAAGTAGGAAACAGTAAGGTAAAAATAAAAATGAAATAAAAATATAAAAATTTAAAAACCTACAACAGCGGCATACAGGAAAATTTATATAGAGAATCAAAAGTAGAGCGGTGAGATAAAGTTACAAATTAAAACAATATGTGCATATTCATTAAATATCAAAATACAGATTCTTTTGTTTTTTTTTGTTCCTTTAGTTACACACATGACATACCGCATGTGCTACATGGTTTCCTTTCTTGGTTTCTGATTTTGTAGTTTTCAGTATTTCCTCCATTCCTTTCCATGGTTATTAGTAATCGTTGCCTTTTGTTGGCGCATCAATTGCAGCCGGCGCGGATTTAAGAATAACCTTCAAACACCCTCGGGATTTTTATTTTCTTTCAAAGCTGTCAATACTCGGTCTTCCAAGGTGGTCGCCCACAAAGTACTAACCGGCGCGATGGAGCTTAACTTCGTTCAACTGACGGCTTAACTGACTGCGCTAATTCCGCCCCAATTTCTCATAAAATTTCTGAAGTCAACTAGGTATAAGCCAGATTTAAAATGGTTAACTGATACCGCCTCAACAATATGATTTGGTAACACATTGCAAGCATTAATACATCTATTTCTAAATATATATCTATCCTTATTTTTTTTAGAAGGATTTACATGGAGTGAGGCCCCATTATTACGACTAACTCCTGATTTTAGAGTGAAGAATTCATCTGTTGGTAGATCAACAAGGTTAGCCTAACCAACTAGCTTGTCTTTAATTAAGCTCTCCATAAGTTTGCAAATAATAGAGGTGAGACTAATTGGTCGATAGTTTTTTTTATATCCGACCTCACACCCTTTTTAAATATAGGAGAATATAACAATTAAGGGTATTAATTTTGTGATCCAAACTTTTCTTTGGCTAGGCATAGTAATTTTGATAACGTAAAAATATTAAGTAAAAGTAAACACGCAATATAGTGAAATGATCAACTATGTCGATATTTACCGACATTAGCATTTTTAGCTTTTTATATCTATCACTACATACATATTTAAGCCTCATATTTAGATATTTTTGACTATTTACTTCACCACATATTTAAACGGTTAGGCAATTTAGTCCATTTTTCGTGTAACCCGTCCAGTGAATATCCAAGATTTTACTCTCAGATCATCTAGCGCGGCTGGAATTCGAACCCGCGAGAGTTCAATTCATCTTATGTACTAGTAAAGTATATAAGTGTAATGTATAATTAATATTATATTTCTATTTTCTTACATTTTTTTAAATGCTCAGGCTGTATAGGGGCCTGGGGTAAAATAAGATAAAAATAGACGTTAATTAAAAGTTAAAAAAGAATCAGTTAAAACAAATCCTTTGCACTCTGGGAAGCCGCATTAGCCGATCAAAGAGTCACGGAAACAGGTAGCTTTGGAACGCTGGAGAAACCTAAGCCTCCTTTTCTTTGATTCTCTTTACTTAGGACTGATTTTCTAGATTTTGGAATTTGCAACATTTTTTGACCTTCTTTTTCTCGCCGGCTTGATTTTATCTCAATAGTGCTCGATGTTGTCATTGATGACTGTAGCACTCTAATTGTTGTTGTTGGAGAGCGATATAGACATGCAGTCGGTGTCTAAGAAAAGCTTTCTCACGTTGATCACCAATAGCATCACTGGTCCTCCTGCCTAATTCGCTTATACAGTCTGATGCGACAGTGTTGACGAGGTCCAGGGTCTCAAAAGCAAGAGGCATGAAAATGAAGTTGCTATACAGATTTCGGCATATATTTCTTAGTTTTCCTTTTAGCAGCGGCCTCTGCAGCAGAACCGGCAGTTTGCACTATTATCATTATTATTATTATTTACTACTGTTATATAGTAACGCTAAAGATAATTTATAATTTTCTCCATATTGTTAATTATTATTACTATTATGACCGTAGAGAGAATGTAGAGTAAAAAAGATGACAAAAACAGTAATTACAAGCAACACTTCGAGATATGGTATATGACATGCGTGCGCGTTACTGTATGAACAGTACCTTCTAAGAAATTATTCTGAAGCTACAACTGTGGTCACAGCGTTAAAGTGGCTGGTTGGACATTCTGGCGTTGCGGGTTTGACTCTTGCACTATTTTTTAAAACTTATTTTATATAATTTTTATTTAGTTTCCAGGTCATTACATTAACAGTTTATATGGTTAGAATTACGTTAATTAGATTTACGGTTAATTAGGCTGAGTCAAGCAATCGTAGCATTACAAATATAACATAAGTACAATAATGAGTGTGGTATGATCGATCGTTGCTGTAGAATATCTCATATTTGAACTAAATCTTTAGTAGGCCTATAATATCACAGATGACTACTCAACAAGTTATACCATTCCTTTATTTACACAGTTATTTCAGCGAAATTCATAAAATAACAGTAAAATATAAGTAATACGTTATCGCACGAGAAAGTGCCACCGAATTAGTCCCGACTACAACACCAATTCATTTACAAAATATACTACACAGGATCTGTGGTGTATAGATCTGTGATGCACGTAGTCAATAATAGGTAGCAGGTTGAGGATAACTGCATATATATCATATATACATGAACATGCATATTTATACAGTGTATATATAGGCCCTACATATATAGCCTATATACATAAAATGTACATATATATATATATAGTCTACTATATAATATATTATAGAGTATATATATATATATATATATATATATATATATATATATATATATATATATATATATGTATATATATATATAATCTACAATTAGTAAATGCAGCTGATTAGCAGCAAGTGTACACGTAGTTAAATGTTGACATTTTTCTACTGCGAATAACAGTCAGGAAGCAGTTAGTAGTAGCCTAACAAATTGGGCTCAATAGCGGCATGTATTATTCTATTACAACAATCACCTATAGATTATAAAGCCCTGTTAAAACTGATAGATAATTATAATCAATTAATAGAGCAACAACAACATACATGTAGTTTAAATATCTTACTGAGACAATATAAAAGCATACAGGCTACTGTATACACAAAACAGTAAAATATGTCATTCACCAGGTATAGAAAATAAATCGTTCATATAAGACGAAAAAGAAATAGCCTCTGAAGTTCATTACTTACTGTATATACCGGTTCAGTGTTAGAGAAGATATTGAGGTTAGGCGTAAAGCCAGAGAACATACGGGAGCTGCGTTAACTCATACGCAAGTCAAGAAACCAGTTTATCTGACCAGGAATATGGTATACAGATCAATTCTACACTCATTTTAAATATTATTTAATCAATCTCATAAATTAAAATCAATTCTAAGACGTCTAGCATTGTTCGTCGTTATAGAAGCTCAGAACACTGAGCGACTTCATCACATGGTAGTCTGAATATGCCGAAAGAAATCAGGGGTTACATAGAGACGACTTTCTTCACGGTGTTCGTCGCCAAAAAATCAAGTCTAACATATCGAATAGTAAGAATACTTAACGAGATTCGATATCTCAATATAAAATAAGCGAGATATCGAGTCACAAGACAGCTATCATGAGCTATGACATCAACTTTCCTTACTGAGACATCTACATGTATTTTATTTGGAATGTCTAAATAGCGTGGGGGGTAACGTCATAAGTTTTAAATGACAGATCCTGAGGTGAATAGAACCCTCGTGGGTTCGAATCCCGGCCGCGCTGATCTGAGAGTAAAATCTCGGACATTCACTGGACTGGTTATACGGAAAATGATCTAAATTGCCTAACGGTTTAAACATGTGGTATTAAAAAATGATAGATATCAACATAGTTGATTATTCACTATAATGCGTGTTTACCTTTTTACATCAAAATACACCAAGCCCATTCTGTAGGTATAAAACTACTATAATATCGTCGCTGAATCCGATCCTGCGGTGCAGTAAAGCCAAGTCTGTGCTTGTAATCACATACTGATGCGTATAAGCTCTAATGCTATGTCATAATATAGCTAACAACAATACCTCGAAGTACAAAAACAATATCGACAGTTATGAAAGAGTTACTATGCTTACGTTTGGGAATAAAATAAATAATAATAATGGTTTAACGTCCGTTTCCTCACACAAGGATAATGTCAGGGACGTCTCCCCATCACGTCACTACAAATCGATTCACCCCAAACGATCTGAAAAAACACGTGCTGAAGAGAAATAAAAGATCCTACACAGTGCCAGTCCGGTGATTTATCGGCTCAATGCTACCATCAACGGCAGGTCCAAAACAACTACTCGTACAAACATAGACCACAATTGTCAGGTAATAATATTCGCATCACAAAGGCATCGACATTTTCACACATAAAACGATGCTCTTGTTGGGGGAAACTTATTTCTCGAGTGAGTTTGCGTTTCCTTCTGACAGTCATTGATATTTATCAGCATCTTCAAGTAATTGAATGCAATTAGAATAACTGTCGCGCTCTGACTGACAGACTTGCCAACGAACACTACAAGTTGTTTGAACAGAAGAATCTCAGAAGTATCGAATAATTAATAATCAAATATCAAAATTCTATTTCATATGAATTACTTAAAACTGTTCTGCTACCAGTCAAAAAATAGTAAAATAGCTTGGCCTATATTAACAAATGCTAGATATATTAAATATATCTAACTAACAAATACCCAACTTTACGTCCTAACAGATCAATAGATCAACAGTTCAAATCCTAATTGTTGAAAGACTGTGTTGCCACATGTTGAATGAGATTATAATTAGCACTGTTGTCATAGAATCATTTGAGACAACGGGCAATAGACAGCGAAAGTAAAACAGTTAATTATACACCACAATATCAATTCCCTGCCATTATGAAGCGTGTCTAAAATATTACACAAGATGTGTGAACTACAACGCACTGGGCAATGTTTTAAACATTCTGCCGAAAAAACTCAATGCATATTAGGCTTACAATCCCTATCTCTCTCACCAGTCGCAAAGTAGCAGGTCCAAGGTACATATTCTTTTGATTACGTTGACATTGATGACTGTAGCACTGTAATTGTTTTTATGTTAGGCCAATATGTTACGTTATGTTGCATAATCTTTTTAACAGTTTTCTATCACGCTGTTTAAAGAGCACTCCATTGATCAACAAGTTAATCTCTTCGTTAAAACTGCAAAGCTCATGTTAACGTCAGTTTCCTCTCTCGAAAGCGATAGGTGACGGGCGAGCCCAGGATTTGAACCCACACATACTGACCCGCGGTTGGATAACTTACCGACATGGCCACTGGCTTCACAGCCTTTGCAGTGTATCAGCAAAAGAAAACAAAACTGCGGTTGTACAAAGAGCTTGTAGAAGTTTCACCTGTCTGAATTTGTTACTATATTTCTGCATTTCGTCTGTAAAGTTATACTGAATGAGTTGGTATGGACGTTAAATGAACACAGGAGAGTCAGAAGACCGAACTAGAAATATTTAACAAGAAAATGAATTTAAATAAATTAAATAAAATTAATTAAATAGAACGACGATTAAATTATACTGATAAACATACATTACAATAAAACTGGCATTCAGGATGGTATCAATCACTTTACCGGTCCAGTGTACATAGGAGATTCTGCTCTCTGATCCGCTCACTCTACATACACTGAGCTAATTATAGCGTCATCATTATCTTTCCTTCAATACCAGTTTAGCTAGGGTCGGGATAACTGCGTACATACATACATACTGAGAATTTTACATACATAAATTAATCTATATATGTTTTAGAAAGTTTTAATCTACACAAATTTTAGTAACGAAGCATACAATACACTAAATATTAGATTATTAGATAAAATAAACTTAAAGTTACGTAGATCGTCCTAAACCAGCCCTACTATAGATAGAAGAGTAAATACAAAGATAGGTCAACAGAACCCCAATCACCAGATCATGTGATACCCTAGGTAATATCATTGCACATTTCTAGCATAGATGTAAACTGAACTGTTTCCATACAAACAGAGGCATCAAGATCAACATATCATTCTCATAAATTCAACCAAACAGAGCATTCATGTTTGAATGACAATACTTGACAGATAAAATGGAGCTTAACACAGAATAATCCGCGCTTATGACTTATTATAATATTACTTTTATTATTATAAACTAGAATTAATAATACGCCAAGAGGTTGTAGCAATTCCAACAGCGACGCATCATTTTATCGTAGAATAATTTTGTTGTGAATAATTTTCACAAACTGGCATTGGACGCAAATGTCACCATCAAATCACAGAATTTCGCTAACCCACCCCCACACACTGTTTAGATTTCTTAAAGGATTAATTTCACGTTGGACTTCAATAATTTAGGTGATTTCGAAGTTAGCTGAAGGAATATTGGCACAAAAGAGAATACATTATAAGCAATAAAACACAGTGTCATACCATAGCGTAAGATGACACGTTTCTTCATACATATGATCTTCATATATGATCTACCCTTTAATCCCAGTTTAACTACAGTCGTGATGCTAATAGACATCCTCCTATCCTCTCTGTCCCACACCATATCATCAGTCAATCCCTATTTTACATGTCCTTCTTAATCACCGCATCCCACGTCAACTGCGGACAATCTCTCTCTAGCTTAACATCCAGTTCTTCCCTCTAAACTCTCTTTACTGCATCCTCATCTGCCTTTCTCACAATATGCACACACCATCTCAATCTCGACTGAGCCGATCTATCTCATTTATCATTCTGTCTTACATCGTTTCGCCACACATTAGACGCAACTGTATCCAAAAATTCAAATTTGCCAGTAAAATCTAAAGTTACGTACAAGAAAAGTCATATACTGTATAGTAATATTACCAAACACTAAAATAAAATATTCTCTTCGATTATGGCAAGTCTGCAGGTAGGACTGCCTCAATTTGCATTCTCTGCTTGAAACGTCCCGTACATAACTGTCAGTTAAGAAAAAGGACGTTAATTTCAATGTAAGGTCCAGTCCAGCAAATTAATGCAAACAAACAAGAAATTAAATTAATTGCTTGAAATATAATATATAAATAATATATAAATATCATTATACATGGGAGTAAATTTAAATTTGGCTAAAGGCTAAAGCTAAAAATAAATGTAATTACTAAACAGCAGCAAGTATGCCATTAGAAATCTAATATAACCATGTTGAAGAAATTGCAAACAACTGAAGTTGGTTTGTTTAGTTAGTGAAAGAAACTCAAGCTTCAATGTCAACTCAGATTAAAAGAAAGTAATTCGCAAATCTGAACAAGTCTAATAGGAAAGTAAATAAGGCCTATATTAGTTTCGTTAAGAAAGCATAATAGCTATTTAATTCATTAATTTATACCAGCTTAGTAGCCTCATCATTTATTATTTGTAAACAAAAATTGTAAACAAAAGAGCAGCATCAATTATCATTAATTAAAATTGTTTTGAATGCAACGGGATTTTAAGAAATATAAGTTAATATTGTAAAGGGTTACATAAGCAAGAATTTGCAGTCAAATTCGCAGTATAGGCTATATTGCAAACAAACTGGAAAAGCAATAACAGCAAAAAATGCTACCTTTAATCTACAATTTATATACAATTATAGGCCTATATACAATTTAGGCATAACATAATAAAATTAAAAGTACATAGCATCCTCATGTGCTTCTGTAGTTGCAAAAAATCATTTAGTATTTTTAATTTAGCATCCAAGACTGAAACAAATATGATTCTTGTTTCACACGAAACCTTTTAAAAGCAGAATGGCTCTAATAGCTAATTTCAGCAGGAGCTACTACAGTAGATAACTTTATTTGCCTTCAGCATATACTGCTAATGAAAAACAAGCTTAATAGCTCTAATAGCTGCATAAAAATGCAATTATTAGCCTTATTAGCTTGATGCCTTAAATATGCAAATGTCAATACCTATATTTATTCAGCAGCAGCAGCTAATGAAACATAGGTATTGCCTTACAGCTGCATGCTACGATGCTAGGCTAAGCAGTGGACAGCTGCATGCTAGGCTAAGCAGTGGACAGCTGCATGCTAGGCTAAGCAGTGAACAGCTGCATGCTAGGCTAAGCAGTGGACAGCTGCATGCTAGGACGCTAGGCTAAGCAGTGGACAGCTGTATGGTACGCTAAGCAGCGAGCTATAGGCCTATAACTTAAGAAATGTCAGTCATCCATCAAAATAGAAAACACTCTGAGTCTGGATTGGAGGACGAGTCAAGACCACGACAGAACTGAAACTAAAACTAAAATGTACGCCGAAACTAATCTAAAAGAATCATAACTAAATCTAAAAACACTGATGGGAAGTTCTGATGATGAGGCATGAACAAATTCTCTAAAGAAAGACAGCGGGACGAAATTAAGTATAAATAATATTAATAATTTGCTTGAGAACTCATAATAATACTTCCTAAATAGACAATCTACGATTCAAAGACTTGTTCAGACATCTGCTTCATTGAAGTGGTCATGCATTGATCCATTGATCCAGTGTTCATACTGACAAATCAGCTTCAATAGTGCAACTAAGGTGCTACACACTAGAATAGTGCAACTAAACTGCAACACAATGTCAGAATAATATATATAATTTAACAACTTCAAGATGTTGATATAATAACAATGGGTAGAAGCTACTAGAAACACTGAACACGTTCGATATAATTATACACATATGTGCCAATTACTTTATGCAGCATAACCTATTAAATACTATATCAATATTATTCATAATACACGAATCTAGGTTAAGCCAACGTTACAATACAAACTGTACAGTTACCCCAAAACTTTTCTTCTTCTTTTCCTTTTACGATGTAAACCTCCTCTTCTTTAATTTCCTTATCTATGGACTGATTTGTTGGATTTTGGAATTTCCACCGTTTTAGACCTACTTTTTGTTCACCGGCTTGGATTTGTCTCAATAATGCTCGATGTTGTCACGGACGACTGTAGCATTCTAATTGTTGTCACTAACATTTGCGTCGGTACGATTGCACATTACACGTACACACAAGCACTCATCTATAATTTTGCATTAAATATTACTAGCATACTTCTCGTATGGATACAGGATACAATTGTATTAGAGTAGGTTAATAATGAAGAGACAGCAAAGGAGGAATCTACAATGGTGGACTGACTATACAGTGTATTGTCAGATTAATTTTATATATTCCAGATGCACTTGTTAGTTGAGATAGCCACGGGCAAGAAAACAGCCCTTCGCAAAGACGACATTACTAATAGGATCTCGAATACAAACATTATCAGATCTTAAGGATAAATCAGACAGGTTCAGTATCACAATACAGCATATCCAGAAATTATAAGTTCATTTTAAAAGCAACAGTATAAATCAAGCCAAATGACTTCAGTCCACATCTAAAATTGTTAACACTCTCTACAACAACAATTTAGCAACTAAAATTTCTTTCATATTCACTCAGTAATCTGTTTGTAGAGAAATAATTGATTGGTGAACCCAAGGTTATTCTCGCTTCAACAGTATCCAATTGCTCGCCGCCCCTAAGCTACTACAGGTTAGAATTAGTATGATTATATACTGGGGATGAGCCTAACTAAATCATATACTGCAGATCCGCATATTTTACTGATAGCATATTCTATAACATCACTAGTACAGAGCTATAAACAAAAAGTATACTTAAACATTTCTAAATCTACACATTTTATTTATGATATTATATAAGTATTTAAATTTGTACAGATAAATAAGGTATTTTACTATACCTCTTGCTTATCACGTGTATACTTGTTTATTAGGATTCCAGCTCATCAAGCTGGTATCCTAATAAACAAGAGGGCCAAAGAATCAAAACTCTGCCTAAAAGCCAGAGGCTAAGGCCAAGTTTAACGTCAGTTTCCTGCTTGATAGCAAGTCAGTGACGCGGGGAGCACTGAATTTGAACTCTGCATCTACTGATCTGTTGTCGATAAATTTTCCAAGCCAGTCCTGACTGGAAAGGTTTAGGAAACAGACGTTAAATTTAGCATTACATAGCTGCGTACACTAAAAAAATTATATAAGCAGTGCATATGTCATAGTAAAACTCTACACGAACATTATCATGCAACCCTCATATTACAATAAACAAAACACACAGCTATATATTTCATATAATCAGCTATAGTAATCAGGCATTTACCCACAGACTAATACACGCAGAAAATACGAGCCCGCACTGATATCACACTGCAGGACAGATCACGTGTCGTAGTTACCGTACGTGCCTGCGGGAGGCCTATAGAGCTTAGGAAGGGCCAGCACTTGGATACTGTTGAAGGCATATTTACGGAATCCCGTGTTCTTGTACGTGTTCTCTCTTCTCACTCCTTGGCTGCAAACAACAGAGTACTGCAGTAGAAGAAGAGTACAACAGAGTACTGCAGTAGAAGAAGAGTACAACAGAGTACTGCAATAGAAGAAGAGAACAACAGAGTACTGCAATAGAAGAAGAGTACAACAGAGTACTGCAGTAGAAGAAGAGTACAACAGAGTACTGCAGTAGAAGAAGAGTACAACAGAGTACTGCAGTAGAAGAAGAGTACAACAGAGTACTGCAGTAGAAGAAGAGCACAACAGAGTACTGCAGTAGAAGAAGAGTACTATCAGTGACACATGGATAATTTTAAATTTTTAACAATGAAAGGTATATGTCGCATATCAATACAACGTTTAACACTTTTTATTCAACTTTACATTTACTAGGTTGACATAAAGTCAAATACAGTGAATTTAATCCTTCGTTTAATAGAATTGTGTTGCAAATTCTGGAGCGTATGCGTCATCAACCGATTGCCCTTTCTGACGTTGGTTTGGATCTTACTGCTTTGTCGTCTTTTAACGACACGTGCTGTCTACAGTTGGTCTATTTTTCAGAAACCTGGCCACAACATAGGTAAACTCATTAAATGTAAACAGCTAATATAAACTTCATCAAATAAAGTACACTTCAGATAAATTTTAGAAAGATTTTCAAGATTTTACACAGCCTCGAAGCTCCGCCTTTAATGAACTGCAAAACGTATGAAATAGCAGATAAGTGAGACTACTGTGGAAGTGAGAATACTATGGAATAATCCGCAAGAACAAATTTGATGATTCCTGATTTGTTACGTCCAGTCTTGATTCGGCAGGCACTATCAGAGTCACGTCAGGTTTCACTCTACAATAACTGCACGTGTCTTAAAGCAATCCCCACTACTTGCATCATTCAAACACAACCTGTGTATCTAATACAAATGTATTGCAGTGGAATATAATTCAACAGCATCTTGCCATCCTGGGGTGTCACAGACATCATACGAGAGTGTGAAAAGGGACGCCAAACATTCATTGAATATTTATATTTTATTATTAAAATATTTTATTATTATCAAAGCTTAATAAACAACAATTCCACTGATCATACGTGGCTACAAACAAAGCTTAATAAACAAGACCACAGACCTTGCGTGACTACAAACAAAGCTTACTAGACAACAATTCCACCGATCATACGTGGCAAAAAACAAAGCTTATCACACAACAATTCCACAGATCATACGTGGCAAAAAACAAAGCTTAATAAACAACAAGTCCACTGACCTTGAGTGGCTACAAACAAAGCTTAGTAAACAACAAGACCACTGACTTTTCGTGACCACAAACAAAGCTTAGTAAACTACAAGACCACAGACCTTCTCATGCACTCAAGTGTCTGCATGAAAGTCTCAGGATCAAGAGAATTCTCCTTCTGCAGCAGCTGCACCTGCTCCAGAGTTACAGCCATGGAGGTTCTGTCCTTAGCGCTCTTACAGCTCGTGAACCTGACCCCGTTCAGTGCCATACACGCAGTAGAGGCTAGGTGCAGAACTTCCACGTTCTTGTTCTTCTTTGACATCACCTGCACGTGCAGGTTTCGCATCAGATCCTCCATGCTAAGAGCTGAGTCACTGCCCTGCGGATCAGCTAAAAGAGAAATACACATTAATATACACATACATGAACATTAATATACAAGTACATACACATCAGTATACACATACCTACACATAATAGCATGACCTACAGTAACGCACGCGATGTTCTAGTATTACTATAGAATAATAAACTTCAGCATCAGCTTCAGCACTTGGACGCATCAACACACACATACAAACACACATAGAAACACAAACCATCACATGAATTATAAAAGAGAATATTACCACAGCATAATCTAGTAGACTAGCTAGCACCAGCAAGATTAAGGCATATTGCATAAATTAGTTTAGTAGAACGTAATGTTATAAATGCATGTAACAAATGAAGAGGTAGAAAGTCATAACTAATAGCTGCAGAATTTATATAATCACTGCTATGAATTTAGAAGCTACAAATCATTGATTGACAGTGACTTCCAAACATTCTCTATGACACTTCCATAGACTTGTCGACGACAGATCAGTACAGGCATGGGCTGCATGACTGAATGGTTAGCACGTTTGGCTGACAAGCAAGAGATTATCAGTTCAAATCCCGGCTAGATCGTCTCCATGCCTACAGTATCTCATATGATACGCAACCAGACTTTAAACTGAGAGCCTTTATAGTAGTATTTCATTTAGGAAACTATAAAAATTCCACATGTAAGCAGTTACTTATACCAGTTTGAATGATAAAGTCAACTATAGCTTTTATGAGAGAGAGATATGTGTTTATTTCAGCATCAACACCAAATCACTGACATATACATATAGAAATAAATATTCAAAATAAATTTTTAAAAGTTATGATTAAATTATGAAAAAAATCAGACACTCACTGGCCTCCCTCCACAGCAGAAACGACTTATAATACTGCGAAAGTCTCTTGTAATTTTCTATGTTTATAGATTCCTGCAGTGTCGTACTACCAAACCTACAACAGATAATAGGTGCGCAAAACAGGGAACTTTGTAGTCCGTAAAACATTGCCAAATTGCAAATACAAATTCTGAAGAAATATGAAGTAAAAACCACTAGTATGATCAGCAGGCTAAACTACTAGTATGATCAGCAGGCTAAACTACTAGTATGATCAGCAGGCTAAGCAAGGCTTATTATGAGAGAATGTCTTGATCAAAATGCCTCAACTACTTGTCCAATGAAAAGTGTCAGGCAAATTGTCAGTAAAGTATTACATAAACCAGTACCTTTAGTACTATGTAAAGTAGGACATAAACCAGTACCTTTACTACTACGTAAAGTAGGACATAAACCAGTACCAGTAGTACTATGTAAAGTAGGACATAAACCAGTACTAGTAGTACTATGTAAAGTAGGACATAAACCAGTACCTGTAGTACTATGTAAAGTAGGACATAAACCAGTACCTGTAGTACTATGTAAAGTAGGACATAAACCAGTACCTGTAGTACTATATAAAGTAGAACACAACCAGTACCTTTAGTACTATGTAAAGTAGGACACAAACCAGTACCTGTAGTACTATGTAAAGTAGGACATAAACCAGTACCAGTAGTACTAAGTAGATTAAGACATAAATCAGTACCAGTAGTACAACCTGTTATCTATCAACATGAAAGGCACATAAAGTGCAAG
Source organism: Enchytraeus crypticus (assembly GCA_905160935.1). Taxonomy (NCBI): domain Eukaryota; kingdom Metazoa; phylum Annelida; class Clitellata; order Enchytraeida; family Enchytraeidae; genus Enchytraeus; species Enchytraeus crypticus. The sequence goes on along the minus strand of CAJHZI010000495.1, from coordinate 1,831,679 downwards.
AGAAACTAGAATTTTTATATTTAATTAACGATGTTGAACTAACTTCACAGCCGTGGTAAACATCTGATTGTTTAAACTAACTTCACAGCCGTGGTAAACATCTGATTGTTTAAACTAACTTCACAGCCGTGGTAAACATCTGATTGTTTAACTAACTATTTTAAACTAACTTCACAGCCGTGGTAAACATCTGATTGTTTCAAAACATCTGATTGCTTTAGTAAGTAACTAATGGTTGTACTAACTTCTCGGCCATGGTAGCGAGTTCGTTAATGCCGATGTTAAATAGAACAGGCACAACCTTCACACCATTCTGTTTCATCTCATGAGGCAACTGATTATAAATCTCTTCAGTCACAGGCAACGTCACACATAAACGACATCTGTAATACAACAACATGCAACGATAAGCAACGTCACACACAAACGACATCTGTAATACAACAACGTGCAACGATCAGCAACGTCACACATAAACGACATCTATAATACAACAACAAGCAACGATCAGCAACGTCACACACAAACGACATCTGTAATACAACAACATGCAACGATCAGCAACGTCACACACAAACGACATCTGTAATACAACAACATGCAACGATCAGCAACGTCACACACAAACGACATCTGTAATACATGGTGCAGTGATAAACAACGTCACACATAAACGACATCTGTAATACATGGTGCAGTGATAAACAACGTCACACATAAACGACATCTGTAATACATGGTGCAGTGATAAACAACGTCACACATAAACGACATCTGTAATACATGGTGCAGTGATAAACAACGTCACACATAAACGACATCTGTAATACATCGTGCAGTGATAAACAACGTCACACATAAACGACATCTGTAATACATGGTGCAGTGATAAACAACGTCACACATAAACGACATCTGTAATACATGGTGCAGTGATAAACAACGTCACACATAAACGACATCTGTAATACATGGTGCAGTGATAAACAATGTCACACATATATGACATCTGAAATGCTACATCAAGTTGTTGTAACTCCAATTCAGTGGATTAAATTATATAACAATATAACAAATTTATGTCAAGAACAAAGAGAAACAATTAAATTAAATTAATACAGCTGCTAACAAAAAGATCATAAAATTTGTATAACCGTAACAAACATATCTCCAAATCTCTTGATATATATGCAAGAATATGTTTGATCACGCACAACTCCCCTCTTTTTCCTTCAGCTCTAAACAACCACAACACAACTGATTAAATCATACCTGGACATAGAATAATAGTTTAGGTATCCGACTGCAGACTAGATGCGCAAGATTCAAATCCAGTGATCGATCCGTCACTGAAAAGAACTCGTGACATGAAATAGGGGTTAAAATTGGGGCTTTAGAATTTAGGTTTAACCTATTATCAGGTAAAGAAAAGGACCTTACTTCATTTAGAACCTTACTTCTCCTCAGCACATTTCTTTTGCAGATTGGTCTGGGTAAATTGATCTGTAGTGATGTGTGCTATGGGGACGTCACTGACATCATCCCTAGATAAGGAAACGGACGTTAAACCTTTATTATTATTATTATTATTTGAACAAACACAAATCATGCCGCAACAAATTCATCTTGACGTCCCTGACGTCATCCTTGAATTAGGAAACGGACGTTAAACCTTTATCAAAATCATTTACACAAATCATACCGAAACAAAATCATCATGAAGTCCCTGACATCATCCTTGGATGAGGAAACGGACGTTAAACCTTTATTATTATTATTATCATCACCCACCTATCACCGGAAACAGTTGGAGACAGTTTCGAGAAGTCGAGTTTTGGAATGGAAACTTTCTCCAGACGGAAGCAGACTTTGGCCAAGTCCTCCACCCCCACGACCATGTCCTCCAACATTCCCACGTCCTCGCCGTAGCAGCTCAGCAGACTCTCGAACTCCATGAGCACGCCCAGGCAGGAGAGCTGAGACATGAAGGTCTTGACCCCGCTGAACCGATACAGCTTCGTGATGAAGCCAGCCGTGGCTGCCGTCAACTGAAATAGTAATAATATGTTTTAACGTCCGTTTTCAATCAATCAATCAATCAATAAGAATTTAACGTCCGGCTCCTCGCCATAAGACAATGCCCGGGACGTCTCTTGCAGATTCTACACAAACAGGCGCCAAAGCACCACACCATGACGACTGTGTACACAGAAACCACAAGAGAAAAGAGAAACGTATGTTTAATTTTGTTCACATATCACACAGCACGACAGTCAACATATTTCGAATAACATAAAGGTACAAAGTAAAACGCAAAGACAGGCACACTAATACATGCAAAAACCAGGCCATCAATGAGGGAGCATAACACCCTATCGAGTTGACCACCCGGATATCAATCACCCCGCTAACAAGCGTCCTACATGTCTAAATCAAACTTTTAATCAAAATAAAAGAGTGAAAGTGTCAATCATAGAAGATTTTAAATTACAACAAAGCAGAAGTTGGATGAGAAAAAAACAAACAATTTTTCTTATTGTGACAAATTTTCTAGTAAATACTGTTTAAATTCTCTAAATAATAAAGATAATAATTATTATTAAAGATAATAATTATTATTAAAGATAATAATTATTATTAAAGATAATAATTATTATTAAAGATAATAATTATTATTAAAGATAATAATTATTATTAAAGATAATAATTATTATTAAAGATAATAATTATTATTAAAGATAATAATTATTATTAAAGATAATTATTATTATTAAAGATAATAATTATTATTAAAGATAATAATTATTATTAAAGATAATAAAATAAGATAGTAAAGTTAAGTCCGTTTTCAAACATAAGGATGATGTCAGGGACATCCCCCATCACATGTCACTACAAATCGATTACCCAAACGATTTGAAACATGTGCAGAAGAGTACAAAAGAGATCCTAAACGAAGTCAGTCCGGTGCTTGAAAAAGTAGTCAGGCAAGAAATAATGAAATCCAGCCCCTCATAACGGTCAGTAACCGAATCAGGTTGCACCCCAGTTTTGTAGTATAGAAATAAAAAACTGACGACTTTTTGAATACATACCATAACAGAGCACTTGCTGCATATGATGACTAGAAAAAAATTAAGTAAACAAGCATTATAGTGAAATGATCAACTATATTGATATCTATCACTTTTTAACACTATATGTTTAAACCGTTAGGCAATTTAGTCCATTCCGTATAACCAGTCCAGTGAATGTCTGAGATTTTACTCTCGGATCAGCGCGGCTGGGATTCGAACCCACGAGGGTTCAATTCACCTCAGGAGTGTCATTTAAAATTTCAGGAGTGAATTAGACGTACCGCTTGAGCTAAGATGACATCTCGTCGATATCGGATGCTGTGAATTAAAGGCAGGCTCTCACCACATTCCTACAAACAGCACCATACACTGAATAGGTGACATTTATACTGATTTAATGTTATTTTAGCCTTCGTAACGCACGCAAGTATTTGCAATGAAAAACTTGCAGACAGTGAGAATTGTCTAGTTATCTAATTCTTATTCAGCGGGATTTAATTCCCACTGTTTAATCGAAATTTGATTTCGGCGACCAGCAAAGCAGAATAACAATGTATTATGATAGCAGTAGCTTATAAGAATAAATACGAGGAATTAACTAGATTTAGATATACAGCAGAACATTTTAATATCACAATTCTAATTTCTCTATCATTTTATTAAACCTTAATGAAGCCCTCAGCTACGAAAGTTAGTTTCTAAGGTAGTTTACCAATGCCTACTTCAGTTTCTGATATTCTCCTCTTACTAAGTGTGCATCTTACAGTTGGCCTATTCTGTAGTGGCCAGAACAAAATAAAGAAAACTATACAAAGCAATGCTTATTAAAAACAATTAAAAATCTACGTAATGTATTTGACAATAAATATATCATCATAATATTTAAAACATAAACAAACCTCAATGAAACAAAAGTTGATGAAAACAATTTAGTACGTCTATAACTCTGAACATAATTACTACACAACAAAGAGAAACCAGACTGAATACAAACCAGACTGAATACAAACCTGACTGAATACAAACCTGAATGAATACAAACCTGAATGAATACAAAGAGAAGACCAGAGCGGGCTCGACTGGACATGACCTCCACACAACGCTTGAGCTTGATGATTAGAGGACTGATCTTGTCCAGCCACCGCACAGCGTGCTCCGTGGGTTCCTCCACCAGCGCCTCCACCATCGACTGAACACAGATCAGCGCCGCCTCGCAGTTAGATCTCGTCAACTCCTGTAACATCAACGCCTTCTATCTACAATATGGTTTTATTTTCAATACTCGGTTGGAGCCAGTGGTTCCCAGTGTTGCGTCCGGGTCGTTTGAAGAATTTGACAAACCGTTGACTGCACGTGCCGTAGAAGGCGACTAAAGCACTAAGATCCACACAACGTCAGAAAGGGCATTCGGTTGGTGCGCACCTAGGCTCCAGTAATTGCCACAAAACTTAAACGTATGGATTAACTTAAAAAAACTGGAGAAATTCTATTCGTATCCCGACCCTGGCCAGTTAAACTGGGGATTAAGGGAAGATGATGATGATGACTCAGTTGGAGCCAGTGGCGATGTCGATAAGATACTCGACTGTGGATCAGTATGAGCAGGGTTCAAATCCTGGCTCGCCCGTCACTGACATTGCTTTCAAATGAGGACACTGACGTTAACATTAGCTTTACCGGCTCTTTAGCTTTACGATGTTGAAAATGATTAATTCTTAATAAATACGTTATTGCTCTTAACTGGGATTGAAGGGAAGAAGATGATGATGATGATGAATAAATATACTATTGTAAAAATATTCTTACTTATACACTGCACCTATAAGTACTTATTACTGATTACATAAATAACATCGGAAAGGAGGTTGAGCAAAATATTTTTGAATATCATGCTTATACATTTCTTTAGCTACCAATAAATAACATGACAAAGTTTCAATGTTATCTATTATTTATTTCTTTCAACCTGAAATAACTCTAGTAACCCACAGTTCAACATAAGTTAAACTCAACCCAAACTTTATCAGATTATCTTTATCACGCCATATATTTATTTCATCCGGCCTGACGGTTTCTTTGATCACCGGAAGAACACCGTTTAGGATCATTTTCTTTCTCTTCAGTACATATTTTTTTAGATCGTTTGAGTGAATCAATAAGTAGTGACATGTGATGAAGGATTGCCATGACATCATCCTTGTATGACGAAACGAACGTTAAACCTTTTATTATTTATTACTAATATTATTATTATTACTGGTATTATAATTGCAATTATTATTATTATTATTAATATTATTACTAAATCTACTCAACACAATTGACATCCAGTAAAACTAGATTTTAACAGACAGACGCTACAAACCCAAGGCTCCTCTACAGAACTCCTCACAACATCCGTGCCACTCCACTTCCAGTTCCTATCCGTCGCTACACCGTTAGACATAGACTCCCTCGGATTGGCCCGGGACTCTCTTGGATTTGAAGAGTTCTCCTGCTCTAACCCCGCCTGCACAGACGAGTAACTTCCTATCCCATCATTCACCAGGGGATGTTCACAGGTTTTGATCAGTTCACGAGTCTAAACAGATCAAGCACCATTCCATTACAAGATCTACAATATCATCTATTTGTTCTTTTCAAAAACAATATTTGATCTAAACAGATCAAATACAGCCAAATTCGTTTAAATGATTACTTTTACATGATTAAGCTACATCTAAGTTATTGATGCTACAACTAAGCTATGCTTTAAAATCCATTAAAATGCGCATTGTTTTGCAGGGAACATTACAAATAGAACCAGATTCCATATCGATCTACACCATACGTAAAGACATGCACACTAAATAATTAACTGATTTGCCAGACTCTCCGCTTCAGTGTAAATGGTTGTATGGTCGAGTCAATATCACGCCTGTCTAAGATGTAGAAAGCCATCGGTTAGAATCTCGGGTAGAACGTATCTGACTGAATCCCTTGTGATACAGAAAACAGAAGTTAACTTAGCTCTACAGGGTTTTAAACAACCAAAAAATCTCGGGTTGAAAATCAAGTTATTTCTACATCACTATGCTTATCATGATGAGTATTCTATCTGAAGTTCTGAACTGAGAGAGGAAGAGTCACAGAGATAACATAACATTATAAATAATAAAGGATAAAGTAAATAAAATTAATGTATGTGTAAAAAGTTAAGAATTAAAGAAAAGGAAACAAATTATGCCTTAATTTGAAGAGAAATTTCATTATTACCACTTAAAAAGTCACGAGTTATGCGCACACCAGGTATAACTTCTTTATATCTACCGTTCAGTCATCTAGATAATAACAACAACAACTTGGCACACAAGCAGAGCAGTGGCTCTCAGTAGCTCAGCAGAGTAGTTAAATGTATTCCATGGACCTACCGCTTGGCAGAACACTAGAGAGATAGAGAGCGAGAGAGAGATTTATTATTATTATTATTATTATTATTACTACTATTACTATTATTATTATTATTACTACTATTACTATTATTATTATTATTACTATAACAACCTGACACACAAGCTGCGCAGTAGCTCTCAGCAGTTCAGCAGAGTGGCCCTCTACCGCAGCACTGCACACTTTATCACAGCAAGTCATCGTAGCACCGTTGTAGTTAGGTAAAGAGCTGAGGATTTCCGTGAGCGTGGTCTGACGGTCGCTGATGGAGCCTTCGCTCGTCCTAGCGGCCTGCTCGCTGTCAAGGCGGGAGAGAAGTCTGCGCAGACCTCCGTGCTTGAACTTCTGCGCACCCGCCATGAACGCTCCCACAGTTATCACGTCGTAAGTCTTCGCTGCACGCGCGCAATGCAGAAAATAAATTCACCAACGATTTTATAGCAAAGTAGTACAAAAAACAGTTTTAATCAGCAATAAACTATGTTTTATAGCACAACAGTAGTGCATAGGCGCATTCTTATTAAAAAAAGCTGGCAAATGCTAATGCTAACGTCAGTTTCTTCACTCGAAAGCAATGTCAGTGACGGGCGAGCCCAGGATTTGAACCTCGCACACATTGATGCGTTACATACCTTCCATACACAGTGTTTCATTGAATAAAAATTACTACAAATTATTATGATTTATAATAATTTTTAATATAAGAATATAACAATTTCCATGAACGCTTCCGCAGTAATCACGTCGTAAGTCTTCGATGCACAGGCGCATTGCAGCAAATAAATTCACCGACGATTTAATAGCGAAGTAGTACAAAAAACAGTTTTAATCAGCAATAAACTATGTTTTATAGTACAACAGTAGTGCATAGACGCATTCTTATTAAAAAAGCTGATAAAAGCTAATGCTAAAGTCAGTTTCATCACTCGAAAGCGATTTCAGTGACGGGAGAGCACAGGATTTGAACCCCGCACATACTTAACCGCGGTCGAGTATCTTATCGACATCGCCACTAGCTCCAGCCAAAAGTAAAAGCTAATGTTAACGTCAGTTTCCTCAGTTTTCGAGATCTAATGCAGTTAAAAATTGGATAAAAAACTACAAACTATTATCAAGCCTACAATGAAAATTTAGAGATGAATCAGTCAGACTTGCAGAGGATTTTAGTAAAAGAACTCGATCATTTGTTAATTAAACAGACAAAATTTGTATCAACCATATTCATGATGCACATAGCTTTACATATAGATTTGAGGCTATCTGATGCAGCACAGGCACGAAAGAGAGGAGAAATACGTGTATTGATAGTACCTGCAGGATTTGATACATAGGCGAGAAGTAGAGAAATACGTGTATTGATAGTACCTGCAGTATTTGATACATAAACGAGAAATAGAGAAATACGTGTATTGATAGTACCTGCAGTATTTGATATATAGACGAGAAATAGAGAAATACGTGTATTGATAATACCTGCAGTATTTGATACATAGACGAGAAATAGAGAAATACGTGTATTGATAGTACCTGCAGTATTTGATACATAGACGAGAAATAGAGAAATACGTGTATTGATAATACCTGCAGGATTTGATGTAGTATAGGAGACCATTCGCTGAATGTGAAGGTTAGTGGGAGCAAACTCCACCTCTTTATGACTCTTCTTAGCACTTGCCTTCAGGTACGTTCCTACATAAATCACATTTCAGGCTAGCTAACATCACAGCCTTTCTCTCTCACCTCCACCTCTGACATTCCGTCAAATAGAAGGCCCAAGAATAATCCAAGAATAATAACTTAGTAATACTAGGGTATTGAGTATTACTAAGTACTGAGTAGTACTTGAGTACTGAGTAATACTAGGGTACTGAGTAGTACTAAGTATTGAGTAGTACTAGGGTATTGAGTAGTACTTGGGTACTGACTAGCACTAGGGTACTGACTAGTACTAGGGTACTAATTAGTACTAGGATACTGAGTAGTGCCGTATGCAAATCAAATTCTAACAATTAATGCCAGGTGATAAATTATATACTTTTACGGTAAGATGATGATGATTACTAAGGCTGCGGGTATAGACTAATTTGTTCAAATTCACATTATAATTCACTGCAAATATTATCCCAAAAGTATTTTAAACATTCTCCCTATTTACACTTAAATTGATTTCTTGAGTATTATATTTTTGAACAATCTTAGCGACTTACAAAACATGATGTAGCGCGACGGTCTGACTTGTTTTGAATTTATTTTGAGAAAAACCAGACAATTCATAAAGGTACAGAACAGTAATAACCCTACATAAAAAGTTAGGGGAAAATATAATGTAACAGTCTGAATCAACAATATACAAATAAATCGACGAGGCAATATTTTCAAAATCCAAATATTTCTCGGAGAAGCAATTTTTGTTTCTTACACTATTATTATTATTATTAACAATATACAGAATACACAATGTAAACTTCTTTTATTCGTTTAAACTCGATGACAGCAAGAAGAAATTGGGTGAAGTTTAACCTGAAAGTGATGAGAGATATCTAACGTGTTGTTCATAGCTAGCCACCGTGCTCATGTAGAATTCAATCACTTCCTTTCTTACAGCGTCCCAGTCCTTGTCAAGCTAGCACAAAACAAACACACATCAAACGGTTTACTGCAAAACTAAAATAGAATTACAGAGACATGAAGCCGATATTAAGTTAGAATTCTTTTTGCGAAGAGATTTAGCAACAGGAAAGACTAGGATTTGAACCCTATACATATTTATCCACAGTCTGAATCTTAACCAATGTTGCCAGTGGCTTGACCTACAGGCTTTAGAGCAGAAGTAATTTAAAAACGAAAAATAGGTTTAACGTCCGATTCATCCTCTAACGATTATGTCAGGGACATCCTTGACACCTTTGCTCACAACTGCGAGTTAGACGTACAGGCAAGATTGCTGGCTGAATGTTACTGAACAAAAGTTATACTAAACTTTATATTTTAAAATTAGATTTTAAAAAAAATTTATTTTTACCTTTAGCTTACGAATTTTAACTTTTTAAACTTTGATTTTTACTATTTGGTTCAATTTAAAGACATTTTTATGCTAAAAATAATTCTTTAAACAAAGAGCAGAAGTGAAGCAGCAGAGGCACAATTTTAATCAAGAAAGTTTTTTAACTATATAATCTGCAAAGGTGCATTTAATAAATAGGGACAAAAGATTTGTCATATAGCTAAATGTCGGTTTCTGTGCTACAAGTGTGAAGTCAGAGACTGCAATAGCATCAACATTGCAGGCCCTTTAGAGTCGACGTCCAATCATTTGCGGAGATTATTCAATATAACAATTATGATACAGAAAGTGAGGAAGTTCTGGAGAGAGTTGGAACAGATAGACAGTTGATAAATGTATTAACAAATAGGAAGAAGCGTTGGATAGGACACATTCTAAGGGGGGAAGGTCTATTAAAAGAGGTCATAGAAGGTGGAATGGAAGGGAAAGGAGGCAGGGGCAGGCCGAAATTAGGTATGTTAAATGATTTAAAGAACCACTCCTATGTGGAAATGAGGAGGAAAGAGGAAGAGAGAGAAGAGAGGAGGCGTTATATACCATGGACCTGCCAGTAGGCAGTGCACAGAGAGAGAGAGAGAGATATAGAAAGCAGCAGTTCATGGAATCAACAAAATTAAGAGAAACGACGTAACAGCTAAGCACACTGACTCAAGTTCATGCACCTGAGAAATTCTATTTGCAATCTCATTAGAGCAAAGTTCTATTATCGCCATAGATTATTTAATATAGTAATTATAAAAGAGAGGCAGTCAATTGAAAACGAAATTCAGAGACATACTGATCCAAGATCTTGTAGCTGAGAAATTCTATTTCGTTCTTCTTCACTCAGAAGTTTTCTACAGTAACACCATTCAAACAAAATTAGTATAAAGTTTCTTTGCCTTAACAAAATATGTGACCAATTTTTAAAATATATTATAACAATACTAATGATATAGCCATAGTTAGCCCTCAGATATCAGCTTCATTTCAAGAAATTGTAAGTTCTAACTGCACCATGTCAGTGGTATTAAATTCACTATTATTCTTTAACGCTTTGCAGAATGTATTCAAAGAATTAAACATCGGAATACAAGCAAAACTAGAGAAAGGCAAAAGCTATCTCAGAAGTCAACTTAGTCCCAAAACAAGACTGTATTCTCCCTCTCTTAGTGCACTGCCTACTGGCAGGTCCATGGTTTATCACATTATCGCCACGGTATATTAAGACCGATATCGCCACCGGCTGGAGCCAGTGGCGAAATCGGTAAGATATTCAATCGCGGATCAGTATGTGCGGGGGGTCAAATCCTGGGCTCTCCCGTCACTGACATCTTTCGAGTGAGGAAACTGTGGTTAACATTAGCATTTGCCTGCTTTTACTTGGTTATGCTATATTTATTGATATGGAATAAAAAAGCTGATAAAGCTAAGGATAACGTCAGTTTCCTCACTCGAAGGCGATGTCAGTGACGAGCGAGTCCAGGATTTGAACCCGTACCATCTGATCCGCGGTCGAGTGTCTTACCTACTTCGCCACTGGCTACAGCCAATCAATCAACAGCTCATCAATGAAGTAAGAGAACGGTCTTAGAGTAAGAATCTGAGTCTAGGACCGTCACAAGGCATCAAAAGGAACAGAGCAGTACATACAGCAGTAGCTTGGGCATGAGGTAGGTCAGTTTACTCTCTCCCATGTACTCGTGCACAATGAGCGTATCTGTGGGGCTTCCTTTCACTTTGAGTCTGAAAGTCTTGGTGAGAACACCAGCGTAGAAACATCGCAGCTGATCAACGTCTCTCTTATGATGAGAGGAAGTCATAGCAACAGCAGGCTTTATATGCTTACCCTGAAACCATCAATCAATCAGCCAATCACTAACTTCAAGAAATCAATCATGCAGACGTAAGTGTCCATAAAACAATCAAGTGTAAACCAACGTAGATATTGTACTACTGTAGGTGATACATGAATCCCTTAATATAATTTAAGAGAGGGAGAGAGAGAGAGAGAGAACTCTGTTTATTACATTCAAGCACACTTCTCAACACACACATTAACACGCAAAAGTCAGTCAATCAATCAATTAATCAATCAGCTAATTTCCTAGACCCTTGAACTATACAGTCTGGTGAGGTCATGCAAACTTACAAGGAGCTTTAATTGACATTTTCACTTGTTAAAATTTCATTTACAATTTACCGCCTTAAATTAATAAACCTCTTTAACCAGGATTAGAAAATTTTGTAGCAGTTTATGGAGCCTATGCACTCTCCAACCAAATACCCTTTCTGACGTTGGTTTGAATCTTAGTGCTTTGTCGCCTTTTACAACAAATATAGTCAACGGTTGGTCTATTCTTCAGCAAAACGACACAACACAAGAAAACACTTAATATCTAGTACAGCCAAAAATCTAATTTCTAAAATATTTAAATGAAAAGTTAACATTTTCTAATACTAAAAACAGCACAATATTCGTACATTGCTAGGAGTAGGCTGTTGATCGTTGGGCAAGTCCTGCAGAGGACCGTCTCTGTTCCACATGAACAGAACCAAAGAGAAACTCTTTTCTGCCGCTCCAGTTGTGCTTATAGAAACACAAAATAGATAAACGATTATGATTAAGACATAGATAACCAAACTACTTCATTAGTCGATGTAGTTAGGCAGTATTAACCAAACTACTTCATTAGTCGATGTAGTTAGGCAGTATTAACCAAACTACTTCATTAGTCGATGTAGTTAGGCAGTATTAACCAAACTACTTCATTAGTCGATGTAGTTAGGCAGTATTAACCAAACTACTTCATAGTCGATGTAGTTAGGCAGTATTAACCAATTTGAGAGTGAGAAAACAAGTGAAAAGTTCTGCTTCAACTTTATCAAGCGAAGAGCAGAAGCGACTTCATTTGACAGGCAGAAAGAAGACCAGCAAATGGAAGATCTTTGGCCGTTTTTGGAGATCACAGGAGTGAAGTGACGAATAGAAGAGATTTTGATTAGGGATGGGACAGAGAGAAGTGGAGTAGGTCTTTTCGTACCCCGACCATAGTTAAACTGTTGGCAATAGATTTAATTGATATCAATGAGTAAATAGACATTAAAACCTCGAGCAAGATAAGAACGAAGGAAAAACTAATTAAGAATGAAAGACAAACAGAAAAAAAGGTGATGAATTTCTGTATAGAGAAACAAACTTCTCAACTAACTACAACCACTAAAATGTTCAGTATTAATATAAAAATTCATACAAAGCTGACTACAATCACTAATACGTTCAGTATTAATATAAAAATTCATACATAGTTGACTACAACAAAATTTTATCTGATCACAGAATCTAATGAATTCACGACAACAAATGAGCCGTCATTGGACACAGTGACACAGATGATTCTTCCAGTGGTTTCCTCAGAACTTCTGCTTCGTTGGTCCACAAAAATTTCAGAGTTTTTCGTCACACTAAAGAAATATTTAAAAACAGAAGATAATTTACCCGATATTAAACGTGACACGTTGGCCCAACATCGGTAAAACATTCGACATGAGAAATTCTACTACGCCAAGCTGTATCATCTACACAGTCATCCACATACCGATAAAGTAGTGTTAAAAATTGCTGATTATAAAGTTTCTGCAGACGGTGACTCGACCGCGGATTAGTAGGCGCGGGATTCAAATCCTGGGCTCGCCCGTCACTGACATCGCTTTCGAGTGAGGAAACTGACGTTAACATTAGCTTTACCAGCTTTTACAGTTCACTACTACTTTTAAACTTATTATTTCCATAAAGCGAGTCAAATAAAGAAATTGAAATATTTATACTCCTAATCCTAACGTCACCTTCATGACCTGATAAAGTGTCAATTCTACAAGTAGGCTGAGAATTAAATTAGGTCTCTCATGTACATTAATTATTTTTTAACAGCAAATATTCCAGGCAAAGCACGCCATTTAAATCTACTTCAGAGACATAATCTTTGTCATATTGATTCTAATATCGAATTGTAAATCTCTAAAATAAGCCTAAGTACATAATAAATGTAGAATTACTTAGAACTACAAAGAAAATGCTTTTAAGTCGAGTTTGACAGTAGTGCAATTGATTAATTGACAGTAGTGCACTAGAAGAATGCTGGTCAAAAGGCAACCAATTCAAAATAGTCTGCAAAGACTAATTAAAGTAACATAAATTAATTCACAGCAAATCTGGAGGTCTCTCTAGCTGCAATAATAATATTGTACTTCCAAATCCGATAAACATGAAAAAGTATAGAAATTTCTTTCAACTGTACTTCTTAAAAAAAGTTTATTTCATTTCCATTTCTTTTAATATATGCTAAAAGTACAAGCACGTAAGATGTACGAATGTATTCTTACAGCATTGGTCATCCTCTCTTTAACACTGTGCACAACGACCTTCACTCTTGTTGTTATGTCCAAGGCAACTGAACTACCAAAACTGATCGTTGACAAATAGAAGGGATTGGATTCCTTCTAAAAACATTATAAATATTTTAAAGTATATTCTCTTTTAATGCCAACTCGGAAGCATACGACATACACTTCAACATATTTCTCTCCGCTGCCTAATGTATTTTACTATATAACATGTATTAACATACCTAGATCTCATACAATAGAATTAGACTCGAAAATTAATATATTTATTTTTTGTGTCCGGGCAACACAAAACCATAAACCTTAACATTCCCTTGATCTTAGAAAGATATGAACTTTTTCCGTGGGCTTTGAACGCAGATAGTCTTTGAATGCTTCTGGTAGGAACATGCTAACCATTCAGCCATCATCCTGTCAAGTACTTATTGTCGAAACTCTAGTTAGACCACAGCTCTTAACTATGTTTCCTTAGCCCCTAGATTTTTAACTTTAATATAATATAAATTATGCACTCTTACTACTACTCGTTGATGTTATTACACTAGGTACACTAAATGTTATTACACTAGATACACTAGATGTTATTACACTAGATACACAAGATGTTATTACACTAGATACACTAGATGCTATTACACTAGATACACAAGATGTTATTACACTAGATACACAAGATAGATGCACTCACCTCCACTATTTCCGTATGAGCGCATTGTATCCATCGACCAGAAGTACTGCTCGTCTGATAGTGAACCGAGGTAAAGGTGTCAGGTGGTTGCCCATTGGCTTCACTGGGTACATTATTGCAGGATATAGACATCTCTAGAAATGTTTCGTCATTTGATACTCTTGTTATACCTAAATCAATTAAATCAATCAGATCCAACTTTTAAATCATTAAATCAATCAATTACAAAGTCTACAAAATAAATCATTTAGGTTAAATAACTAAATCAATTAACAGAATGAATTAACAAAGTCTCAGAAGCCCTTCATCAGCAGAGAACGAAATAGCAGGCAAATAGCAAAGAGCAGACTACTCATACGGGCTAGCTTCTGACATCACATTCTAGTATCTTCATTAGTTCACTGGCTAGAGCCAGTGGCGAAGTCGGTAAGATAGTCGACCGCGGATCAGTATGTGCGGGGTTCAAATCCTGGGTTCGCCCGTCACTGACATCGCTTTCGAGTGAGGAAAATGACGTTAATCTTACCTTTACCAGCATTTTAGTTGCCACTAACGTAAACCAGCTCGGTTAACGACAGGTCGATTCTTGAGGTTAGACATACCCATGCAGTTCTCCGCTGAGAGGAGTTGATCCTGAAGTGGATCAGCCCCGGTCTTTTCGAGCAGCCTGTCCCTGAGGCTCTCCATCTGTATCTTGAGGCACTCATAGCTCGCTATGTGGATGTTACCAATCCAAGAGTCTCGTTCAGCCTCCTCCCGGCTAGATAGTCTCACTACCTTCTCGTCTCCATCGAAATCTTCAACAGCAATGACAACATCGAGCACAAGGTAAGAAATTACACGGTGATAGGTGGAGCAGTGGCATTAATGGCATGACACTAATATCAACTCCTTTATTCGTCATCACTTGACAGGAAGAATAGTAACAGAACAACACAAACATAAAAAAGTAAGATAAAAAATAAACCACCACCAATTACACAGAGTTACAGTTAGCCTAATAACACTAATGACACTGATGTGAGAGATCAGTGGAGTGAGGGATTCTAAAGGATTCAAGTGGATAGCAGATGAGCCGATTGATTGACTGAACTATTGGTTTTATTGATTGAATTATCGATTTATTGATTGAACTATCGATCTATTGATTGAACTATCTATTTATTGATTGAATTATCGATTTATTGATTGAACTATTGGTATATTGATAGAACTATCGATCTATTGATTGAACTATAGATTCATTGATAGAACTATCGACTCATCGATTGAACTATCGATTTATGGATTGAGCTATCGATTTATTGATTGAATTATCGATTCATTTATCAAATTACTGGTTTTTATTGATTGATCAATTTATTGAATGATTGTTTGGTTTGTTGATTTGTGCAATAAGATGGGACATACATTGCATCGCTCAAGAAAGGTCAGCCATATATCTTAACCAGCTTTTCAAAGCCGCAATGATAAACTATCGTCACCAACTCAGATACATCTGTGTCACTAAAGTGGCAAATGCGGCAAGTCATTAACTCGAATTTTTACATTAATATGTAATTAATTATAGCTTATTGCTTATGTGTAGTTAACACATAAGCATATGCCCATGTTATGTCCGGGTTGCTTGAAGAATAGACTAACGTGTACTGCACATGGCCATAAAAGGTGACATAAAAACTAGTTCCAAAATAAAGTCAGAAAGGGCATTCGGTTTGTGAGCACTAGGCTCCAGAAATTGCTACAAAAATTAAACGAATGGAATGGGCATATTGTGATCGGTGTGGGATACAGAGGATTGGAGAAGGTCAAATCGTATCCCGACCCTGGTTAAACTGAGATTCTAGGGAAGATGATGATGACGATGATGATGATTGCTTACGCGTAAATTAAAAATATATATCAGACATGTAACTATGTTACAATACAGTCACAATCGTGATAGCTTAGGTTTGTTTCACTTACAAATGGAAAATGAATAAAAATCATCTTCATCTTCGTCCAACTGCACAACACAGCGTTCCAGAACATAGAGGCCCTGCACCTCGGAGTTCTACAATCAATCAGTCAATCAGTAGATCAATCAGTAGACTCTACAATCAATCAGTAAATCAGAAAATCAATCAGTACACTCTACAATCAATCACTCAGTCAGTAAATCGATCAGTAAACTACAATCAGTCAATCAGTAAATCAATCAGTAGACTCTACAATAAATCAGTCAATCAGTAAATCAATCAGTAGACTCTACAATAAATCAGTCAATCAGTAAATCAATCAGTAGACTCTACATTCAGTCACTCAGTCAGTAAATCAATCAGTAAACTACAATCAGTCAATCAGTCAATCAGTAGACTCTACAATTAATCACTAAATCAGTAAATCAATCACTAAACTCTACAATAAATCAGTCAATCAGTAAATCAATCATTAGACTCTACAATTAATCACTCAATCAGTAAATCAATCACTAAACTCTACAATAAATCAGTCAATCGGTAAATCAATCAGTAGACTCTACAATTAATCACTCAATCAGTAAATCAATCACTAAACTCTACAATAAATCAGTCAATCGGTAAATCAATCAGTAGACTCTACAATTAATCACTCAATCAGTAAATCAATCAGTAAACTCTACAATTAATTAGTCAATTAATAAATCAATATCAATCAGTTATTTCTATAATCAATCAATCAGTAAATCAATCAGTACACTCTTTAATCAATCAATCAATCAGTAAATCAATCAGTACACTCTTTAATCAATCAATCAGTACACTCTTTAATCAATCAATCAATCAATAAATCAATCAGTACACTCTTTAATCCATCACTCAATCAGTAAATCCATCAGTAAACTAATTCTGCTACGGACCTGACATAATTAGTGCACAAAGTGAGAGAGACTGCACTTAATATAATATATTAATTTTAATATCATTACGAGCAATATTAAGATCTAAATATTCTGCATTAATATGTATTGCTCTGTTTGACACACTGTGTTTCTGGGAATTTTAAAATTTTATTTCATTTGAATGTTTATTTCTATTTGTATTTGTCAGTGATTTGGTATTGATGCTGAAATAAACACATCTCTCTCTCTCTTTCTCTCTCTCTCTCTCTCTCTCTCTCTCTCTCTCTCTCTCTCTACTCACATATATACTAACAGCAAATTACAAAGAATTACACCAGATAACTTTAGCAACAGAGACATGAAGTGTATAGAGAAATAAGTCATTCAATTCTTGATTAGGCTTAAGGTAATTGAGAATTGGCTTGAAACTTCAACAAACATTCTTGTAGAGTTTAATCCCACTTAATCCAAGATTAGACAAGTTTTGCAAATTTAACAACCCGCATTCCACAGTTAAATAGATGTAAATAATTTTTGGATTCCACAGTTAAATAGATTTAAATAATTTTTGAATTCCACAGCTAACTAGATTTAAATAATTTTTGAGGTTTTTTAACATACAAGTTTACCAGTAGATATTAAGTCAATATTAATGATACTTTAAATTTAAAAATTTACTGCAACACTGTTTTAGATAGCTAGCAACGTACCGGATCCTTAGTCTTGAAATAGAATAACAGATTGCCACGTAATCGAAATAGTCGTTCTACAGAGACTGCAACAGATTCAATATACAGAGATTACATTGCACGTACGATTAGTAGGAAGAAATATATTGTAATTAGCAGCCTAAAGATCAGGTTGAAGATTTCAAACTAAGACAATAACTAGCTAATATCCACAGCTTCAGTGTAGTGCCCAGCTTCAGCAGTCGCTGGGTTTTAATCCAAGGCTCATCCATCATTCAGTCTTTAATCCAGGAATCAAATTTTATAACGGACTCCTTCTTCTCTCTCTCTCTTTTTCTCTAATAATCAGACAAACTGGAAGGTTCATGGCACACATATTTGCATAGATTACAAGGAACACCTCATGACACATTGCACATCTACACTCACTACAAGGCATACATTTCTCTCGAAAGACCACTGCATAAACCAGTAAGCTAGGCCAATCACAGTGGCCATACCTATACCAACTATTACTAAAGCCGCTGGCTTTCGAAACTTACAGCTTATATATTGTCTAGATATATTTGTTTCAAATTGTCTTCCTCAATTCCTGATTTGTTTGCCTTTTTGCAGTACAATAATAATTTATTGCAGTCTTGAATATCTTAATAGCATAGGGGTAACGTCATGAAGTTTTAAATGACAGATCCTAAAGGTGAATTGAACACTCGAGGGTTCGAATCCCAGCCGCTCTAATCTGAGAGTAAAATCTTGGACTTTCACTGGACTGGTTATACGGAAAATGGTCTAAATTACCTAACGGTTTTAACATGTGGTAGTAAAAGTGACAGATATCAACATAGTTGATCATTTCACTATATAATGCGTGTTTACTTTTTTTTAACACAAGCAATCTGCATCAAGTAACAAATACTAAATACTGTAAGAACCTGGTGCACCACCTCACATACACAACAGATATTAATTTTATTTAGTTCATTATTAATATCCGAGCTCCCTCTGTAAAGCAGTCTCGAACACCAATTTTGGCCATAAAACATTGCTGTAAAGCTTCGTTGTTTATATTAATAATAATAACCTGCTAAATTAGCCGACACCAAGAAAGTTGACAAATACTGTGATCTGTCTGTAGGGTAAGAAGTTGTTCCGGTGACCATTGAACTAAGGGCCTTATGAATCCAAATGAAGCTGACTTCATTAATGGAAAAGGCAGACTTAGATTGTAAGGCAAACCTACGATAAGTTGCAGATCTCTTTTCTTTGGCAAAGGCTTTCCATGACTTTGTAGAGATTTAATGCTGTCTACTTCTGCAATAATTTTAAGCCGCTATATGACCTAGAGCAGCCCGGTGGCGAATCAGCACATATTGTTTGAATCGTTTTTATCATATCCCCAGATTTTTGCAACTGGAGTAATAAATAATTAAATTAAATGAAGAAATAATAATAATAAAATGATTCTCATACAATGCACTTAATCTGACTCTGTTCTCCAAAAGAAAGCAGATGGAGATTGATGACATGAAGGAATATGATTCCAAGAACGTTGCATAACACTAGATATAGCGAGTGATAAATTACTAGACTAGCCAGTTGTTATGTTTGCAGAATTTACTGCTAAAGCCAGCTTTGCCTCATCATGTGACATGAAATAACAGGTTTCCGGAATCAGAAAAACGAAGTAGGGAATAATTACTGATAAGGGATATTGAAAATATTTCACTCCCTATCCACAAATAGAATAAACTTTTCAGTCCTTGTCATAAAATTCTCCATACTGGCAGCTACATTAACCTAGCAGGGAAATATTTCTATACATTGATCATATACCAATAAAGAGTGTAAAACATTGCCAACATCTGTTTTACGCTCACTTGCTCTCTCTCTCTCTAGTGTTCAAATAAGTGACTGATCCAAGCACAAATTCATACTCGGAGGCGACTTCAATGCTCCAAAAATTCCATAGATCATCAATTATCAGGCAGACTATGAATAAAAATGATAAAACTCCGTTATCCGTTAAACTGATAAAACTGATAGCATCAGTCCATTAAACTGATAACACTGACAGCATCAGTCCATTAAACTGATAAAACTGATAGCATCAGTCCATTAAACTGATAACACTGACAGCATCAGTCCATTAAACTGATAACACTGATAGCATCAGTCCATTAAACTGATAAAACTGATAGCAATCAGTCCACTAAACTGATAACACTGATAGTATCAGTCCATTAAACTGATAAAACTGATAGCAATCAGTCCACTAAACTGATAACACTGATAGTATCAGTCCATTAAATTCATAGAACTGATGGCATGAGTCCATTAAACTGATAAAACTGATAGCATCAGTCCGTTAAATTTATAGAACTGATAGCATGAGTCCATTAAACTGAAAAAACTGATAGCATCAGTCCATTAAACTGATAACACTGATAGCATCAGTCCATTAAACTGATAACACTGATAGCATCAGTCCATTAAACTGCTAAAACTGATAGCATCAGTCCATTAAACTGATAAAACTGATAGCATCAGTTCATTAAACTGACAATCTTGATAATATCACTTCATTAAACTGACAACACTGATAAGTTCATTAAACTGATATCACTATCATCAATCAAAGAAACAGAGCTCTATAATATTATTTATAAAATTATAAAATTATAAATTATATAAATAACACGATTATTTTGCAATTAGAGTACAGCATACCTTCTTTGCCCTTGCGAAATATTCCATCTTGCTTTTCTTTTACGTGTAAGACTCCTTCTTTGTCATAATAGCCCGACGGTTGGCCGGCAAGATTTTGTAGTTCTGTGGCATTGATTCTCATAACTCTCCTGATTGCACATTAGAATTCCTTAAAACAATATCTTTACTAGAGATCTAAAACAAGCAGTTAAATCATTTAACATGATGACAAGCAGGCGCAGATCTAGAGGGAGGAGGGTTTTTTAAAATCGATAGTTTCATTTTTATTTTTCTATTTGTATGCCCCCCCCCCTTAAAAATTGTAACACATATAATATATAAGAGTAAAAATGAGTGCAAGTAAAAATTTGATGTCTGTCCCAGAGAAAGCATGGGCGTTTACAAGCAAGCAAAATGAAGCCACTGTACAAAAGAAATTTTGCCCCCCCTCCTTAAAAAATTCCTCGATCCGACACTGATAATAGGAAACACTTTTGAAGACTTTTTCAAGCAGAAAATGTTAGATAAAATAAATAAATGTGTGGGATACTTGTTACTAGATCGTAAGATTTTCAAAATGGATGGTAATCATCTCAAAGGTAGGAATAACATATGCAGCCTCATGCTCTGCAGGTATATACTATCACTTAAGCTACTCAAGCAGAATCATTTCAAAATAAATTGTAATTTATACCTCAATAACTTTATAAATTAGTATGGCTTTTTACCGTTTCCAGTCAATGATATACCACTATTATATTTGGAAAATTTAATTATTTAACTTATTGTAAGATGTATATTCATTAGAGACCGGCACGGGGCCCCCTCCCGCAGGGCCCCCGAGGGGTTGGAATGAATTCGAACGGGGCCCCCGCAGGGTCAGGGGCAGGGTTTTCGGGGCCCCCGCGGGGTCGGGGGCTGGATTTACGAGGCCCCCGCGAGTTACTAGGTAACTTAATATTTGATTTAAATATTGTAAATTTTATGTTTTTCGCTTATTTGCTTACTTTGCGAATATTAGCACTTATATTCTGTTGCTGTTGTTATGTCAACACTAATATATTTTTATCAGAAGCGCTTCATATCCAGCGGGATACTTTAGTATTTCTTTTTATATCTCGCCACTTTCAGAAATCTCATTCATTGAGATTCTAATCTTCATGAGCCTTGTTCTTGTCCAGTCATTTCATTTTCACCACCAGCTTAATTAAAAAGTATAGCAGCACTTAATAATTTAAAAACTTATGGGATTATATTATTCAGAAAACAGTCACGTTTTAAGTTTTAATGGCCATTTGTGGATTTCTTTGATTATTATCATTCTATAAAATACTGTAAAAATATTATAAATATAGCCATAAATATAATGAATAAGTATATAAATATAATACAAAACTATTAATAGAAAATACTGTTTAAAATTAAGAATTTAAAATTGTAAATGGCTTGTTTCAAATGAGAAACAAGCCATTTACATGCATTATATTAAAGTTTCTAAACAATGTGTTTAGAAAAAATTGAAAACATGGTGTTTACAATTCAATCCTTTACTTAGATTTAGATATTAGTCTAAATAGCTAGCTAAAGCGTCGCTATTTCTAGTATTTTTGTGTGATTAAGAGTGAATTTGATATCTCTTCTTTCACACAGACTACTTGAAAATTAAATAAAACAACAAAATAGTCTTATCTGGAACTGGAATACTTGCTCTATATTCTTAACTAAACATCTGCGTGTCTTCTATGAGCCTACAATAAGAAATTCTAAGAAAGGTTTGTAATGTTTATAGTAATATTTTACAAGGTATAATAGCTTATAAATTAAGAAACCATTTTGATAAATTATATAACAGATTTATTGTTGTAGCAAAAATTACAGTGCTTAGCACTTTTAAGTTTATGCTTGAGCAGTTTCATAAAATTACAGTTATTTTAGAAATATTGGCATTAAGTATCGGTTTAGTGGATTCCTAATTTTAAATATTTGTTAAAATTTGAATATTGTACTAATCCACATACAAATACACACACACACACACACACCCACATACATAGTGGTTAAAGTGGAGGGGAGAGCATAGCTTGAGGAACCGCATTCCCGTAGCTCTCATTTTTCTGAGGCGCTTTCCCCAGCGAGGGGCCCATATTAGATAATTGGAAACCTGTAAATACATTACGAGGGGCCTGAAAAATTGTGACTGTTCCCCTAACTATCAATTCTCTCTTTAACCTCTGCACATATATATATATAACACAACATAACATAACGGCACACTGGGTCAGGAAGCACAGATGCTTGTTTAAGACCCATTTACTCCTTCCTCTCCATGGTTATTAGTAAACATTGCCTTTTGATGGTGCATCAATTACAGCCGGCGCAAATTTAAGAATAACCTTCCATCACCCTAGGATTTTTTCTTCCTAAGCTTTTACCAACACTCCGATATATATATATATATATTAGATATATATATTTATATATATATATATATATATATAAACATTAGATATATATATTTATATACATATATCTAATGTACTTGTTCAGTGTAAATAATAAAGTGTAATATATTGAAATACATGTTATCATTTTTCACTGCAGGGTGAAGCGGGGTCAGGAATAAGTTACAAGGGTGCGGGGCGGGGTTTGGAATTAATGCTTGCGGGGCGGGGTGGGAACGGAAACAATTTTTTCTGGACGGGGTGGGGATGGAATCATGTCTCACCCCGCGGGGCGGGGTTGGGTTAAAATTTTCACCCCGCGCAGGTCTCTAATATTCATGCCACAGAAAGACACATTTATAATTACCGCATTCATTTCTGAACCATTCCATTGATAAACCATTTCACAAAAGACAAGTCTAATTGTTTTAGAGCAAAAATGTTCAGAAACACACACACAAGATAATATCCATATGGATTTCAGCAGAGATATCAGTAATACATGAAAATCAAGTTCCTCAGCAGGAAAAATTCATAACATATTATGCTACAAAACTGAAAAGCACCGTGACTTTTATCCGTAACAGCATCTAGCAAAAATTTAGTAAAATCTCACGACATAGGCCTAAACTCACTGTATATTAGGACAAATCTTGAGAGGAATCGATTGAAACATTACGGTATATTTCCATAAATTAAAATCTATTAAAAAATAAAAATAAAAATATCTTTATTTATCGTTAGTATTATCCGGGGCTTAATTGAACAAATAACTTGTATTATTAATATTAATTAATTAATTAGTTTGAATAACTAGTTAATTAATTAGACAGGATCTCAGTACTCAGATCTGTTGACGTTCAGTCATTCAATAACAATGTCAAGGTTACAGCCTTGCTACCAAATATATCAAAAACAAAGTCGACAAAAACAGCAAGAACTTAACTTAATTATACTGGTTCAGTCTCGTCCTCTACTACTCAGTGGCCCCATCGACCATTGCTAGTATTTTAGGGTTACACTGTAAAATACATAATTTATAGGGAAATAATTATTCGTGCAGATTTTGTGCAGGTTTCGTGCAGGTTTTGTGCAGGTTTCGTGCAGGTTTCGTGCAGGGTTCTTTAAGGTTTCGTGCAGATTTCGCGCAGGTTTCGCGCAGGTTTCGTGTATGTTTCGTGCAAGTTTCGCTAAGGTTTCGCTAATTAAGGTTGTGCAGATTTTGTGCAGGTTTCGTACAGGTTTTGCTAAGGCTTTCGTGCAGGTTTCGTGCAGGTTTCGTACAGGTTTCGTACAAGTTTCGCAACTGATAGGCATATAATAAAAAATTTCGTAACGTTTAATTACGGTTTAAACTTCGTTAATAGTAATTGCCTAAACATCTATATTTATCAGTTCAATGATGGCCTTACCATAATATCTCGATCGGCAATTACTTCATTTAGCCTTATTTACACGGCGTTTTGAGTTTTCCTCCAGTTTTCTGCTCTATACGGAGCCCCGATGCGCACGGATGCTATGAGGATATACTGCGCAGATTGGGCGTACCCGATTACATCACAATCCACATCCGCTAGGGTCCATCATAACTGGCGAGAGTTTTCGACCAACAGAAGTAGGGGTGAGAAATTTACAATGAAAAGATAACAATAGAAAATTCTCTAGGAGTAGAAATTTTGGTAATTTAATTTTGTTGAGCTTATTTGAGTTTTACCTGTTCTTGGAATTGCAGAATAGACTAACAGTTTAATTAAACATGAGTCGCACAAGGCGCCTACAGTAGGCCCTATATATGCAATCTCAGACACTTTATTCTCTAGCTTATTAGACTTTTATTAATTACTATTAATTACTAATTTATTAATTATTACTAGATTATTAACTATACACCGAGGTTGGAGAAACCTCAAAAGTAATCGTATAACTGCGAGACATAGCTAAGCGTGCAGAGATAGTATTGCATCTGGGAGACTTCATTTTATAACGGATGACTTAGGGACATTGGACAAATCAATCATATGCTTTATAGATATGGCTGTTGAATGGAATGACCATAGATGTTAGAAAAGCTGCCGTGGACCCGTCAGTCCTTGTATTCCTCTCTAACAAAGCCAAATATATTAGTAAACGTTAAAATATTTCCTAGTAATAAGTAATACATGAATATAAACTTTGGACTGAATTTCTGGATTTTGGAATTTGCACCGTTTTTGGACCTTCTTCTTTTGCTCGCCGGCTTGATTTTGTCTCAATAGTGCTCGATGTTGTCATTGATGACTGTAGCACTCTAATTGTTGTTGTTGTTGTTATTATTATTATTATTATTGTTATTATTATTATTATTATTATTGTTATTATTATTATTATTATTATTATTATTATTATTATTATTATTATTATTATTATTATTAAACGCCCACTTTTAACCTACGTGCTACTGTAGTAGTTAAGTATAACAAGGGAGTAAATTTTAGCTGGAGAATATAAAATACTGTGTATAGGCCTACTAAGAATCTATCATTACTTGAATAATTATCGGGGGAGAATCGAGTTACAGGATACCTCAGTTAGCTACTCTTATCGGAACGAACTTTATCTCGCGGCATTCCGTAAATCTCATAATAGATTGACTATTAACAGCGCAGCGTCTGTTTATTGAGATATAAAACTCGAGTTCATTTCACAGTTTTCGAGGTTAGGCTACTTCTTTGTGCACAAACTCTGGTGGTTTCCACTGCGAATTAATTTCTTTTTACATATGGTGTCCCCCGTGTTGTGCTCGGGCCCAAGTGTTGTGCTCGTGTGTGGTTGGATCACTGCAAAATAGGGCAACAGCAAACAATCTGCTGCATGGAAGAGGCGACTAAGGCAGGAGCTGAGGATGGCTAGAGGGGACACACCTCACCATGAAATATTTTCCCCAGGATTAAATGGTTATTAATCCATCTAACTGAGGAAGGCAACGGGAAATCACCTCAGAAGCCACACTTTTCCCAAGCTATAGGCTACATAAGGTATGGATAAGGCATAGACTTTGTGAAGGATTAACTTGTTGATCTAAGGAGTGCTCTTATGGAACGAGAAAACAGACTTTGAGTATGAATACCTTGAACCTGTCACTTGGCAGTCCAATAAAGAGAGATATGGTGTTTTGCAGATATGAATTCTAAAATATTAACATAAATGCATGACTGTTGTGTTTATTTCGCAGACAATTCTAATTCCAGATTTAATAACTTTGCCTG
The DNA here is from genome assembly GCA_905160935.1 of Enchytraeus crypticus. Lineage (NCBI taxonomy): Eukaryota > Metazoa > Annelida > Clitellata > Enchytraeida > Enchytraeidae > Enchytraeus > Enchytraeus crypticus. The sequence goes on along the minus strand of CAJHZI010000495.1, from coordinate 1,805,097 downwards.
ACATTTAAATTCAATATAACTACACTCTTATTTCTCTTCTGGACTATAAGTAGATTTCTTTGTTACAAGTATAAATAATAGAAAAGGGGATAATTATTAAATAATATGCAACAACAAAGAACGAAGGTACGTAAGACTTCCATACGAACTTTGCCATTGATGCATAGGTCTATAGCCCACACTTATATACATGTGCCATCGATGCATATAGGCCTATATCGATGTATATAGGCCTATACATTTACATAAATGTGCCATTGATGTATGTATAGCCTTCACTTCCGTAGGCTACATATGTCATTGATGCATATAGCCTATACACGTACATGTATATGCGTGTGCAATTGATGCATAGGCCTATAACCTCTGCACTTATCAGTGTTGTATAGTAACGAAGTAAAAATACTTCGTTACAAGTAAAAAGTACTCAGCCGATACTTTTACTTGTAACGAAGTACCCAATTAGCCTGGGTACTTTTTACTTGTAACGAAGTAATTTTTGTAGTACTTTTTACTTTTACTTTACTTCCGTGGAAGTAATAAAGTTGCGTTACATTTGAAAAAATATGGATATGTCAATCGCCTAATTTTTTATACATAACAAAATATCGTGGGCCACCTGCTTTTAGTTTGGTTTTGATTACAGCTGTATGACGTAGATCAAACGTTTTGATATAGGTCTAGGCTTACCGTACATTGGCCAAAGTCATTTCAATAAATAAGCTTTGAAATTTCTTCTCGTAGTGTAGATCAGTGGTTCCCAACCTGCTTACCCCAACGATATCTATTTTTTCCTTTCATGTGGCGACCCTTGAAATATTTTAGCAGTCTTCTATTGAAGAACATCCTAGACCTTATTTGTCATCCATATTTGAATTGATCAAATGTGAAGGGAAAATCTATCGCTTTAAATGTCTAAAATGTAGTAATTCAATCAGTGCCTTCTGCAACAGTTCATCAAATTTAAAGAAACACGTTGAGGTATGTTATTTAGCTTTATGTAATCATTCATATTCACAAGGGCGGATCCAGGTAGTTTTTAGGTGGTAGGCGAAATACTTTATATAGTGTCCACCTTTGATTTGGTTGTCATCACGAGGAAGTACAAAATTTGTATGTAATTTTAAAAAAATTCTTCAGAAATAAAGCGAGAACCTTTTTGGATGTTCATTTTGAATTGGAACCGATTCAATTTTAGCCTAAAATTATGCTGGAGCAGTGATACATGAATGATCGACGGGATTATTTTATTGATTTATGGATTGATTATTTTTTAATTCTAGAGAAGCATAACATGCATGTGTATCGAACATTGTTTTAGTTCAGAAAATTTAGACTAGAACTTCATTAGCTTTTATTTTCAGTTTCGGTTTTAATTAGAAATAAATCAAGTAATTTGAAACTGATTTGAGAGCATTTAAAACGATTCTATCAATGTATATATTTTTTCTTTAAAAATATCAGTTCTTTTACTTTTTACTCAAAGTACTACTTTTTTGGCGAGTACTTTTTACTTAAGTAAATTCTGATTAAGTACTTTTACTTTTACTTAAAGTAATTTGCCGAGTACTTTTTACAACACTGGCACTTATATACATGTGTCATTGATGCATATAACGTCTGCACTTATATACATGTATTGTGTATCTGAAGAGAACAGTCCCATACTGCGCAGTGTCCCTGAAAAGTCAATTAACCGTAAATTGCACGTTTCGTAAAAGGCGACTAAGTAAGAACTGAGGAAGGCAATGGATCAATAGAATGTCTTAATAGCGTAGGGGAAACATCATGAAGTTTTAAATAACAGATCCTGAGGTGAACTGAACCTTCGTGGGATCGAATCCCAGCCGTGCTGATCTGAAAGTAAAATCTCGGACGTTCACTGGACTGGTTACATGGGAAATGGGATAAATTGCCTAACGGTTTTAACATGTGGTAGTAAAAAAGTGATAGATATCAACATAGTTGATCATTTCACAATAATGCGTGTTTATTATTATCACCTCTAAAACCAGTATAACCAAACTAAACCTATATAGGTTATAGGCCTACATCATAGTGTGCCTTAATGCATACAGGCCTATGTTTAGATAAAACAATAGATTCTGGATTATGTACAGTTAAATAGCACTAGAATTAATATTAATAACTAGCTAGGATTTAACAAGATTACAAGGAGCTTGAATCCATTGTTGGTAGTCAGTAAGTAGTAATTTGTAAACATGGATAGTTAATCCAATGCAAGTAATAGAATATTTAAATAATAACTTTAAATAAGCTTTAAGTATAAAAAATAAAAGTAATATATGAAGGAAAAGTTTCATGAGCATCGGGAAAGGTTAAATTGTTAGCATCGTAAGCTAGTGGCCTAGTTTCAAAGCCCAGGTAAGTCAAGAACTAAAAGATAAAAAAGCTGGTAAAGTTAATATTAACGTCAGTTTCCTCACTCGAAAGCAATAGACATAAGATGTCGTACCAACGTCATGCGATACAATGCAGGTCGTCAAGGGTCATCCTTTGGAAGCGTAAGAGCTGGAAAGCTAAGGTTAACGTCAGTTTCCTTACTCGAAAGCGATATCAGTGACGGAAGAGCACAGGATTTGAACCCCGCACATACTGATCCGCGGTCGATATATTACCGATATCGCCACTGGCTCCAGCCTGAGACATATAGGGCTATTACAGGCCACCTCTAGGGCCTCTGGAAGGTTAATAAAATATTGGGGCTTATATAATTGCTGCCATTTGTCACTATCAACACAGCCAAGATATGGTTAATCGAGGAAGGATTCGTAATATCACACACGCGTTAAGTGTCGAACTAAAAAGGTAATAAAAATGCTTTAAAGTTCTCTTTTAGGAATATTCTCTAAAACACAAAGCTTGAGCGCTCGAAGACTCGAACAATACAAAGACTTGTATTGCGCTTAATTTCACAGTGTTGTTGTTTTCATGATCTTGATAGACTAAACATAAGTGCGTCTTGTTGACGCCCTCTGAATTCTTGGCACAAAATTATATGCTAAATTTAGTGGACAGTAACAAGCCTGCTCCAACATTCATCATGCTCTCAAAAATCTGCTAATAGAGAAGTTTCTCGGTGCAGCTGTTGCATAATGTAAACATTGCTATTCGATCTTGCGCTACCCATCTTCATTTCTTGCTAGGATGTTATATTTACCTGGATAAGATGTGCAGACATATTCGAAGCACCAATAGTTATATTGGTTGTGTAACAGATATGGTTCATTTTCTGGTTGCGTCAATGGACCTGCTTTTCGTAAAATGATTGAAAATGTCTGTAACTTCAATATACATGTAAAATTTTCATTTATCATCCGAATTAACTGAGTGTACCTAGGAGCGTTAGGCAATGTCGGGTAAGAGTACCATAAAAATTTCTGAAAATTATTTATTTACTTAATTATATGAGTGATTCAAATAGTCGCAGATTCGATTCCCGGGCTGCTTACGTGATCAGAGAGTGACATTTCAGAAAATGATGAGGAAGATTTTATGATTGACATCACATATATATATATATATATATATATATATATATAGGGGCCTACAAGTGTGCGTAGAGGTTGAAAGTACGAAGAGATTTAGCATGGATTGATTTAGGAGTGATAGAAATCATTCCTGACGTATCATTATGATGCGAATTTAACTTTTAAATTTAGATAATCATGATTTCTTTCCCTGGAGAATTTAACTCCTGAAATAGCACTCTTACTAGAGGTGGAGTTGTGGATAGAACTATAGTTAGACTACATACATGTACAGTCAAGGAAAATATAATACGCGTATTATATTTACCTAGTAAGTTCAAATGCTACCACTTCAGTGTTACCACTGCAAATAATTCTTCTGGTAAACCGCTGCACGCTGGCTAATCAGTCAATACGGCATCCCAGCTGCTCGCTCATCAGTTTCTCTTCTGCTAAATCCCATCCCAACAGAAATACGATCATGTGAATACTGTACAATCAGAGGCTTTGAAGAATGTAAATATAGGCCGAATTCCACAGTTTTGTTTTCTGTTCAGGCATGGTTAAAGATAGATATTAACTGCGTATCTGCTGAAGAGTAAAGAACGAGAACAGTAGCTAACAGCTGACAGCGCAAGGATTGATAGTCCTATAGTCCTTGACTTCATGATGACTTCAAGCATGGCAACAATAGCAAATTAAGATACGTTATATAGACCTAGCCATATTTGTAAGATCAATACTGCAGAGGCCGCGTATTATGGGGCAGTTTAAGTTAACATTAGTTCGAAATATGACTCAAACATAGGCTATCTGATAAAAGAACTGATTTAAAATATGTAAAAAATTCCATATACACTCAAATATTAATAGTCGCAAGCATGTTTTAAACTAAATGCAATATATTGAATATACCTCAATGAGACTGTATTCTAGTTTTCCACGGGTTGAGAAAACAGACGTTAAACGCAACTCTGTTTATGTTCAGGGCTTTGAAGAAAAGATGTCTGAGAAGATAAAAGATATGGAGTTGGAAATGCACACCAAAAGTTCCGAGCCTCAGACTTTAGCCAAGGCTATATTCGAGGAGTTTCTAGTTTGCAAGATTTGCCTGGAGGCCTACAAGAAACCGAAATGTCTGGAATGTCTGCACACTTTCTGCGAACAGTGCATCGAAGAACATTTCTCCTTCGAGTCCTCCTATAAGAAATATGGTATGAATTTACGTAACAAACTAAAAGCTGCAGAATATAATAATAATATTAACAATAATAATAATAATAGTAGTAATTATAATATAATAATAATACTAATACTAATAATTAACGGCATAGACAGACTTATTGCAGAGCAAACCTGCGATAAGCGAGAGACATCTTTTCTTTGGCAAAGGCTCTCCATGACTTTGCAAAGATTTAATGCAGTCTGCTTCAATAATTCTTTTAAGCCGATTAATGACCTCGAGTAGCCGGGCGGCGATTCAGCACGTATTGCTTGAATCGTTTTTATCAAACCCCAGGTTCTTTACACCGGGGTAAAAAAAATAATAATAATAATGGGCACCATGATTCCCGATGGAATTGACTTCATTAATGGCATAGGCTGACTAATTGCAGAGCAAATCGACGTTAAGCAAGAGACCTCTCTCTATTCTTTAGCAAAGGATGTCGAGTGATAGGCGCTGAAGTGTAGCACATTATAGCTGAGCCATCTAGTGGCACGTCGGTAAATTTTCCGACTGCGGATCAATAGGTGCAGTGTTTATATATATTCAGCCAGCGCCCTGTCACTGACATATTTCGTGACAGAAAACTGACGCTAAACAATTAGGCCTTGTCTGTTATAACTACAGCAGCACTGTTGTTCTTTGATCTGCAGGAGAATCAGCAATGTTGTTGTTGTTGTTGTTGTTGTTTGATCTGCAGGAGAATCAGCGCTGTTGCTGTTGTCGTCATGTGATCTCCAGGTAAATCAGTACTATTGTTGTTGTTATTGTCAGATCTGCAAGAGAATCAGCACTGTTGTTGTTGTCGCTATGTGATCTCCAGGTAAATCAGCAGTATTGTTGTTGCTTGATCTGCAGGAGAATCTGCACAATTGTTGTTGTTGTCAGATCTGCAGAAGAATCAGCACTACGGTTGTTGTTGTTGTCTGATCTACAGGAGAATCAACACTGCTGTTGTTATTATTTGCTCTGCAGTAGAATCAGCACTGTTGTTGTTGTTGTTTGTTTTGCGGCAGAATCATTACTGTTGTTGTTGCTCTGCAGGAGAATTCACGTGTCCTCTGTGCCGGAGAAGGACTCAGCTTCCTATCGGCGGATGTAAGCGACTTCCGGACAACTTCCTCGTCTCCAATCTCCTGGAAATGGTCGGCTCGCAGAAACCCGTCAAATTTCCGTTCTGCGACTTCTGCAAACTGGTTGACAATAAGTTTAGAGAGGCGAACAAGAAGTGCATGGAGTGCGCTAAGATGATCTGCGGCACTTGCGCGACCGAGCACAAGGCGACAAAGGTCACGAGCAGTCACTCAGTGTTCGACGTCAGCATAGAGAAAGACATAGGATGCAGCGAACACCCCGAGGAAACTGTCCGGTGCGGTTTAGTAGTCAATTCTCTCTCTCTCTCTCTCTCTCTCTCTCTCTCTTAGTGCACTGCCTACTGGCAGGTCCATGGTATATAACGCCTAAACTCTTCTCTGTCTTCCGCTTTCCTTTTCATTTTCACATATGAGTGGGTCTTTAAATCATCTAACATATCTAATCTCGGCCTGCCTCTGCCTCTTTTCCCCTCCATTCTACCTTCTATGACCTATTTTATTAGGCTTTCCCCCTTAGAATGTGTACTATTCATCTCTTCTTCCTATTTTTTAAAGCATTTATTAACGATCTGTCTATGCCAATCAATAGTCAATTAATCTTTTTTTAAATAAAGAAATTCTTAAGATATAGTCCTGAAGTCCAATTCTTAAAGCGCGTCCATAAATTAAATGAATCGATGATTCAGTCAGACTATGCCAGTCAGTGACTCAGCCAGTTACTCAGTCAGTGACTCAGTCAGTGACTCAGTCAGTGCCTCAGTCAGTGACTCAGTCAGCAATGCCAGTCAGGCCCCAAACAGTCAATCATCTGGTTAGTCAGTCAGAGAGTTGGTCAGTTAGTAAATTAGTCCGTCCAGCAGTTCATCAATTCATCAATCAATAAATCAATCAATCAATAATCAATTAATCAATCATCAATTCATCCGTCACTCAGTACAATGAACAATATTTGAAGTAGCGAAATCATTGATTAAAACTGCCACGAGATATCAGCCGGTATAATCAATTTGTTGAGTTCGCTATCATCAGCAAAATACGTAACTATACATGTTTAGTTGGCCTATATAGTAATACATAGAAGTATATTAATAGTTAAATAGAACCATCGCTACGCTCCTAAGGTACATTGTCTGAAATTTCATTGGATATTTATATCGGTTGTTCTGCGAATTACAACCTCATGCAGTTACCCATTGTTGAAATCGCTAGGCGTAATTTTGAAGAATATTTTAAGAAAGACAGGCATGGCGACACTACTAAGGAGGCTAAGATCGAGTTTAACGTCATTTACATTCTCCACAGAGGACATTACTGACTGGCTAGTCTTGTTTTCAATTAAGATGCCTCATACGTACTTAAAGATTTACAGTAATAAGCCGTCCCAATCATTTTAAGAACTCTCATCATGAGCATCTTCATCATCATCATCATCATCATCATCATAATCTTCCCTTGAATCCCAGTTTAGCTATGGTTGGGATACGAACAGACTGTCTCAAATCCTCTCCGTAGGTTGAGGAACTTTTCCATTTACTTTAGAAAATGCTATAGCCATTTCTTGAGTCTTGAGTTCACCAACCGAATGCCCTTTCTGACGTTGTTAGTCGCCTTTACAACAAGTGCAGTCTACAGTAGGACTATCTTTTAGAAACCAGGACATAACACGGGTAATCTTACTGATAATAAACTGATAATAACACGGATAATGCTACTGCCTCTACCACTAAATATAAAATCTATTAGTTTCTCAGCCTCTACCACTAAATATAAAATCTATTAGTTTCTCAGCCTCTACCACTAAATATAAAATCTATTAGTTTCTCAGCCTCTACCACTAAATATAAAATCTATTAGTTTCTCAGCCTCTACCACTAAATATAAAATCTATTAGTTTCTCAGCCTCTACCACTAAATATAAAATCTATTAGTTTCTCAGCCTCTACCACTAAATATAAAATCTATTAGTTTCTCAGCCTCTACCACTAAATATAAAATCTATTAGTTTCTCAGCCTCTACCACTAAATATAAAATCTATTAGTTTCTCAGCCTCTACCACTAAATATAAAATCTATTAGTTTCTCAGCCTCTACCACTAAATATAAAATCTATTAGTTTCTCAAACTTCAGTGACTGATGATAAGAGATGGGACAGAGAGGAGTAGAGAAGGTCTATTCGTATCCCGACCCTAGGTAAACTGGGATTAAAGTGAAGATGATGTGTATAACTTCAACAGATACTACTGTGAAACATGCGAGACTTGTGTCTGCGTGGTCTGCACGTTCAAGGAACATCGCCAGCATACGGTCAACCAGTTCAACGAAGCAGCCGTCAAGTACAAGGAGATCATGAAGGATTTGCTGGGCAAGTGCAAGGCCAGGATCTCCTCGATGGATCAACGTATAGCCTCTCTCACCAAGTGCGAGTGCATCATGTCCGACACGCGCACGAAGATACAGCACACGGCCAACGCCTTCGTCGACGAGATACGCCGAGAAGAGAAAGCTCTCCAGGACGAGCTGAACCACTCTTATGGAAGTGACTGCCTCCAGCATCTTGCGAAGAAATCCGATCTGTCCATTCAGGTGGAGAGTTTGAGACACACTAGTAAACTGGCAGACACAATTCTAGAGGGGAAGGACATAGAACTTCTGCTGCTTAGGAAGGAGATTGAAGAGAAACTTAAATCAATCAATAACGAGGTTTACGAGGACCTCCCCCTAACTCTCTCCAATGAGATCATCTTTATTAGCGGAACTCTGGATTTTGGTAGATTAGTGGAGAAGGGTGAGGAAGAGATAGAAGCCACATCGCCTCGTGGTAGATTCTCCAAAGATTCCTTCTCGAAGGGCAATAGAAGCGAAACGAGCAATAGAATGCTTGTAGACAGAGGAGTAAACACAGACAGAGTCATGACGTCTGAAACGGGCGTTAACACTAAAGCCAGATCTCTGATAAAGGGAAGCAAAAAGAAGAAATAAATATGGTTGGAGCTGGTGAAGAAAAGCAGATGACGGGACTGAGGACTGATATGGAAAAAGTACATCTATATGTAGACTGACTTTTGTTTTAACTTAGAATAGTACCGCACTGCAGTAACCACAAAACTTAACTACTTTAATTGTAGGCCTACAACTTAATTACTTAATCGCCATATGCTGCGGAAAGCCATTGAAAATCACCTTAACGGTTTTTTAAGCAAATGATTACAGCAGGGTAAGATAAGTACGGCTATAGGTAGGATATGCTATATAGTAGGCCTACGATGAACATGATGATTGCTGTGCACTATGTAAGAATCAGACTTAAACAGAACAAGCATATCTGTATCTGACACTTGGCAGAACGCTAACAATGAAACAGCTCCGTCAAGTTGGCACCGCAACTTCTTCAAATAAATCTAATTAATATGCAAAAAAAGACAGCTCAATTAGTGCTAATTTTTAAATGTGAGTACCAAACAAGGAGCTCACTCCGTTAGGTACGTATTGCGTACCAACGTTTTGCAGCGCCAACTTAACGCTGGCTTCGCAACTTTCACATTCGAAATTGAAACCTATGCTAAAAAGTAGAGCTCAATTGCTGCTAAATTTTTGCAGGAAGTCCCACAATTGGAGTTCGCTCCGTTTGGTACCGTATTTGCGGAGCCAACTTGACGCTACTCCGCAACTATCACATTCGAATTTGAAGCATATGCCAACAATTAGAGCACAATTAGTGTTAATTTTTGCTGCAATTATAATAAATAGAGCTCGCTCTATTGGTACTTATCGCGTACCGTAGCTTTGTTGTACACCATGGGCAATTTGGGACCAGCGTCAAGTTGGCTTCGCAACATTCTCGTGTAAACTTAAAAACTAAATATAAAATTAGAGCTCAATTAGTGCTATCTATCAATCTCTCTCTCTCTCAATCACTCTCTCTCTCTCTCTGGTTATTGCCTAAGTAGAGGACCTAAGATACATATTTCTACTCGTACTCCGCGTTTGCCCCTCGGCTTTCTGCTGCTCGGCTGCTTACTCGGCTGCCGGGGCGGGGTTGCCCCGCCCCGCGGGCTTCCCCTCCACAGAAGCTTCCCCGCCCCGAGGGCTGCCCCGCCCCAGAGGCCCTCCGAACGGGGGCTGACCAGCCTCCGCCCGGGGGCTGGCCCACCCCCGGGCAGGCCCGCATCCGATAGAGTGCCCAGGCAGGGCAGTCAGCCACGTTAACGTCTCAGTTAACTGACGACGAATGAGAAAATCACTCAGGAGCCGCTGCTTTTATACTGATAAATGCAAGAAAGAGCGAGATAGAGAAAGAGCGAGTGAGAAATCGAGAGAAAATCTACTAAAATTATTAGACATAGCAAATGATATTATAATTTATCATTAAATTAGAGACACAATATTATTCACGAAGCACTGTACTGTATTATACGAACACTGGCTCGTCCTTATGTACCAACACACAACACAATCGATATAATTACTGATTCAGCAGAGCTTAACACCTGGCAAAGTAATAGATATTTGTATCACTAGAAGTAACCAAAATTAACTGTTCAGTTACAAGAAATGCATGCAGCGAAGAAAAATGGCGATTAAACTTAGTTTAACGTCAGTTTTTAGTCCAGCAAGCTTGTAAGACAGGTTGAGAATATTGCCAGTAGTTGTTACCTGGCCCATGCGACAGCTGAGAGGCGTTAAAACTTTTATCAAATACGAGGAAAGCATGAAAATATAAACGTTTACATTTAATATGTAGGAAATTCAGAAATACTGAAGAATATCGAGAAGTGCTAGACTTGCTGATCATAAATCACTACAAAGCACTTCACAATATTGTCCAATATCTGACAGATCAACGTGCTTAAATACAAAGTGCTCGTACCACTTAAAAGCACTGAGCTAATTAAAATTATGTAATCAAAGAATTAATTTATTTTAACTAAAACCAAAGTATCTGATAATTAATCTACTGGTTCAACAATGGACCACATTGACAGCGGCCAGAGAGCGTTTTAGATCTAGTAAAATAATCATAGATAGTAAAATAATCATAGATAGTAACACAATGCAGAATAGAGCATTACTCTCGGATAAAGAATGATGACAGTTAAATTATATACTTAGTAATTAGAAACGTAATAGAACAGAAAATTCTCAAACCAAATTCAAAACCAGTTTAATACTGAATCTCTATTTGTAAGATCTCTCTGTTAACAGTAATTTAGAGCTACAAGAATTCAGTGCATGAACGGTAGAACAAGAATAGCGAATCTGCACAAGCAATGGTTAGAAGAGACGCCATTAGCAGGCTCAACAACGGATAGGTATCTGTGTTAAAGACCTCGGCATTGGCGAGGTCTTTAACACAGATACACACGCGAGTGTATGTGTGCAAACAAGCACACAGAGGAACATACGTAGAAACACACGTAGACACATCTACATAACAGTACGCACGACGGGCAATAAGTACGACATATTCTAGCAAAGATCCTGCTATATCGCTCCAAGAACATAGTAGACAAAGTTATGCAGTTACATCTAACACATGTTTAATCATCACGTTTGACAGCTTCATTTCACATTAAAATACCAACACGTTGGCTCCGGAATTGTGTGAATATTAATTCGACACAAAATATCGACGAATGTCTCCCTGCACACTGTCGTCGGGTTTCACAATAAGCTCACCATATAACAGTACGTTTTCAAAGTCACTCTACTACATCAACTCTACAACTGAATGTTAGTGACATGCACGAAGAGATACTGAATGTCACACGCCACAATACACATACTCTACATCATAGTCTGTAATGTTTTATCTGAGTTCACGCGTTGTTATAGTACAGCGCTAGTTGATGGCGCTGGTTTAATCGTCTTCATCTTCCTCCTCAGACTCGTCAGAGGTCCGCTCCAGCCACAGCAACCACTGGTTCACCTGAAGCATGCAATATATCATCATCATCATCATCATCATCATCATCCCTTGAATCACAGTTTTACTAGGGTTGGGACACGAATAGACAGTCTCAAATCCTCACTGTCCTACATCATTCATCCATCAGTCAATCCCTATTTGAGATTTTTCCATTCATTGAAGCATGCAATATATCAAACAATATTAATAGAAGAAAAAAATGATTTATTTAAAACTCCCATCAGCCACTTAATTTTCCCAAACAGAAAGAAAACATGAAGTGCATAAAATGCTAAGTTTACGACAGTACTATTGAACTGCATAATAATAAGAAACAGAAAGCTAAAAATTATATTTTTTACTAAGTCAATTAAAAAACAGAAGCAAAAAAGTCCGTGTTAAATTAAATTCTGTTAAGATTTGCATTGGGCACTTTAGATTTCCACTACAGAAGATTTCTACAATTAGAAAATTCTATAAAAATCTATCATTCACGCCAAAACAATTAAGTCAAGTCAAGACCATACACTCAAATCACTCAAATCGTCATTTGTCAATATCTTCTAATCCACTGAAAGACGTCCAAACGCTAACCTGGAAGAGTGCGGTGCCCTTGCCTGGATGAAGGTCATTGACCTCTTCCTTCCAGTGCAGATAAGCTTCCTCGTCCACAATGTCGTTGTCATACAGCGACACAAACCAGCGACTGATTAGACCTATACGTGTAGACATACACAGTGAGACATGTAGACATACACAGTGATTCATGTAGACATACACAGTGAGACATGTAGACATACACAGTGAGACATATAGAGATATACACAGTGGGACACGTAGACATATACAGTGAGACATGTAGACATACACAGTGAGACATGTAGAGATATACACAGTGGGACATGTAGACATATGCAGTGAGACATGTAGACATATATAGTGAGACATGTAGAGATATGCAGTGAGACATGTAGACATATACAGTAAGACATGTAGAGATAGACAGTGAGGCATGTAGAGTTAAACAAAGAGAATGAGCACTAAACACACACAAACACAGAGAATGAGCACTAAACACACACAAACACAGAGAATGAGCATTAAACACAAACAAACATAGAGAGATCTACACACGCATAGACAGTGACACCAACACATGCACCAAGTCTATTATAATTTAATATTTTAGGAAAAATTCGATTTTTATAGCAAAAAATTAAAAAAAACTGTATAAACCCAATACTAAGAAGTGTGTAAGCATAAAGCAGAGTGTAGCAATGCTAATAAACCTTTAGGATTGGCGTTCTCGTGAGCGTAGACTTGTATGGCGTAGAGAGCCGTAACCTGAAGGTTGATCTTATCTTGTAGGAACTTCTGCAGCACACCCTGAACATGCAAGACAATCAATCAATCAATCAATAAGAATTTAACGTCCGGTTCCTTGCCATAAGGCTATGTCAGGGACGTCTCTACAACAATACCATATTACTACCTAATGAGGTGTCAAGAGTTGATTGAGACTAATGCTAAATTAATGTTACATAGATTTTATTCAAGTTTTAGAACACTAATATTAAATTAGTATGGAAACTTAAAACTAGCACTGTCAATGAAAAAATCTTTTAAAATAGTTGCCCGTTTTGAAATATAGCTATTAAGTTAGCGTTAATTTGAGTTAAGTTCAAAAAAATTCTTAGCTAAAATGCTATATGTTAGATTCGTGACAAGTAAAAGATTTGGGCCCATTGACACAGAAAAGGGTGTCAGCACAATATACTGTACTATCATTACACAATTTTTACCTAAAATAATTATAATTAATCAGACATATGTCCAGAAATGGCCTTATATTTAAAGTGTCCAGTATTTTTAGCTTGCTGTTGGCCATTGTTGTTGCTTCACGAGCTCAAAAATTCCTTCTGATTACTTGAAATACAAGCATTACCCACGATATTAGTAAAATCAAATGTAAAGTCGAACATTTAAAATAGCATAACACTTAACCAGAATATGTCTGCAGTTTGCATTTTCTGGTACAGAACAGGTATTGTATTAAATCAGTTACTAAACTCTTATAGAATCACACAACAACAACAACGGTGAAAGAAAATTTAACAGAACTAGCAAGAAATACCTTGAACTTGATGATCAGTTGTTTCTCAGCCTCAGCAGTGACTTTGTCAGGAGCTGCGCTGACGTCATAGCCTTCCTTCATGGTCGTCTCACTCGTTACGTAGCGTAGAATACTACAACATATATCAGCAACAATCAGTAATCAACTACTTGCTGGAGCCAGTGGCGACGTCGGTAAGATATTCGACCGCGGATCAGTATGTACGGGGTTCAAATCCTGGGCTCTCCCGTCACTGACATCACTTTCGAGTGAGGAAACTGACGTTAGCCTTTGCTTTTACTTTTAGCTTTCTACTTCAAGCCATGTTGAATTGTAGACATGTTCAGCCGAATGAAACTGATTTGCTTAATTCAATATTTGTCCTGCTATCTCTTTACATCACATCCAAAAGTGTTGAATATAATTTTACTTTAATAGCTAGCTCTAGCCTCTCAAATGCACACTCAGTATTTTTGCAAAATTCATACAGCTTCACGCAAATTATCACAGACGACTGTCAATAGGAGACTCAATTATGCGGATTAAAATCAAAATAAGTTGCAAATCAAGACACAAATACAAGACAGAAATAATTGAGCTGAAGGCAACATGCAAGAATCGATTTAATTAAACCAAAGCAGATAATATAAAGTTATATTAGAGTAGAATTATAATGAAAACTCTACAAATCATAGCCACGCAATTGCTTTGCGCCATCAGAAACCCAAAAACAAGCAAAGGCTGAGACTACAAACCTGGTAACAAGGAGAGTTATGAACTGTGGGTCGGTGTAGTACATCTTGTCCACATTATCCTTGATCCACTTGAAGTAGGTGGCAGGGTTAGGATCAGACTGGAGCTGCTTCCACAACGCTGCCTGAGTGCGCAGTAGTGGAAACAAGAAACTCAGTCCACGATCCTCCAGTATGTCACCCAGCTTCTCTCTGTTGCACTCTGTAGCACAATCAATCAATCAAGCTATCAATAAATCAAGTTATAATTATCAGTCAATCAGGCTATCAATCAATCAATCAATCAATCAAGCTATCAGTAAATCAATCAATCAATCAATCAAGCTATCAATCAAGTTTTCAGTCAATCAGGCTCCATACATTATGCCAGAGTAGAAACCAATCAATCAAGTTATTATTCAATTAGGCTTTATACAATATGCCAGATTAGCAACCAATCAATCAATCGATCAATCATAAAAGTTATCAATCAATCAAGTTATCAAACAATCAGGCTCCATACATTATGCCAGAGTAGCAACCAATTAATCAATCAATCAATCATTCAAGCTATCAATCCATCAAGTTGTCAGTCAATCAGGCTCCACACATTATGCCAGAGTAGCAACCAATCAATCGATCAATCATTCAAGCTATCGATCAATCAAGTTATCAGTCAATAAGGCATATACACTATGCCAGAGTAGCAACCACATCTAAATTACGTTAATCCAATCATTATTCTGCCAACCTATCCAAGTAATTAAATAACATATGACATATTATATTATATTGGTTATAAGATGTAAAAAGCTGTCATTATGAAATATCACATGCCAGAGATGTTACATAAGTCAAATGGATTACCTAAACCTGTACAACAGCACGAAGGTCCTTCAATTTAAATGTATATCACTAAACCATGTACAATAAATGTATATATAATAAACATTTGATTCAATATCAATTTCCTTGCTCAAAGATGATACCAATATAGACAAGCAGTCGTACAATCAAAGCTCAAATGACATACAATATAGAAACATTTGTTGTTATATAACTCCAGTCCAAATTGTTACACATATTCAACTGGTATAAACACTAGCTAGCCTACATTCAGTTTATTAACTAATTTATCACATCTAAATGACTAATCAATCAATCAATCAAACAATCAATCAGCAGCTTACCAGGTATCATGTCCGTAAGGTTGATCTTGGACTCGTGGAAGATCTTCGACAACCAATCAGAGCTCTTCAAGGTCGTCAGCTGCTGAAGTGAGAGCAGGAAGAGAGGATAGAAAGCTCCGCCTTTCAGAGGCTGGGCCAGATCTTCTAGACCAATCAGGTTGGAGATGACGGCGCGTGAAGCATAGCGCGCTGTGTGCGACTTGGTCAGCACGTTCAGAGTTTCCAGGTCGCTCAGCTGATTCAGTATAGAGTTGTAACCCTAGAGTATCGGCAAGAATATATTGTGTTGCATTAAAACTAAGATCACAATTTTATCAAATTAAAAACATGCATCCAAGACATCATCAGAGGATGAGGAAACGAGAGCAAAAATTTCACATCTATTTAAAAGTAAAAACTCAATTCAGAACATTACTAATCAGTTACAAGATGACATAAACAGGAATCTCGTATCGTGAGAAATCGGGGATATATTTTAGCATTTAAATTGTACCAAAGCTGTTTTAGAATTTGTCAATTAGCAACAGCAGACATTTAGCACATGCTAAACACAGTGGTTGCAGAAGATGATAGAATACCATTGCAGAAGCTACTTCCTACAGTAGACAACCATATTGAGTAAGAGTTTACTTGCAAGAAGAGGTTAAGCACTAAGATACATGACTCCCTTTCAGTGAGAATTCATACCAGAGTAAGAAGCAAAGCGATGCAAAGTACACAAAGTTTGAAATACACAATAATACAGAACAAGCATACGCTAAGCGACGACAAATGTTGAAGATACATACAGCCATAAACTCCAGTCCAGACACTACACTGCCTTCCTTCAGAGTCGCAAAGAGTTTACTGCAGAGCTCCTGATCTTCATCTGATTACACAAATCAATTCATCTGTAGAGAAAATGTCTGATTACACAAATCAATTCATCAATAGGAGAAAATGTCTGATTATACAAATAAATTCATCAACAGGAGAAAATGTCTGATTACACAAATCAATTCATCACTAGAGAAAATGTCTGATAACAATTACACAAATCAATTCATCAATACAGAAAATGTATGATTATACAAATCAATAGATCAATAGAGATAATGTTTGATTATACAAATCAATTGATCAATAGAGATAATGTTTGATTATACAAATCAATTCATCAATAGAGATAATGCCTGATTACACAAATCAATTCATCAGTAGAGATAATGCCTGATTATAACACAAATCAATTCATCAATATTTCTTTATCTCGTAACAAAAATACCAGAAAATAAAAACTTGCTTATCAAATAAATAAACAATTCAACAAGATCATGAGGGTTACCACAAAAGAGCTGTAGCTCTATGAGGTATTAGCCAATCAAAATGCACACATTCACCGAGAACCACTCTCGCTTTCCTAGTGCACTGCCTTCTGGCAGGTCCATGGTATATAACTCATCTCTGTCTTCCGCTTTCCTCTTCATTTCCACATATGAGTGGATCTTAAAATCATCTAACATACCTAATTTCGGCCTGCTTCTGCCTCTTTTTCCTTTCATTGTACTTTTTATGACCTCTTTTAATAGACTTTACCCTCTTAGAATGTGTCCTATCCAACTCTTCTTCTTATTTTACAGAACCACTCTATAGATTTGTACTATGTCATAGCAACGGGGCAGAAATTGCAGTATCTATACAGCTACAGAGTTAAATCAAGTTTATAAATCTGTTATTAAATTTATTATGTATCAATTATTGGACTAAATTACGAGCTAAAAAGAAGTCGAGCCATTAGGATATTACTTAGACAGCACATACCGGTCCTTTGCAGGCCATACAGTATGATTTCACACACCACTTGTGGCATGAATCTAAAACAATAAAAAAGAAGCAAAATTAATGAAAGTTACTTCAATTCTTATTCGGTCATAACTGATAGTAAAGACAGTCCACGACATGGATAGGCATAGAAATCTGTTCATAGCAATTGTTTCACAGATTACACACTAATTTTAACTTTTAATTATTCACAACAATTTTCATCACAAAATAAAATATTCCTTATTATTCCACAGTACGACGTATAACTGGCGTCCCTGACATCATCCTTGGATGAGGAAATGAAGGTTAACCAGTATTATTATTAGTATATGAACACAGGAAAAGAAGAAAGACATTAATAGCATCAAGTCTTAGCCAATAACATGAATAGAGCAATAGTTTTAGTTTCCAACAATGATGTCAGATGCAATCAGACAGATAACAATAGAACATGACTTACTTCTTGAATGCCTTAGCATTCGTGAAGGCTTTAGCTGCTTCACTGACATCACCAGTCTCAGACAAGCTCTTTAGAATACCGGCCTGAACAAATAAAAATAGGTATATAGATATAACAGGTGTTCGTTACACTAGTCTGACAGTAGTGGCTAGAGAGTTAGGACTTCCGTGTAGCGACTCAATTGACAGTATGTGTACATTCAAATCCTTTCCTTCTCTTGTAAGTCCATATATGACAAAAGAACTTGCACAGTTAATTTCTTTAAATTATCCTTTATTATAGTTTGCCAGTAGCACAGCTAAACCTTGCAGTTATGCTACATCGCAAGCTCGGTAGGTATAAACAACCAGGTTCCTGATTTTTTACTTCCACGTCTGCTGTAGTCTTTGGCCATTTCAAGTAGCATGAAATCATCATCATCATCATCTTCCCTTAAATCCCAGTTTAACCAGGGTCGGGCTACAAATAGACAGTTTATCCATTCGTTTTAAGTTTTGTAGCAATTCCTGGGGCCTAGGCGCTCACCAACCGAATGCCCTTTCTGCCGTTGGAGAAAGTATCAAGTCTTCAAGTGGCATTAAATACTTCAAATTATTTCTGAACGCAACTCCGCAACATACACACATATATCAATATATACTGCTACCAATCTATATCTAACTTCAACATAGAAAATACAGTATATTGTTTCTAAGATGAATTCTAGATAACAAATCCTGCTTACAGCCAGAGCAGGATGTGACTGGATAATTTTTAAGTTACCTGGAGACAACACCGACAACAATGAGACATATATTCAATTAATTAAATGTAAAATTAAATTTATCTATAAACACATTAAATGTATTCAAAGATTCATTAAAACTCTACCACCTTTACCAACATAAACATTTGTTCCTTACTACTCAGTTCTAAAGTTCCTACTCACACCCATTAGCTGCGTATCAGATGACAAATGTAAATAAACAACTACACCCACCCATTAGCTGCGTATCAGATGACAAATTTAAATAAACAACTACACCCACCCATTAGCTGCGTATCAGAATACAAATGTAAATAAACAACTACACCCATCCATTAGCTGCGTATCAGATGACAAGTTCAAAAACACAACTAACCAGGTTAGGTTTAACTTGCTCAAAGGTCTCGTTGGCGGGTGCCGCTACAGCAGCAGCCTTCTGCTTGTCCTTGTGTTTATCAATCGTCGCCACGTTGATCAGATTCACTTGTTTCTGGTTGAGAGGATTGCCGGCAAGCCCCAGGTCAATGCCATCCCCTCCTGTTGCTCTGCCGCCAGCACTCTACACACACACACACACGTTCAGTATATAGCACACACACACACACACTTTCAGTATATAGCACACATATACACACGCACGTTCAGCACTCTACACACACACGTTCAGTACTCTACACACACACACGTTCAGTACTCTACACACACACACGTTCAGCATTCTACACACACACGTTCAGTATATAGAACACATACACACATACACGTTCAGTATATAGCACACATACACACACACACGTTCAGCACTCTACACACACACGTTCAGTATATAGCATACATACACACACACACGTTTAGTATATAGCACACATACACACACACACACGTTCAGCACTCTACACACACACACACACGTTCAGTATATAGCACACATACACACACACGTTCAGTACTCTACACAAACACACGTTCAGTATATAGCACACATACACACACACGTTCAGTACTCTACACACACACACGTTCAGTATATAGCACGCGCGCGCGCGCGCGCACACACACACACACACACACACACGTTCAGTATATAGCACACATACACACAAACACACACATTCAAACACATACGTCAATCATCTTCTGGCTAGATGACGAGTCAATGGAATAGCTACTATGCAACTCAATTCAATGAGTCATGTGAAGTTAATAGGTAACTAAATGTTATCATTTAGCTATGACTTTAAAGATCTATAAATGCTGTTACTATGGCAAGTAATGTTAAACAAATTATGCAATTTAAAATCTAACACTAATTAGATATACTTACAAAATATTACAAATTACCCTGTTTAACTAGTGAATTCAATCAATCAATCAATAAGAATTTAACGCCCAGTTCTTCGCCATAAGGCAATGTCAGGGACGTCTCCTGCAGACTCTACATAAACAGAATTCATAAGATACAACAATTCATCACTATAGAGAGAGTAATACGTGACGGATCTCAGCGTATACCATAAATAATACCTGACTGCTCTTAGAGTGTAACACAAACAATACCTGACTGCTCTTAGAGTGTAACACAAACAATACCTGACTGCTCTTAGAGTGTAACACAAATAATATCTGACTGTTCTTATTGTGTAACACAAATAATATCTGACTGTTCTTAGAGTGTAACACAAATAATACCTGACTGATCTTACAAGTATAACGCAAATACCAGTATGTTCTTAGAGTGTAACACAAATACTAGTCTGTTCTTATAGAGTGATTAACCTGATTGCTCTTAGAGTAGGCAGGCTGAGCAGACTTTGGCAGCATGCCAGGAGTGTTAGGTCTTAGGGACTGAGTGAAGTGCTTGGTGGGTCTGAGACTGACATCGTCTCCCTCATTCAGTCCAGACAGCTTGGGCTGCAGGGGCGGCTGGGCCCTCCCCTGAGCTCCACCAGGCTGCTGCAGAGGCGGTTGAGCCTTGTTCTGAGCTCCACTAGCCTGCTGTCACATCAAACAGTCGTAATGTTCCAGCGGCTAGAAATTAAAGGATATTTTGTGGTCTACTTCATCATCGTTATCATCTTCTTCGCTTGAATCCCAGTTTAACTAGGGTTGGAATATGAAAAGACCTTCTCCACTCCAACCTGTTGTGTGAGGAACTGTTCTATTCATCTAGTTAATCTATATTATATTATTTAAACAGCTGATCCAGTGGCCTGATTCGTTAGGAGTCCACCTGCAGATCAGCAGTAGGTGAAGGGTTCAAATCCAGTGCTCACCCATTACTAGTGTGCTTTTGAGACAGGAAACTGAAGATTACTTAGGCTTTATCTAGGAGATCCAGTACTTTCATAAAATAGAAGCTTTATGATTTTATTTAAAAGGTTGAGAGATTAGCATAATCAGTTAGGTGTCCATACGTAGAGTCAGGGTTGCACTGAAAAACTGCCGCTAACGTAGGCTTTACCTAGGATTTCTATCAGAAAAAAATAAAAAGTTGAATATCAGGTTTGGTGACGCAGGTATTCAAGGTCACAGACCAAGCAATTAAATTCAACGAGTCCTACAAAATTAATGGTTAATTAAATTTTATCATTTAGCTATGATTTGAAAAATATATAAATGCTGGTATGGCAAATAATTAATATTTAATTATTAGCTGAATAAAATTATTAGTTGAGAACTACTAGTCGGCAGAATATCAATTTTCTAGTAGCATCACATCAGTAGTTCACTTATTTATAATTTGTAATCACAGCAGAATGAATTCAGTATACCCTCGCAGGATTTTTCTCAAAGTTGTTGGAGGCTCCAGCAGGCACAAAGGGCTGATCAGATTTCTGGCCCACTGGTCTACCCCCGTTTAGATTATCAGGGGAGGGACAATTGAAGGGACGACCTCTTCCAACTCCAGCCGCCCCCTCGCTGAAAGCATCTGCTGGCGCCTGCTTCTTCTGAAATCTAGGCGGCAGATGACTGCCTCCATCTGTTGAGAAAACACAGAAAACGTGCTATCTGTATAACACGGAAATTTAGCAATTAGGCAGAAATTCATCGAGCAAAGTGGAACACTGGCTTCAACTACATCCAACAGCAGCCTTGCCAGGCAGTGTTGCTCGATGTTGTCATTGATGACTGTAGCACTCTAATTGTTGTTATTAGTGGCACTTAATCAGTGAAGGACTGCTAAAGCTAATGCTAACGTCAGTTTCCTCACTCGAAAGCGATGTCAGTGACGGGGAGCCCAGAATTTAAACCCCGCACATACTGATCCGCGGTCGAGTATCTTACCGACTTCGCCACTGGCTCCAGCAGAGTGAACATGGCTTCAAACTCATAAAACAGCAGCCTTAGTAGCCTTGCCAAGCAGCAGTGCTTAATCAGTGAAGGACAGGCTCATACTGTCAACGCATCATCTTGCTACGCAGCAAGTTTGATAACAATTTAGCCACAACAGAAGCTAATAAGAATTGGCCAGTGCAAAACGAAAACTATAAAATATCTTAGCAGACACGTGCATGCAAAGTAAAAAGTAATTACTTTAACAAGATGCACTAAATGTATGATTTTCCAGTGTAGTAACCGAGTCAAAAAACAAGGTTACACAGTATATATCGCAATAAGCAACTAAAAACTGAGTAGGACAAAGGGAAACCACCTCACACACACATTTTTTGCCACATTAAAGGGCCGATAAAGCATACCCTTTTGTGAAGGGATTAACTATATGACCGATGGAGTGCTCTCTATGGACTGAGTAGTGAGTATGAATGTGCACCTTGAACCTGCCACTGGATAGGACACTAGAGCGAGAGAGGAGGGATAGAGAAAGGCAGGATTGATTACCATCAGTAAATTTGTTAGAAGGATTAGTTATCCTCCTTGCATCGCTGACATCATTGCCATACTGTCCACCTGAACTATGATAGTCAGAATCTACAGAAATATATTCACAACATGCATCCCCCCAATAAAAACTAAAGCAAAATTAAATGTAGACAACATATGAAAATTTTCATTGACAAGGCATTCAATTTAATACTCTATCAAATTTGAAAATATCATTATTTTGAAATCTTTAAATCCCATTATTATATTTTTTTTAGCCAAACCCTGCTTACTGTACATAGCACTATCCTATTAATTAATGTATGGTTATGAAACCTAACAATAAATTTCCTGACCAGCTGACAAATCCAGATTCATTTGCAAAAGGAGTAACAGCACCACTCCTATGCAGCAGTACTAATCACATTGTGGTCGAGTGTGCAGCAATACTAAGAGCCTTGATGGCTCTGTCACATTTGCTTAAATATACCTAATTTGATATTAAGCCTATTTAAGCAAATGTGACAGAGCAGAAAGCAGAAATTTGTTGGCGTGCTGTATCAGAATTCAGAGAACAAATTTGTATCTTTATAGTAGTCAACAGATCTCATTCAGCCTCACTGAAGGTAGAGAAAGAGAATTCGATAACTTCACATAGATACTGTCAAATGAGTAGAACAGAATACATATCCTTGATCCATAAATATAGTTATGCTAAATATTCATAGCCTTTTATTTAAGGGTAGCTCTAAGAGAAGTTGTATAAACATCAATGAATAGCAACGACTAATAAAAATGTTGCATACTTGTTTGACGAGGATTTCTACGTTTCTCTCCATAGCTCTTGTTGTATGAGTCGTTTGGACGTGTTGAGTCCATCGGGTGTTCATCAGGCCATGGGTTACTCCCTACATATTTAACATCAATGTATCCAAGAGTAGTCCAAGTTGATATAGAGTGCTTCGACATACAGTTTATATACAAGATAGCCTGTATCAATCTAAATCAATAGACTTTGGTTCATCAGCTTGGATTTGGTTCAATAGTCGTTCATAATGTCATTGACAACAATAGTTATGTGACCGATGACAACAGTAGCACTCTAATTGTTGCTGTTGTTACACAACAACAAATCAATGATATTACTTAAATAAAATTATAAGTTAAAATATGTAAAATCAGAGCAGGAAAAAGCAATCAAATGATTAATGCACTGAATTTATAAATCTACATCAAAGAAGCAAATTAAATATCTAATACATTACAGTTTTTAAGATTCCTGACCAACCAAGTTATCTACACATTTCCATGCATAGTAACTACCTAATATATACTGTCAATACAGTGTCTGACATACTGTCAATACAGTGTCTGACATACTGTCAATACAGTGTCTGACATACTGTCAATATAGTGTTTGACATACTGTCAATACAGTGTCTGACATACTGTCAATACAGTGTCTGACATAGTGTCAATACAGTGTCTGACATAGTGTCAATAAAGTGTCCGACATACTGTCGATACAGTGTCTGACATAGTGTCAATACAGTGTCTGACATAGTGTCAATACAGCGTCTGACATAGTGTCAATAAAGTGTCTGACATAGTGTCAATAAAGTGTCCGACATACTGTCGATATAGTGTCTGACATACTGTTGATACAGTGTCTGACATACTGTCGATACAGTGTCTGACATACTGTCAATGAAGTGTCTGACATAGTGTCAATAAAGTGTCCAACATACTGTCAATACAGTGTCTGACATACTGTCAATACAGTGTCTGACATACTGTCAATACAGTGTCTGACATAGTGTCAATACAGTCTCTGACATAGTGTCAATAAAGTGTCTGACATAGTGTCAATACAGTATCTGACATACTGTAAAATTACAGTATAAATACAATGGGTGACTAACCAACATAAGGAGTGATGTACATATTTCCAAACATTTCGTTCATCTTTCCGCCGTCGTTCCTCAGAAAACCTCCTCCGTTCAACATGGCGGCATCAAAGAATGGATCAGGTGGTGGGAGCATGAACGTCGCTGGGTTAGGCATGGCGTTCCTCGGAACAAAATGGCCAAATTCTTTAGCCACTTCGTCTCTTACCTACAAAAATAGATTAGAAAATAATTACAACCCATAAGGCTTGAACAAAATTGCAAACATGGTAAGAAATTGTTCAGCATATATTCCATTAATCAAAATTAATGAAAAATAATAATATCTCAAGCTATTCAATTATTCAAGCAAACATTCAATAATTCAATCAATCATTCGTTCGACTTAAAACGTTAAAGACTGAAAAGACAGCCCCTAGCGTATAATACAGACGGACTCTGCGTACCTCCTGTATGGTGCGAGGAGCGGCATCTCTAGTTCGGCTTAAAGCTGGTAAAGCTAAGGTTAACGTCAGTCTCCTCACTCGAAAGCGATGTCAGTGACGGGCAAGCCCAGGATTTAAAACAATAAAGACTGCAGAGACAACCGCATGATACAAACAGACTCTGCGAGGAGCGGCATCTCTCGTTTGAATTATAACGATAAAGACTGAAGAAACAACCATACAACACAGACGAACTCTCCATACCTCCTGTATGGTGCGAGGAGCGGCATCTCTCGTTTGACTCTTGCGCGGCAGCCAGTTCTTTGCTCTCAGCTCCACCACATCCTGCAGCATGAAGCGCAGCCTCGTCGGCAGCTGTGGGTTAGCGATGTAGCCGTCGATCCTCTCAAAGTACTGGTCCATCCACGTGCGAGCCTTGTCGTGGTCCAGCAGCTTACCTAAATCAATTTATATAGTAAAAATCACGTCATATGCACAATATGAAAGCTTAGGAAAGAAAAAATCCCATGGTACGTGATGGAAGGTTATTCTTAAATCCGCGCCGGCTGCAATTGATGTGCCATCAAAAGGCAACGATTACTAATAACCATGAAGAGGAAAGAGGAAATGGGTCTTAAACAAGCATCTGTGCTTCCTGACCCAGTGTGCCATTATGTTTTATGCTATGAAAATTAAGCACTATAACTGACGTCCCTGACAACATCCCTTGATGAGGAAATAGACGTTAAACCTTTATTGTTATCATTATTAATTTTACTGAAACTGTATTCTCTCCTCTAGGCGTTAATTCACAAAAGTGAAGTAGAAATAGTTAGATATGTAATGACTGTAATCAGTCCAACAGTACTGAACAACTGTGTATACTTTGACCACTATGCTACTTCAAGAAGTGGAAGAGAAATAATTAGGTAAAGAATAACTATGGTCACCTGTGACAATAACAATAATCAACCAAAAAATAATCTATTCTATATATCATCATCATCATCATCTTCTCTTGATACCCTGTTTAGTTGGGTCGAGAAAAAAACCTAATTATATATATCAAAAATAGAAATAACTTACAAGTAAACATCGCACTGAGGTTTGCCCTTTGCACTAAGTAATACAACTAACTAGCAGTTGATGGCCTAGTTAGTAGCAAAACTTTCTGCTAGGAAAGAGGCCACAGTCTGACACTTCTTGAAATAGATGATCAAATTACTGTTATGAGCAAATTATTAAGAACTGCTAATATTTTCTCCCAGCCATTTGTTTTCCATAATTATTTCTAAACAGGATTGTTTTCTCAGGGATTGACGCCCTTCCCAGTAAATGTTAGTTGAAGCTGAGGAAGACACAGGGGGCCTACCTCATCGTAAGCGGAATCCCCAAGAATAATGGTATATCACAAGGAATTTAAAGATCCACCCGTATGTGGACATGAAGAGAAAGACGGTGGATAGAGATGAATAGAGGCGTTATATACCATGGACCTGCCAGTAGGCAGTGCACTAAGACAGCGAGAGAGAGAATTATTTGTAAACTTGATTTGAAATCTATTTTTCATTCTTAACCAGCAGACTGTTGACTAACCGACAGTGCGCATGATCTGACAGAGACACTCGAGATCCTCCGACATGTCCTTGACCTCCGTCTTCTTCTTCTCCAGCAGCTGCTTGATGCACTTGTGCAAGATGCTCTCGTGGAGCAGCTCAAACTTACCAAGCTCTCCTACAATATCAAATCAATCAATCACACAATCCATCAATCAATCAATTAACAGCTGCTTGATACACTTGTGCAAGATACTCTCAAGAAGCAGCTCAAACTTACCGAGCTCTCCTACAACATCAAATCAATCAATCAATTAATCAATCACACAATCAATCAATTAACAGCTGCTTGTTGCACTTGTACAAGATGTTCTCGTGGAGTAGCTCAAACTTACCAAGCTCTCCTACATCAATCAATCAATCTCTCAATCAATCAATTAACAGCTGCTTGATGCACTTATGCAAGATGCTCTTATGGAGCAGCTCAAACTTACCAAGCTCTCCTACAATATCAAATCAATCAATCAATCAATCACCCAATAAACCAACCAATCAATCAAAAGCTGCTTGGTGCACGTAGCTCAAACATACCAAGCTCTCCTACAACATAAAATCAATCAATTAATCACACAATCAATTACTCAATCAACCAATTAATCTAATGTATATTAGATTCATGAACTTTAGAACTGAAACGGGACAGCTACGTATTAGGATCAATTGTTTCAATAGATGTTCGAGCATCACATGAGAGCAGTTTTAAGGAACGCTAGTATTGTCGTCAGCAGAGAGCACAACTCACCGATGAACTTGATGTTTCCGAGCATCTTAGACTTGGCAATGTGACATGCTTCCAATTCCTCTGGAGTGAGGGGTCCAATCTTCTTCTCAAACGCTGCAACAGCAAACATCAACATATCTACCCCATGTCAACGGCTATTGATTCCTTCTGTCAATCTGTTGAATGCACCGCTTCTTGTGCATGTTTTAATAAATTCCTACCACAATACTTCAAGAATTTAACAAAGTTGTCATCAGTCAACAGCCGTTACCTCATTAAAGCATGTCAGTGAGTCATAAAGAGCTAAACACTAGCAGACTTGCTAGACACTTGAGAATTAACAGCTTATCCCATTAAATGACTGCATTAAAAATACAATGCAGTACACACATCATGTTGGAAAAATTAAAAAGAATTTTTTAGTGTTTCGCAACAAGAAGAAAAATGATAATTTATAAAGGATGAAAAATCAACAGCAACGAACCTTCAGTCGTAGCAGACCGGTTCTCGAACTCATCTCGGCACTTTGTCAACAGCAGCCGTTTAAAAGTCTACAACAAACAATACAGCAATACATAAATCCTCATCTTACGCCAACTAACTCACATCACACGTCCCGAGTTGGGTTATCAACAAAACTTACTTGAAATTTTAGTTTCAAACTTTTAACTCAAAGTGTAACAAATTTTACTATCAAAACATTATAATAAAAATATCTAATTCTATAGAAAAGTATCTAATTCTGATCTTAGTAACTTCTGATGCCTCGCTGTTTGCCTGTAGCAATGAAATCACGGTTGTTCAAGGAAATAAGAAAAGAGCAGCAACCGTGTAAATCCTCTATCAGTCCAGCAGCATCTCACCACTAGCAAAATTGAAGTCTGTAAGATACTCGACCGTGGATCAGTATGTGCGGAGTTCGAATCCTGGACTCGCCCATCACTCACATCGCTGTCGAGTGAGGAAACTTACGTTAACATTAGCTCTACCAACTTTGCTTTGCTTTAGGAAATTTGAAGCAACGTTTGGGAGGAGTAGAGAAGGTCTTACATTAGATGAAGGATCAAAGTTGGGCGCGTCCTGACACAGCCTCTGACATAGCTGAGCGTAGAGAGAACTGTACTTGGGCTCGTCTAGCGCCTTGTCAAATATCTGCAACATTAATAATAATAACAACAATTACAGAACTACAGTCATCAATGATGACAACATTGAGCAATATTGAGACAAAATCAAAACGGCGAGCAAAAAGAAGGTCCAAAAATAATGTTCAGCGTTAAACAATGTTAACCAATGTTCAGCTGTTCAGCGCATTAAATATGTGTGCAAAATGTGTGCAACAATGATGCCATATAATATTACAAAATATACAAAATTTAACATAAAAGATATTAAGCATTCAGTGAAAGAATAAAATTTAAATAAAGTTGTCATAGTTGTAGAAATAATATCTATAGTTGTCTAGCACCTATAGATATTATTTCTAGAGGAAATAATCAGATGTCATACCTATCACAGATAATTATTTAATTTGGAGAAGTATTTCACCAAATATAACATCACAAGTTCAATAATGGAGCAAACAATTCTAATTTGGAAATCACAGATGAAAGCATGTTTTGAAGTAAAACTACTTCCAATCATTTCATATAAGATTATTCTTGAAGTAAATACGCTACTTCCAAGCACTTCATATAAAATTATTCTTAAAATAAATAAACAACGTACAGTCAATCCATATAAAATTATAATTAAAGAATAACTTATTTCCAACTACTTCAGTTGAAGTTTTGATTATAATTACTAAAAATTCTAGGCCGTTTGTTATTTTAGAGGAGTTACAAGGACATCAAATCTCGCTAAATAGTTAAATAATATATGATTGACAAGAAACTGAGGTGAACTACATAAGGATATCAGTACATATGCCAGATATGCACTAATATTTCAAGAAGTGTTGTGGTTAAAGAAATATAATTTACACATCCAAATTATTAACAAAGTTAACTATTGTCAGGCCTACATGAATAAATAAAGGCAAAGTAGATACTAGAAAGATATGACATACCAAGAGGATTATTCCCTTTAGAACGACCTGTGAATCTATTCCAACATTTAGTATGTCCAAACTGAGTTTATCAAATTTATCTGGAGTTAGCTTGTTGAGAATTCTGCAATACATCACAACAGCAGATTCATGAATTTACCACAGCAGCTGTGCTAAAGACTGAAGCAAAAAATTTCAACAAGAAACCAACATCAACTACAAACAATACATAATACAGTGATATGCAAACAATACAAAGGAATAATATGCAATTATGTGATTTTGAAATGTAACTTGTTAGATTTGTTTCAAAGAATACTAGAAAAATTTTTTTTCTTATTTCCTTAGTGGTGACCTGGCAACAAACCTTGCACTACAAGTAAAAAAATCATCAGACACAATTGGATTATCTCAATAAAATAAAATAGACAAGATGAACGATCACATAATGAGCATAAGATGATGTAAATATAAACATTAACAACAATAACCATTAGAATATTGATCACATTAGCAATTTGGTACAGTGCCACTAAAACTACAAAATACAAACAATAACTATCCTTCTTAAAAACAGTTCACAAATACCATCAGCAAAGCACTGCATAATATTCCATAAGTTATCATTAGTTAAACATATAATATTAATATAAATATATAATAAATAATAATAAATAATAAATATATAATAAATATATAATAAATATATAATAAATATATAATAAATATATAATTATATATTAAATATATAATATATAATATTAAGTAGTTATAATTAATTACTGTCATTGCCTTATGGCGAGGAACCGGACGTTAAATTCTTATTGATTGATAATTGAATTAATATAAAAATCACGATACGCACGCTCTAACTTTACGGAAGACAGCGTCATTGTTATCAAGGGTGGACAGAGTCGATTTGGTCTGGGTGGAAGGCGGAGTCCATCGCTTGACAGGTGGTTTATCGGCAGAGCTGCCTGAGCACGCTGTAGCTGAATCAACAGCAGCAGTCTGTTGAGCTGAACCCTGAGGTGGTATGTCTTCCCTGATCAACAGCAGCAACGCCACGTGAGATATATACGAGAAATAGAAAGATATACGAGCAACACAGCATATATGCTGAATTATTTATATGAGCAACACATCGTATATGCTGAATTCTTCATATGAGTAACACAATGTATATGCTGAATTCTTCATATGAGTAACACAATGTATATGCTGAATTCTTTATACTAAAGCTAAGGTTAATGTCAGTATGTTATACTAATAATTATTTATACGAGTAACACGTCGTATATGCTGAATTCTACATAAGAGTAACACGTCGTATATGCTGAAATCTACATAAGAGTAACACAGCGTATATGCTGAATTCTACATAAGAGTAACACGTCGTATATGCTGAATTCTACATAAGAGTAACACGTCGTATATGCTGAATTCTACATAAGAGTAACACGTCGTATATGCTGAATTCTACATAAGAGTAACACAGCGTATATGCTGAATTCTACATAAGAGTAACACAGCGTATATGCTGAAATCTACATAAGAGTAACACAGCGTATATGCTGAATTCTACATAAGAGTAACACGTCGTATATGCTGAATTCTACATAAGAGTAACACGTCGTATATGCTGAATTCTACATAAGAGTAACACGCGTATATGCTGAATTCTACATAAGAGTAACACAGCGTATATGCTGAATTCTACATAAGAGTAACACAGCGTATATGCTGAAATCTACATAAGAGTAACACAGCGTATATGCTGAATTCTACATAAGAGTAACACGTCGTATATGCTGAATTCTACATAAGAGTAACACGCGTATATGCTGAAATCTACATAAGAGTAACACAGCGTATATGCTGAATTCTACATAAGAGTAACACAGCGTATATGCTGAAATCTACATAAGAGTAACACAGCGTATATGCTGAAATCTACATAAGAGTAACACAGCGTATATGCTGAAATCTACATAAGAGTAACACAGCGTATATGCTGAAATCTACATAAGAGTAACACAGCGTATATGCTGAAATCTACATAAGAGTAACACAGCGTATATGCTGAAATCTACATAAGAGTAACACAGCGTATATGCTGAAATCTACATAAGAGTAACACAGCGTATATGCTGAAATCTACATAAGAGTAACACAGCGTATATGCTGAAATCTACATAAGAGTAACACAGCGTATATGCTGAAATCTACATAAGAGTAACACAGCGTATATGCTGAAATCTACATAAGAGTAACACAGCGTATATGCTGAAATCTACATAAGAGTAACACAGCGTATATGCTGAAATCTTAATCAATTTCACACTGATGAATGAAGCGGAAGTTGAATGATTCCGACAGTGGTATCTGTTTTGCTATATACTATTAGCACTTGCTCATTAGACTCCATAGTCAAGTATCAATTTCAAGTATTAATCCATAGTATTTATTTATTAAACATTAAAAGCAATGAAAATTAGCAAATTAGCTTACAGATAATAATAGTAACAATAATAATAATAATAATAATAATAATTTTCTTTGGCAAAGGCTTTTCATGACTTTGCAAAGATTTATTGCAGTCTGCTTCAACAATTCTTTTAAGCCGATTGATGACCTCGAGTAGCCGGGCGGCGATTCAGCACGTATTGCTTGAATCGTTTTTATCAAACCCCCGGTTCTTTACACCGGGGTAAAATAAATTTAAAAAAATAAAATTTAAAAAAATTAATAATACTCATAATAATGATAATAACGGTTTAACGTTTGTTTCTCACAGAAGGATGATGTCAGGGACGTCCCTGCAGCACACATCACTACAGATCTTACATATAAGAATAGTCGCTCTGAACGATTATGGGTCATTCCATGTCAACTGGTCCAAATTCTGAACATCTTCCCAGGCGACCATCTCAGATTTACTTGAAATTTACACCATGTGACGTAAAATATGTCTCTAGGCTAGATTTAAAATTTAAATGAAATTGGTTCACCGGTTTTGAAGTTACGACGATTTTGGTGACCCTACCGTTGGTCGAATTTATTAAATTAACAATCTAGACATAATGAATTGCTGCGCTGTGTATTGTTGCAATTTATTTCGCTCATAACCCACCATGGACGTTTTAGGTTGCCTTGCAAATCTTGCTCTACCATTTAGCACTGAATTCTTTTAATCCCTTTCATATCTCGTTCTGCAATTTCGCACTGAAAGCTTAACTTGTAAATGCTGAATTCTACATAAGAGTAACACAGCGTATATGCTGAAATCAATTTCACACTGATGAATGAAGCGGAAGTTGAATGATTCCAACAGTGGCATCTGTTTTGTTAAATACTATTAGCACTTGCTCATTAGACTCTATAGTCAAGAATGTTCTGTTGATTATACTACTTGTGTTAAAATGAGATTTAAGCAACGAGCATACGGAAAAAGCTGCGCATATTGAAAAAGTAGATAATGGATAAAGTGTAAAGTAATCATGAGCTAACTACTGTATTATTCTGTAGAAAACTAAAAACTCTGAAACAAAAGTAAGTCGTTAAGTAGTTTTCTCAGCTAAACACAAATTTCCTGTCCGAAAATAATATCAGACGCAGGGCTATGGACAGGATAATATCAGACACAGGGCTATGGACAAAATTTGAAATTTACACCAATCCATTCGCAATTGGATCTTTAACCAGCTAGACCAGTTAAACCCAAACTATTAATGCAATCATTATTTAATTACGATATATTTAATTACTATTAAATCCATTAATTCAATTTAACTGAGAATGAACGCCTACCTCCCAGCCACACGTCGAGAAGCACCACCCAAATTAATGTTGCCGTCCAGTATTCTGATGAAAGGGCACAATTATTGTGAAGATTGTAGTTGTAGAAAGAAAAAAAGAAGAATCTACGCATGACAAAACAGCACAAAATCAGTGAAAATAGTCCAATAGAAATTACACAGAACTAATATATAACTTGTAGTATATGTTCAGGAGTTCTATATTTATTTGGTTCATATTTACCTTTATTTAGGGCTCAATAAATGGCAACCAATAAGGTATAAAGACAAGCAAAGATCTTTCTACATGACCACAAATAATTAAATGAAAAAGATATAAATTAAAATTTAAAAAATAATAAAGTTATAATAAATGAATAATATAATTCTCACAATTGAACCAAATCGATACAAAAGCCACCATAATTTTGCTACAGCCCATAATGGGGGGAAGAGTCAGATTTTCTAACATTTTGACTGAGTAACAATAACAAATAAAGTTTAACTAAAAATACTGATTTTTTAAAGTATTTCAGATAAACTACTTTTCAAAACTTCATTTCTCTAATATAATTATTTTAAAAGTAACTCATACACGAATAAGAAAGCACTCAATTAGTAAAAGAAACGAATAATACTTACAGATGTTACTCTGTTGGACAATCAGTCACACGATTAGGGTTTAGACATAACCTGAAAAAATCTAGATATAAAATAAATAAGTATAAAAATACAAAACTATAAGTAAATGTCTATCACAGGAGGATGAGATTAGACGTGGATAATTTACTGAGAAGATATGTAGACGAGATTTATTTTATTTTTAGAGAAATCTCCGATCTTCCTAACAATAAACTTCTATGGCGTAACGTCGTTGTCATAGACTGGTACAACTGCGCAGCCCAAAGAAAACTAACACGAAACTAGCACAGATTGCGCAATCTCAGTCTGGATTAAATAGCGCCAGTAGATATTAAATCTAAACGTTTGTAAGAAGAATATAATAGCCGATCTGACTGGATAGTACCCTATATTTTGGCCATAGGATATTGTAATTAATAGAACGGGGATTGTAATTTTAAAATCAACGTAATTAATAAATCTTAAGTAATAGAAATGGTATGATTTAATGTTCATTGTCAGCAATAAAGAGTTCAAAGGTTAAAACCCATAATCCGTTAGGTGTACTCAGGGTTGGTTAAACTACGTCTGAAGTATAAAATGCTAGTTTCAGACCCAGTAAGATAAAAAAATTGGAATAATACAAAAACCTGTAATCATGTAATC
Organism: Enchytraeus crypticus; assembly: GCA_905160935.1. NCBI lineage: Eukaryota > Metazoa > Annelida > Clitellata > Enchytraeida > Enchytraeidae > Enchytraeus > Enchytraeus crypticus. Next base: position 1,770,717 of record CAJHZI010000495.1, on the reverse strand, counting down.
AGGTATAAATACTGATTGTCTCAATAGTACAGTTCTGAAATTTTAAATGATCGATCCCAAAGAATAAAAAATTACTTATTCTATATCATTGATGGAGCCTGAGTTAAATTGACTCTCGTGGATTCGATTCCCAGTATGTGTATTTATTGTACCTTTTACTCCCATCTGCGCTGATCTAAGTGAAATCAAGGACATTCTTAGGACTGGATACACGCAAAATGCAATAAATTTCCAAACAATTTAAACGTGTGGTATTAATAGTGTTAGATATTAATATAGTTGACCACTTCACTATGATGCGTGTTATTATTATTATTATTATTATTACTATTATCATTATAATGTCTTAATAGCGTAGGGGTAACGTCATGAAGTTTTAAATGACAGATCCTGAGGTGAAGTGAATCCTCGTGGGTTCGAATCCTAGTGGCGCTGATGTGAGAGTAAAATCTCGGACATTCACTGGACTGGTTACACGGAAAATGGAATAAATTGCCTAACGGTTTAAACATGTGGTATTAAAAAGTGATAGATATCAATATAGTTGATCGTTTCACTATAATGCGTGTTTACTTTATATTGTTATATTTTAAACAAATCTTTCTATTATTTGACTTCTTCCTTATTAACTTCTCTGACTTATTCCAAATTTTGGAACATTTTTATTTGTTTACAATTTGTACGTGATCTTCAAAACGTAAACAAAGTAAGCAAACTTAGATCTTAACTTTCTGGTAATTTACTCCTACTCTTCTGTGTCATAACTCTGAATAATACATTTTTATATAAAGCATAATATTAATATTATTTTTGTATAAATTTATTATAGATGCCATTATACTAATATTGTCATCGTTAAACTTTTCTTGCGTATGTTTGTATTTGGGGTTCATGAACAGTACTATTACCCCTTTCACGTCAACAAAAAAGTGCTACTGTAATTTATAACACCACTGAGCGCAATGAAGCTAAAGACAGTCAACGGGATAAGAAAAACAAGCCTTTAAATGAAATTACATTAAACGTAAATTGTATGTAAAATGAAATAAAATAAGGTCAAATTGCTAAGATATATCGCTTTGGACACTGCATAAAATTAATATTTTTGAAACAGCAAATCGGACAAGACATATTCACATTGGGTTACTGTGTAGGTTGATATACAAAATCAATGCTACTGTAAATAAACTGTTATGACATAGAGTTCTGTAAGCATTTCAGACACAGTTGGTCAGGTGTTGATTTCATTATGTAAATATCAATTAATTTTTGGAAGCTTAATGTGTACATGTAGAGTAAATAAGTATTATTTTTGTCAATGCTTTACAATTATGTTCTAAGTTGCTTTATACAATTTATAGCTTTATCGTTAAATTGACATGACAACCTGCTTCCATGTATTGTAGTTGAATTTTTATGCATATAACTGAATTAATTTGAAGGTTTTTAATTAAGAGTGCCAACTGTTCAGAATTAATAACATTTCCCAATTTATATTTCACCCACTGCACTAGTGAGGCCTCAATTTCCGTTACTGCTCAACATCAAATACATATTTATGATTGAAAGTTGAATCCATAAACTGCAAGTTGAGCTAATTATGTTAAACATAATTTGAAACATTTATATGAGAATGTATGTTTCACAGTCCTAAGTTTGCATCACTGACATTGTGGGAGTCCTTAAATTTGAATTTAATTTCTGAATTGTACTGCAATGGAAGAGACATCGTTACTCAATATTATATTATTATTTATTATTATTATTCTTATACTATTATTATATTATTATAATCGTTATTGGTTACACGGAAAATGAACAAAATTGTCTAACGGTTTAAACATATGATATTAAAAGTGATAGAAAATCAACATAGTTAATCATTGCACTATAATACGTGTTGACTTTTTTACATTGAATCATTGTAGCATGATTCAACTAATTATACCTGCTGCAGTAATAGTTACCACTATTTAGCCTTTTATATGGATTGCTGACAGTGAGGCAAAAACTAAGTAAAAATAATAATTAAGTAAGTATAATTGTTGCCTGCCATTGATTGACATTGCTGTTTATTGGCTTATTTTAGTCGATTCTAATACAGTCCTGGATAAAATGGCACTCGCTTGTCACCATATGAAGAATATCTTTCGGTATGATGTTGGCGATGTGATTTGATTTTGTTAATTAAATTACTTATGTATCTATTTATTTAATAAGTTAATTAATTAATTAGTCCGGAGTCATAAGATAAATTGGTGAGTACATTTTGTTGGTTGACTGAGTTGATGGCTTATTTGATTGAAAATTATAATATAATCTGACCGTCTCTGAGAGTATCATTGTGATATTGGAACTTTGCTGAGTTTGTATTACTCATTGTAAATAAGTTTTTGCAATAATCATATTGTTCTGAATCTGATAACTGTTTTGATATGGCACTACATTACATGTATGTAGTATTATATATATATATATATATATATATATATATGTATATATATATATATATATATATATATATATATATTATATATATACATACAGTAAAAATTAATAAATTATAAAATTATAATTTTATAGAATCTCGACCCTGGTTGAACTGGGATTTAAGGAAGATGATGATATATATATATATATATATATATATATATATATATATATATATATATCATCATCTTCCCTTAAATCCCAGTTCAAAAAATTAAAAATTAATAAATTATATATATAATATATATTATTATATATATAAATATAATATATATTATATATATAAATATAATATATTATTATATATATAAATATAATATATATTAAATTATATATAATATATAATAAATTATATATATACATACAGTAAAAATTAATAAATTATAAAATTATAATTTTATAGAATCTCGACCCTGGTTGAACTGGGATTTAAGGGAAGATGATGATATATATATATATATATATATATATATATATCATCATCATCTTCCCTTAAATCCCAGTTCAACCAGGGTCGAGATTCTATAAAATTATAATTTTATAATTTATTAATTTTTACTGTATGTATATATATAATTTATTATGTATTATATATAATTTAATATATATTATATTTATATATATAATAATATATATTATATATATAATTTATTAATTTTTACTGTATATAATATATATATATATATATATATATTATATATATATATATATAATATATATATATATTATATATATATAGTATTCCTGCATACAGTGTACTCTTGAATTAAGTATAAATTGTAATTTTACTGATTGAATATTTCATTTTACTGTGCGCAAGAATTTGATTTTAATGTTGATATTGATTTTAATGTTGCTGTAAATATTGTGATTGCATTTAGAAGGTCAGGTCTTATAGGAAATACTTGGACTCACAGAGTGTCTGCCAAACTTAATGGGAAACTCTGGCTCAATAAAACTACTAGTTATTCTATTGGTAAGTTATTCATTGTGGAAAGCAATACTATTATGTTATAATATTATGATAGGTAATTATATTATATTATTTGTTCTTACTATATCATTCTGATCAGATTACTTCTGATTACTATGACATTCTTCATTTTCTATTCTGCTCTTCCAAGTTTTTCCACACATTAGACGTAACATTCTCATTTCTGTCACATGCAAACTCTGTAAATGTTCCCTTTTTAGTGCCCCACATTCCTAATCATACATCATAACTGGCCTTACCAAAGAACTAAGGCCAGTAATGATGTATGGTTATGAATGTTGGGCACTAAAAAGGGAACATTTACAGAGTTTGCATGTGGCTGAAATGAGAATGTTACATCTAATGTGTGGAAAAACTAGAAAGACAGAATGGAAAATGAATATGTGAGGATGAATTTGAATGTTGAGGGGGTCGGGGAAAGGTTGGCTCAGTCGAGATTCAGATGGTATGGGCATATTGTGAGAAAGGCAGATGAGGATGTAGTAAAGAGTTTGGAGGGAAGAGCTGGTGGTTAAGCTATAGAGAGGTTGAGCACAATTGATGTGGGATGCGGTAATTAAAAAGGACATGAAGAATAGGGGATTGACTGATGATATGATGTGGGACAGAGAGGACTGGAGAAATTGACTTGACTGGACTGGACTGGAGATTCGTATCCCGACCCTGGTTAAACTGGTATTTATGGGAAGATGATGATAATGATGAATGACATAACATTCTGATGTAGCTAGGCCTCATATTGTATAATCTATGAGGATTTAATATCCCGTTCTTCATTCGAACTTAGCACTCATACTTCCTGAATGGCACAGATCTGCAATCTACATACTCTGCACTACACTATATTATGAACACTAATGCTTACAATTTGCAATTTTTATGTATCGATGGCTAAAATGTGATTGACAGTAATATAAAGTGATAAATTTATAAACTAAAATGATAAATTGAATTAATTGCCCTATTGTTTAATCGTTTCTGTTAAAGTTATTTCTATCAATCACACATCTATATATATTGACCTTATTGCTGATTCTAGATTATAGCTACATTTATTTTATATTAAATCTAAACTTTACATTTTTGATCATTAAAATTAATTATACGTAAAATATAATAATTGAATTATAATATAAGAATTAATATTGAATATACGTTCTATATTGTGCATTCAACTTTTTCTGTGTTGTCAATTCTAACGTTTTAGGCAAAATGCTTTTAAACAATGTTGTTTTGTTTAGCAATCAATTTTATTTAGTTTTTAATGCTGTTTGTTTGATGGATATGTAAGTGTATGCTTTCGAAGGATATTCCTACAAAGAATCTTAGATTTAGTTTTACTGTAAAACCAGCCTGATTACACTGTGCAAATTTTTGCGTTGTAGTTCGCATGCTGTCCATTCAAGTGCAAGAGACTCCAAATCCTAACAGCATAAAGTTTCTGCCTGGTCGACGAATACTAGACGTTGATCACACGTCTGTAGAGTTTAAAGACAGCAATACTGCACAGGGGTCGCCACTTGCTGAGTAGGATTCTAATATTCTCGTCCTAAATAAAACATTGAATGAGTTTTCATCTAAACTGTCCATATAATTAACTTTTTAAAAAGTTGGTAAAACTAATGTTAACATCAGTTTCCTCATTCGAAAGCGATGTCAGTGACTGGCTAGCCCAGGATTTGAACCCTGCACATACTGATCCGCGGTCGAATATCTTACTGACGTCGCCACTGGCTCTAGCCAGTGAAAAGCTTAATTAAGTTGTAGTAGCTAGCTAGTTAATTAGGCTAACTTACTGGTTAATGCTGTTTTAAAATTTCCAGCTTCCTGCTTGTAAGACAATCACTTTGAGTCAAACGCAGTTCGTTATGGTGCGATGATCGGAAAATCGGCTTTTAACAAATTACAGCATCTTACACAGCAACTGTGGTTTACTTTAGATCTCAGCAGTAGCTTAACCCCTTGAAATCGGAAGAGTATCTCGTATACATGCATAAAATAAGGCATTATAATTATTGATTTTGACTTTCTGACTTATTTCCTGAGCTGTTCTGTTTTAAAACACAGAAAACAGACTAACTTCTCTATAAAAATGGTAATGAAGTAAGTAACTAACTGGCTGTGTTTGTCTAATTTAACTAGTCTGATTTAAATTTCTTCAGCAAACGAGATAGTTTAGGTAAATTGAGAAATTTCTACTGACTTCAGTAACTTGGGCGAATTTTTTAAAATCACTTCTGAAGACAGGCATTATATAGTCGTAATAAAGCTCAAACTGTAGTTACACTTTAGAATGTTGTTTTTTTAAATACTGTTAAACAGTTTCATACTTGCTATTTAAATTTGGTTTGATTTATATGTATCAATTTTTTTAGACAAAGGGGCTATTGTTAACTCGATTATGTTATTTGTAGAGTCAGTTTTGTTGAAGTTTGTTTTTTCTTCTGTACTGTAAATTTAATATTAAAAATTGATTGTACTATAATATTGACGTCAATCTGTAACTGTAAATTTAAGAGCCAAAAGCCGAGTTAGACCTTTGACTTCAATACATGTGAAAGATGTATTATATATTTATATATTTTACAAGTATATTTCATCTAAGTACTTAGTGAGTATTTCAGGCAATCATTTCAGCGGAGTCTCCAACATTTTACTTTAAAAGGATTCATTGTATTACATTGTATGCACATCTGTGAATACTTGGATGAGTGTATCCTGTTTGTTGCATATTAGGTCACTGTTTAAAATTGAAGGAGTAAAGTCTGTGTTCTTTGGAGAAAACTTCATTACAGTCACAAAGGTATTACGCAGATTATTCACGTAAATAGTTTAAATAACGAGCTTGTAGTGTACACCTAAACTGAATGAATACTAAAGTCTTCTTTTATCATTTCTTTTGGTATAATTGGCGACAATAAGACATTTATTTAAATCCATACTTGATACTTGTATTTTTCCTCGTTGAAGTCAGTAAGAATGATGATCATTGAAAGGCCTGCAATTTGTTTGATCTCAGTACAGATGTGTACATTGAGTAAATTACTGCATGACAAATGAGTAAATTACTGCATGACAAACAGTTGTGCAGCGGTTTTATATTGCGTATGTGTACATTGTGTAGCATCTGCATAAAACAGTGCGACTCTACTGAATCTATCAATACTACAAAAAATAATACTTTGCCTCAGATTTCATAGATGAATTGTGCAGGATAATCAGCACAGCCTCAGGAGATCAGCGAGAAAAGTCATTTCTGTGGCAGCGCCTGTCAATTGCACTTTAGCGCTACAGTACTGTCTGCTTTCGAGGCACTTTCGCTGATGCATCTTTTCAGAGAAACTAATAATAGTAACACTTTAATAATAATATAGTAATAATAACAATAATAAAAATAATAACTATATAATAATAATAATAGCAATAATAATAAAAGTAATAATAGTAATAAAAATATAATAATTATAATATAATAATAGTAATAATAATAATATTACTTAAACTTATATGCTTAATTGATCTTAGTTTAATAAGTACCTCATAGAGCGCCAGTCAATAGCTGGACTTTATCAAGTACTGTTTATTGTTTCATATTAAAATGTCTCGGTCATCATTGGAAGGTATCTACATGAAATATTTAACTTATATTTTGTGATATTGTCGTCATTGTGGTATTTTAAGTATCAAATATTAAATATTAATAAGTATCTCTGAAAAGATGCATCAGCAAGTGAGTGCAATTTATAGACGTCGCTGACATCATTCCTGGATGAGGAAACAGATGTTAAACCTTTATTATTATTATTATTATTATTATTATTTTCGAGTACAGTACGATGACAACGGCAATGAGTGGCATCAGTTGAAGGAAAACGTACTCGCCGTCATGTCTGAATATCTCAAATCTGATCAACCGATTCTCCTTGAGTCAGCCGCCAACCAGCTCAATGTCGATGAAGGTCTGTGCCAAAAAAGTAATAATTATATAAACTGGATTGAAAACTAAAATTACTAAAGAGAGAATAATCTTCCACTGTATGCGACACAATTCATATCTCTAATATCACAGTAACTGTTTACTCGTATAGTTATATCTAAAAAGCTAAAGCTAATGTTAACGTCAGTTTCCTTACTCGAAAGCGATGTCCGTGAGCCCAGGATTTGAACCCCGCACATACTGATCCGCGGTCAAATATCTTACCAACATTGCCACTGGCTCCAGCTGGAGTCGCATTTGAGCAACTTTTTAGTTTTATAATTTTTATTTTAGGGTTTTAGTAGATAAGAGATTAAATAGAGTGCATCACTACATAGCTTTACTGTTGGAACGTTTACTTATTTTGGATTTATTCTCTTTTCATCTTTATGCTTTTATTTTTTTATTCTTATTTGTTCATCTGAAATCACTATCGTAATTAAATGTTTTCTGTAAGTTTGCATTTAATTTGATAATAATACCTATTTAAATGTGATGTTTAATTAGATATCACTATGGTAAGTGTTTTTGAAGATGCTATCATAATTAAATGTCATAATTGAATGTCTCAATAGCGCAATGGTTAGAGGTGTAGATAACGTCATGAAGAATTAAATGACAGACCCTGAGGTGAATTGAACCCTCCTGGGTTCGAATCCCAGCCGCACTGATCTGAGAGTAAAATCTCGGGCATTCACTGGACTGGTTACACAGAAAATGGACAAAATTGCCTATCGGATTTAACATGTGGTATTAAAAGTGATAGATATCATGTAGTTGATCATTTCACTATAATGTGTGTTATTATTATTATTATTAAATATTTTCAGTTAAATTTGTATTTAATTTGGTAATAATACCTATTTAAATGTGATTTTTAATTAGTTGTGATTTTGTTGTGCCTAGAGTGATTTGCATTAGATGGTAACGATAATAGAAAAAGATTATAGCCTATAATAGAATTGATATAGAGCAGGTCCAGTGCTGTAAGTGCTTTTTATTATGTTTCTCAGATAGGGACTCATCAGTAGATGATGATGATACAGTTGATATGATCAGAGAGTTGATAGAGACCAGGATTAGACCCACCGTGCAGGAGGACGGTGGAGATATCGTCTTCAAGGTTCTGATTACTATGACTTCTGTCTGATATTTCATTCTTGTATTAATTGTCTGATAAAATGTTTCTATTAATTCTTTTATTAAATGTCTGCTATTTCACTCTTCTATTATTGTCTGATAAAATTTTTATTATTATTCATTCTTTTATTAAAGGTCTGATATTTCATTCTTTTAATAATTGTCTGATAAAAGGTTTTTTATTCATTCTCCTATTAAATGTCTATTATTTCATTCTTATTAGAAAATGTTAATTGTATGTTTGAAATCGAGCAGCTGTGTAATTGCAACATAAATATTATTTTTAGAAATATGCAGATAAATACAAATCAGAGATTTAGTGTATTTAGTTTATATTATGTAACAGTAATTAAATTTTAAACATAAGATCGCAATCATGTAACTAGATATCGCAAAGTAAATAATAAAAATTATTCTGTACTCTATAAAATTAGATTGGGTATAAAATTAAATTAGGTTATTTGTAGAGAGGAATTGAATTTTCTTTCTTGTGACTCATCGATTTTAACTAGATCAGACTGGTAAAGCTAATGTTGACGTCAGTTTCCTCACTTTTCGAATATCTTACCGACATCGCCACTGGCTCCACTGGCTATAGATCTGTATTTATGTTTAACGTCTGTTTTCTATTCTCGAAACTTCACTGGCAGGCTTGACTACTTGACTCCAATTACAAAAATATTGTAACTCTAATTACTGTATTTTTAATTTTTGTTCAATCTAAAATTTCTTGCAACGTAATTAAATACTAGTTGATACTTTAGAATTGAAATCAGTTATGTTATTAATGTTGCAACGTTTAGTATTATATAAAACACGATAATGTTAAAGTTTTGATTATTCATTAGATAATAATGTGATTAAAGTGTTGGGTGACTGTCGCCACTTACGCTAGTGTTCTACAAATTTTCAATAAAATAAAATTATAACATTATAAATTATAATTTTAAATTATAAATTATAAATTAATTTAATTTAATTTTAAATTAATTAATAGTTTTAAATTATTAAATTATAAATTATAATTTATAACATTTTAATAAAATGTTATAAAATTATAAAGTGCACATTTCTACTAATTGTCAGCTATCTCTGAAAAGCTCTCCGCTGACCTGCAAGTCAAAGAACATTTCTGTATTAATTTCAGTACATATTTCTGTAATGTTGCTGTTTATACATATACTTATTACTTACATGTACAAGTATGTTCGTTCTTTGCACATACTGTTTGGCTGATATTCTGATTGATTAACTTACCGACTTCGCCACTGGCTGGAGCCAGTGGCGAAGTCGGTAAGATACTCGACCGCGGATCAGTATGTGCAGAGTTCAAATCCTGGGCTCGCCCGTCAATGACATCGCTTTCGAGTGAGGAAACTGACTCTAACCTTAGCTTTACCTTAGCTTTTTAACTGATATTTTGATTGATTAGCTATGTTCTGATTGACTGATTAATTTGTTGACAGATTAATTGAACTTTGATTTACTAAATGATTTACCAACGTCAGAAAGGGCATTCGGTTGGTGAGCGCCTAGACTCAGCAATTGCTACAAAAAATTAAGCGAATGGAAAAGTCTTAAATAGGGGATTAACTGATGATATGATGGAGGACAGAGAGGATTGGAAACAGTCTATTCGTATCCCGATCCTAGTTGGACTGGGATTCAAGGGATGATGATGATGATGATGATGATGATGATGATGATGATGATGATGATGACGACGACGACGACGACGACGATGATGATGATGATGGTGATGGTGATGATGATGATTATGATGATTGATTAAATGAATTATTGATTGATTGGTTGATATATTGATCTACCACACTGCAGGGTTTTAGGGACGGTATAGTAAAGGTGAAGTTGTTAGGAGCCTGCAGCAGTTGTCCTAGTTCAGTGGTAACACTAAAGCGTGGTGTAGAGAACATGCTGCAGTTCTACATACCTGAGGTTCAGGGTGTTGAAGAGGTATGATTTATCAATCAGTCTCGTTCTCTGTCTCCTAGTGTACTGCCTACTGGCAGGTCCATGGTATATAACGCCTCCACTCTTCTCTGTCTTCCGCTTTCCGTTTCATTTCCACACATGACGAGGAAAGCGGAAGACAGAGAAGAATAGAGGCCTTATACCGTGGACCTGCCAGTAGGTGTTATATTGTAGTCTCATTATGTTAGCACTAAAACTCTTAAGTAATTAACTTCTAATTAATTGTCAACATAGCAACTACCTTCATGCTTACTGTACCAACAACCATTGATTTTGATTTTTGTGTTTAATGTTAAGTAGAGTACAGACTGGGGCATAAAAAACAATCGACTAGCGAAATCACAGTAACTTCGACGAAACTCTAAACGTTAATTACGTAAAATGGAACGACTCAAAAAAACCTTGTTAAAATTTAGTTGAGCATTTTTTGTAGGAATGCTGCAATTTTGTTACTACTGAGTATTTTTCTTATTTATTTATTTGTTAATTATTTTTACTTAGTATTTTTCTGAATATTTTATATATACATGTGTATATATATAATTATATATATATATCTACACATGTTTATATAATTTATTATATATAATACACCTAACCTTCCACGAACACATAACTAAAACTTCACAAGCATGTTTCTTCCATATCCGTGATCTTCGTCGAATACGTCCATATTTGTCACGTGAGACAGCTGCTGCAATTGGTGCTGCTCTTGTGCAATCAATTAATGTCTCGATAGCGCAATGGTTATGGGTGTAGATAACGTCATGAAGTTTTAAATTACAGACCCAGAGGTGAATCAAACTCTCGTGGGTTCGAATTCCAGCCGCGCTGATTTGAGAGTAAAATCTCGGACATTTACTGGCCTGGCTACACGGAAAATGGACTAAATTGCCTAACGGATATAACATGTGGTATTAAGAGTGATAGATATCAACATAGTTGATCATTTCATTATAATGTGTGCTATTATTATTATTAATCGAAGTTGGACTACTGCAATTCCCTGTTTTTAAATCTCCCTGGCTGTGAGATTGATCGGTTGCAGTTTGTTCAGAATTCTCTTGCGCGAGCAATTTCTTGTAGTTCCAAGTACTCACATGTTACGCCTATTTTGAAGTCTTTGCACTGGCTAAAGATTAAAGAGCATATCATTTACAAAACAGCTTCGTTAACCTATAAGTCCATCACCATCCCTGGACAAACTTGTTTGTCTCACTTGATTAAAGTGATGCAGCCTGCTGTTACTCGGTCTTCTAAGTTAATTACTCTTGTGAGACCTAGCTTACCTTCACGCTCTAAGTTATCTAATCGTTCTTTCCAGCATGCTGCACCGCAGATCTGGAATTCTCTTCCATTCAATCTTCGGAAAGCTTCATTTGAATCACATCGGCCTTTGCTTTCCTATGAGCTGTTCCATGGGCAGTTGAAGACCTATCTTTTCCATCTCTCTTTTCCATCCAGTGTCCATGAGCAGCGACCTGCGCCTAAACCACCTTTTCTTTGACTCCATTTACTTTGGACTGAATTTCCGGATTTTGGAATTTGCACCGTTATTGGACCTTCTTTTTGCTCGCCGGCTTGATTTTTGTCTCAATAGTGCTCGATGTTGTCATTGATGACTGTAGCACTCTAATTGTTGTTATTTATTTATTTATTTGTTATTTATTTATTTAATTGCACTATTTAATTTATATATGCACTGTTAGGTTGAAGACGAGATTGATGCCATCAGCAAGAAGGAATTTGAAAGATTAGAAAAGATGTTGGAAAAGCCGAACTGATGATTAGCTGCTCTTTATTGTTTTCTGGTTATTACTTGTTCTTGTTACGGTATATATATATATATATATATATATATATATATATATATATATATATATATATATATATAAATTATTCAATCCTTCTAAACTGGCAACCATGTTAAATTTTAAATTTGCCTGGTTTATATTTAAGTAATTTGCTATTTGGATATTATATTTCAAACGTGTAATACGTTTAATATTGCTATCAATAATTATATAATATGCAAAGTCTAACGTTGTCGTAACTTGAACTGAGTTTTAGTTAGCCAGAACGTCCATAGGCCTATATATTGTTATTGAGATGTTTAAAATTTTTATCTCCCGCTTTAGGGTTCTGGCAAGTGATCTTAGGTATATATTTCTACTCAGAGTCTGCTTTCATGCTTCATAAGAAGCACGCCATAGTTCTACAAGTTAATCCCTTCACAAAAAGGCTACGCCGTATCAAAATCTTATGTATACTATATAGCTTTGGGAAATGTCTTCTGAATTGATTTTCCGTTGCCTTCCTCAGTTTTTACCTTGTCTCCTCTTTTGACATGTACAGTTAACGGTTGGTCTAGTCTTCATTGTCTCCTACACAATACGAGAAGATAAGTTAAAGATGTTTCCTGCCTACCTGTCGTCTCAAACAGTATGTTTTAATTAATTTAGACACTGTAACATTTTCTGATCAGTATTCGCAGTAGTAATATTAACGTTTAACATCCGTGTATCCTCATATATCGATAGTGTCTGGATTGTCACTGCAGCATTATTTTCATATATTTCTGCAAGCTTGTAAAGTAATGGATTGGTGGTATTTACCAATATTTAGCATCCGAAGCGGTTTAGCTGCGCGTTTGTGATATCATTGATATCACTATGAAAAGTGTATTGAATGATATATATTATTAGGGTTAGTGTTTTTGAAGATATCACTGTCATTATAAAATGTGATGATATCATTGTGATAAGAGTATTGAATGATATCACTGATACGTACGCCTCTGTTGCATTTGGTATTTATAAAAAAAGGTGCGGTTGTTATCTTCAACGTCACCCGCTGAAATTATATCATTCAATGTAACAATGTCTCAAAATGAATGAAGCTAACCTAGCCTACTTCTATGACGTGATGCGGCTCGGATTTAGAGCATTAGTAAGAAAAAAATTTGTGCGTCATAAACGAAGTTGGGTGAGCATCGTCGGTCTCGGTTAGTACTTGGATGGGTGACCACTTGAAACACTGACAGGGTTGATGTAAACCACACAGTGCTGGAAGGCTAATCTTAATTTTTCCATTACAATTTTTGTACGGTGTGATTTGAAATTACGACTAGACTTTTTGTTACAAGTCTTCGATCAAGAGGAATAATTGCTTACTTCTACGTGAGCAATTATTAAAACTAATCATGGACAGATACAGAAAAAACATGCTATAACAGCAACAAAAGTAGCCTAAGGAAATTCAATGACAGTTGTCATGTGTGTAATAAAAATGGAATATAGTATTAAAACATCTTCCATATAGCTCGATAGGCATTGCTAATTTAAATTCAAACTGTTTTTTTCTTACAAATTTAGAGTGCTGCTGTCACAAATGACAACTTCGAGCACTATTAGCAAAACTAAAGACAACATGTACAAACAAAAAGGTCCAAATAGCGGTCCAAAATCCAGAGAAACAAGTCAAAAGTAATTACAAGCATTCACCTGAACACCTCTCATTTTCTTTAATAATAATAATAATAATAATAATAATAATAATAATAATAATAGCAGTAATGGAGAAAAAAAGCATCTAGTTGCTTACTTATACCCCATTTTGTCCGCTTTACAGGTTCTTGCTAGTTATTATGTATCCTTTCTATGTTTAATCTTATCTTTGCTATTGATAAAGCGTCAACTGTCAGCACATGTTTGTTCCGATATATGATTGACCTTCCATGAGCCCAAGGGGATATCCATCTTATATGCTGACTGACTTTACTGGTTTTTCTAACCCAGGTCACTTTAACCGTACGACATATCCCTTTCCCAAATAATCTTATTAAATTCAATCACTTTTAAATATTAACTTGTATAATTGCTATGCAGTTTGAGAAGCAAAGAACGCATATTTTAACTTTTTATGTAGATGAAGTTATCAAGATTTCTATTTTTCCTTCACAAATTGTTATGTGATGAGGTACGAAATTATAATAAGTTAATTTAGTTATGTTCAAATAAATATAGATTGATTTGTTAAATTTCTATATAATTATTCTTAATATTGCTCGATATTAGATGATGAAAACATAATTTTCTGAAGAAATTTAATAGCGTCTATCATCAGCAGTGTTGTTGTTGAGTAAAGTCAACCTTTCCGAACATGCTATACATTATATAAAATTGACAACTTTTAAAGAATATACAAATAGCCAGTATTAAAAGAATAATCTACAACATCTATTTGTAAACAAGGTTTAAAGAACAGTTATAAAAGCCATTAAATTCCGAACTGTCTATATTGCAACTTTACATTTGGACTTTGGTCATTTGCTCTCGATTATATATATATATATATATATATATATATATATATATATATATATATATATATATATATATATTCTGTAGTCATTTTGGTGTATATATTTATGGTATATGAGAGAATTAAGGCTATGCTGAAAACTATGAGATGCTTAAGGTCTTCAAAATTGTTTTAGCAAATTGGGTCGTTATCTAATGGTCTATTTACAAATTCGGTATTGTTGTTGTAATGTGAATAATTCTTAATATAATATAAATAGCTAATTAAAGCTTAACAATAATAACAGTAGTAGTAATAATGCCAGTTGATTAATAATTAATACTGCTATTATAAGGTCTTTTGCTACCATGCTATGAAATTTTATGTGGATTGTTAATTGTTGTAATTTTTTGTTATTAAATTTTTCAAAATATTTGATATATTATTTTTCAATATTTCAGTAAATTTCTAATAATAGTAATACGCACTATAGTGAATCGATCAACTACGGTGATATCTATCACTTTTAATATTATATGTTTCAACCGTAAAATATAGAGGTCATGCGATAACTAAAACCTTTACCTTCTCTATGTAATAACAATGAATGTCCCCATGGCGCAATGGTTAGAGGTGTAGATAACGTCATGAAGCTTTAAATGACGGAATTGAGGTGAATTGAACCCTCGTGGGTTCAATAATTGAACCCTCGTGGGTTCAATAATTGAACCCTCGTGGGTTCAATAATTGAACCCTCGTGGGTTCAATTCCCGGACGCGCTGATCTGAGAGTAAAATCTCGGGCATTCACTGGACTGGTTATACGGAAAATGGACAAAATTGCCTAACGAATTTAACATGTGGTATTAAAAGTGATAGATATCAACGTAGTTGATCATTTCACTATAATGTGTGTTATTATTATTATAATTATTAATGATCCCGTCTTGCGATTTTCACCAAATTTTCCCAGTCAGTGCTGATTGACATAACTGCTAACTTTAATGCCTTCCTAAAGACATTACTACAGCAAGAATTGGTCTCTAACTTGCGTTCCATATACATGAAGTGCTCCTTTCTAGTCCACTTCTGCTATCCTTAAGTCAGTTCAACTTCTGTCGTGTCCTTTGTTTCTTTCATCCTTATTTTTGTGTAGTGATTCAAGAGTGGAAGATGATGATGATGATGATGATGATGCAATTTATATAGTGTTGCTCATTACTGTGTCAGATTGCATATATCAACGTGTCTGATTTCAATCAATTACAATTTAATGTCGTATTCCTCTTCATAAGGCAATGTTAAGGACGCCTGAGATTTAAGTAAATGACGTAACTATCTCCTTATCTATTTCCTTTTCTACTCTCTTTGTATCGTTATCTTCTCCTCTCTCTACTCTCTTCTCGTTGTTAAGTCTGCTTTAAGTATGCTTCTTGTTGTGAACAGATGTGCCGTTTAATTACATAGATTTAAAATGTCTGAAAGATATCACACAACTGGTATTAAACCAATCAGTGAATTGCAACCTGATGAATTACAAACGCGGCATCCATCGGCATCGTCTGTATTCCTCAATGGCATGACGGCAGAAATATGTACAGAGGACATCGCAAATATCATGAGTACACAAAAACACATGTAAGTACCAATAAAATTGTGATTGGTTTTGAATTAGTAATTATTATTGCAGGTTTTGCTGATGTTAATGCAAATAGGCTTCCTACGTTGTGTCTGGGCTAGTGAAAAATAGACCAGACATAAACTGCATGTATTGTAAGAATACATGTATATGTAACGTTTTAACTACAATGATTGCAATATTGTGTGCAGGATGTCTCGATACGAGAAGACGAATGAAATGCTGTCAAATTTCAACGTTTTGTCAGCCTCGCGCTACGCAGCAATGGAGCTGGACTTCCGATCTCACATTCAGGTTTTAACGAACACGAAAAAGGAACTCGACGAAATCTTTAAAAGAATTCGGTGAGTCCATTGAGTTCATTTCTTCGCTCTGCTCGTAGAGAAGCTTATATATTAAAAATGCATAAAGAAAACAGTCTTTAAAGTCATTTATAAAGATGCGAAAGATTTTAGGTAGTAGTTAATTTGTAGTGCTTCATCAGTAAAGAGGTAGGGATTGCCAATGCTTGAAACTTACTGCCTGCATATTTTTATATGCGGAAAAGTATATGTTTAGTCTGAAAAAAATTCTCTTTTCTGAAGAATCAGACTCATTTTGTTGTTTGTTAGTTGCGGCAGATGTCTAAGTAATTCTTTGCTTTATATTTTTCTGGTTACATCAATACGTCATTTATTTCAATTGTGATATTTATATTTTCTTGCAGGTCTTTGAAGACAAAGTTAGGTAAAAAATATCCAGAAGCATTTGCAGGTATGCTATATATAAAGAATAATAAATTGGTATAGAGAACATTCGAGCTAGTAAATTAATATTTGTAAATCTTCTATGCTAATTATTTTAAAGGATATTACCAGATTATTGGAGAACCAGTGATTTTTTAAACTATAGTTATGTATTGTATAACTCCCACCATAGATTTTATTTCATCTTGCCATACTGTTTTTTTTATCACTAGACCGGCACTGTTTAGGATCTTTTATTTCTCTTCAGCACGTGTTTTTTCAGATCGTTTGGGGTGAATCGCTTTGTAGTGACATGTAATGGGGGGACATCCCTGACATAATCCTTGTATGAGGGAATGGACGTTAAACCTTTATTATTATTATTAACTATGAATCTATGAATTTCTCTTCGTTTTAATAATGTATATATCTTTAAAAGAAGCTTTTAAATATTTCAAATTTACTATAGACTTAATTGATAATAACACTGATAATAGGGAAGTGAGGTATTTGAGATTTGGATAAGTTTCACTTATAGGATTTTTATTTTTGAAAAGTTATTTTCTCTATCGATATATTGATTGATTTACACGGATTTATTTTTTAAATCCATGGTTTGATTGATAATTTATATGCATTCTTTATTTGGTAGAAGATCAGTGGGTTGATCGATAATTTATCTGCTTTTGCTATTTTGTAGCGTGTGTTCATGTTCACGAGATAGAAGAAGATGAAGATGAAATGGAAGCTGCAGCGAGTGAACATCCCACGTATTCTGACACTGCTGTACATTAACTGACTCATTAACATTCATTCATCTGACAGTACTCTTCATTAACTGACTCATTAACATTCATTCATCTGACAGTACTCTTCATTAACTGACTCATTAACGTACATTCATCTGACTGTACTCTCCATTAACTGACTCATTAACATACAACATTCATCTGACAGTACTCTTCATTAACTGACTCATTAACGTACATTCATCTGACTGTACTCTCCATTAACTGACTCATTAACATCATTCACCTGACAGTACTCTTCATTAACTGACTCATTAACATACATTCATCTGACAGTACTCTTCATTAACTGACTCATTAACATACATTCATCTGACAGTACTCTTCATTAACTGACTCCTTAACATCATTCATCTGACAGTACTCTTCATTCATTAACTGACTCATTAACATACATTCATCTGACAGTACTCTTCATTAACTGACTCATTAACATTCATTCATCTGACAGTACTCTCCATTAACTGACTCATAAACATACATTCATCTGACAGTACTCTTCGATATTTTTTGTAAAAATGCATTGGTGTTTGTAAATATATATAATTGTAGTGCAAAATTATTTGTTTTGTAAGCTATGATTTTTGGTTTGACGTTTGTTCACGGTGCATTTTTATGCAAAGGAGTAACCACGACCGAAAATCTGGGGGGGGACACAATCAGTGGCGTATCCACGGGTGTGCCCGGGTGCATGCCCTCCCTTAGGTCCGCTGATGAAAAATTAAAACTCTATTTTAATTTTTGTTTTATTTTATATACAAATATGTATATAAGAGCAGTGGTTAAGGGGGGCGAGGGAACTTAGCTTGACTAGCTCGAATTTATTCAAATATGGGCCTCAATACGGGCCCATATTTGGTATACTAGAGGCCTACTAATTTGGCTGACTCGAAGACGCAAGTATCTGTGTCTGAATCGTCTATTCTTCTAGGAGGTCGTCGAAATTTAGGTTGTGTAATTTCCTGTAGGTCTAAATTTCTGAACAATTACAGGCAGTTTAAGAGAAGCATCGAAATTTTTTCCTTACGAATGTCTGTAAGTTTCGTCCTTGTGTGTGCTACAGCCTCTAACATCCCGGACACAGTTTCTGTTTGTCCTTGTAAAGGTGCGCAGAGGTTTTCCAGAAGTTCAAAGACTTCTAGGGCTAGTAGTAAATCAAGAATGGTGTTACCTATAGGAGTCTATGGCCGAGCGTACACAGTACAACTACTGACTGGAGCCAGTGGCGATGTCGGTAAGGTACTCGACCGCGGATCAGTATACGCGGGGTTCAAATCCTGGCCTCGCCCGTCACTGACATTGCTTTCGACTGAGGAAAGTGGCGTTAACATTAGCTTTACCAGCTTTTACCTTTCGAAAATCGATCCAACTATCCACTGGCAGTGGCCTTGCCCTGCACGGTAGAAGCAGCGCCGTGCGCAAATTCCTCAAGATTTTCTAACAAAACACTGAATGATACTACAAAATTGCATATACAACTTTCAGAATTCAAAATCGAATTTAGTAATGTATTAATTCTTACCAGGCGCGGCTTCTTGGTCTATAACAGAAAAATATCCATGATGCAATTACGCAGAACTTAGTTTACTGTCTATGAATTTATATTGTAACTAACACCATAAGCTAAACCTTTATGCACATTTTTCAGAGCATCTGAGCTTCTACCGATGGTTGATAAATTGACCTCTCAAGATACAATATGCAGCCGCGACCTCTAGATAGGCCTGTATTGTTTCATCCCGCTTAGCTCGTCTAGTTGGCACTCTTCCATATTTCGTCACTCTCAGTTACCAACGGTCGCTCATCCATATATCCTATATACTACTAAAGGTTGTGATACAGGAGTCTTTGGCCGAGCATACACAGTACAACAATAGCTATGCCAATAATTAATATTATGGGAAGCTGTCAGTTTACCACTCGATCTACAGCACGGCTCTATAAATGCTAGTACTTACAGATGCAGTTATTGAGCAACATTGAAAATAAGCAAAATTTCTTATATAAAGTATATATATAATTTAGCCTAAATTCTGGGGGGGAACATTTGCATGCATGTCTCCCACTCTAAATTCTAGGGGGGGGCGTTTCCCCCCTGTCCCCCCCGGTGGTTACGCCAATGTTTCTATGCATTGTTTAAGTCAACTGGGTCGCAAACTTTTTAGAATGTTTCCTTCAGAGAGCATTTCTTCTCGTAGTAAACTGTCTAGGCGTTCCTTCCAGCATACTGCCCCACAGATCTAGAATTCTCTTCCTTCCACTCTGCACACTCCCTCATCCACTCCTGATCAGCCTTTCAATTTCTTCTTTACGAACAGTTTCATAACTGGTTAAGAGGTTTTCTCTTTGACCTTTCCTTTCCACCTAAAGTCCAAGCACTGAGATCAACTCTTAAACTTCCATTCCGCTAGTACCCTTCCTTAGACTGATTACCCGGATTTTGGCTCGCACCGTTTATTGACCACCCATATTATGCTCATCGATTTTGCTTTGGTTCCATAGTACTCGATGTTGTCATGGACAACAGTGGCACTCTAATCGCATTGTTGTTGTTCAGCATCTCCAGATCTTGCTTCTTTAATTTCCAGATTAGTCGTCAATGAATAGATGTTAAGATTGTACATATAACTGCGCTATTTTAAGCGTTTTACTATCAACGACACTAGTTGTGATTAACTGTAGTCACCTAGTGGGAAGGAAATAACTTAAAGTATAAAACAGAAATATAAGTCGGAATTTTCCCGAGTACCGTGTTCGTAAGAGGCAACTGACGCAGAGATATGATAGCGAAGAGATTTGTTGCCACGTGGTACGCGGTGATGATTTATGTGTTTTAGACCAATTGGTCGCTGCTGCCATCAAAAGGCAAAAATTACTAATAACCATGGAGAAGAAGGAGGAAATAGGCCTTAAAGAAGCATCTGTGACCCAGTGTACCGTTATGAAATTATTTAGGACTGATTTTCTGGATTTAGGAATTTGCACCATTTTTGGACCTTCCTTTTGCTCGTCCGCTTGATTTTGTATCAACAGTGCTCGATGTTGTCATTGATGACTGTAGCACTCTGATTGTTGTTGTATGTTAGCCTATGTTGGTATAGTGGTTAACAATTTTTAACATTATTTCATGTTTTCCAAATATTAACATTTATTGAATTCTTTCTACTAGAGGTTTAAGAGGGCAATAACAATTTTCCTAGTTGCTAGATTATAATTGCTGTATAATTTAGTAGGATGTTATGATTCGAATTTTCAATTAGCAAATAATAACAGAACTAGAGTACACAAATACAAGTTAATAAAATTTAGAAGTAGGCTTGAGATACGCAAAAAATTTCCATCAGAGAGTGGTTGGTGTTTGGAACGGACTGCCAGAGGAGGTCGTTGAGGCCGAATCTATCAATCAATTTAAGAATAGATATGATAAATATATAAAGTGTTGTAGGGAAAAGTGTGAAGTAGTAGAAAAGTAATAGGCCGAGTTGTGGGGTTGTCCAGTCCTATTGAACTGTACAAGTTTTGATTGTGAAGTAGAGTTTATATAGTTCATTTAGCTATTTTGTATAAAATGGCTATTGTCTCTTGCTGTAATGTTTGGTATGTGTGGTTAATTAGTACCTGTTGGTGTACAGGTTAATAGTACAGGTGTGCTGGTTTCCTGTATTAGTACAGGTTATTAAGTAAAATATGTTTAGGCCTAATATGTTATGCTATGCTAGATGTGTAGGTAAGTTTTATTTTATTTTGTGTGGGTCTCAAACAAGCAGTTGTGCTTTCTGACCTAGTGTCGTTATGTTATGTTATTTTATGAACAAAGATCTTTAAAATAGGTAGATATGGCATGACTGTTGTTTCAGCGATACCAGTTTTGCAACAAGAACGACTTGATTTCCAGCATTCTCCATTTAATCGAAAGGGCAAACAAAGCTCCTTTGACATATGTGAATTGAATAGTAATATCTGTAATTTCAGATTTATTTCATGATAATCGGTCTTTAAACGGGTCTAAGATGATGTATTGTTGCGCATTTGGGTATACAAATTCCAGAAATCCGGAAACTAAAGAACGGGGAATATGCTTTAAGAGATTTTAAATAAAATTTTTTTGCAGTTTGTATTATAAAAATATATATCCAATTAGTAAGAATTCGTTTCAAATAATTTTTTGTCATGACGATATGTTGGATAGATGTGTTAGGTGCTCCTAAAGTGTTTAATTATCGTTCAAAAGATTTAAAAATGTTCAAAAACTACAGTATTTTATGCCTTTAAATAACGATCAGCTGATATTGTTTACCTCCGGCTATCAAAATTAGTTGTTGGCATGTGTGTAATTCTTGAACTAAATATTTACAATGGTTGAGCTTGCCTTTGACACTTCTATGGTTTTTCTTTATTCTATGGTTATGAATGCCAGTGAATCGTTGTAGGAAAAATTAAGCATGATAAAAATAAATAATTATCACAAACAGTGTAATAAAATTTCATTGCAAATTTAAATAAATTGAGATTCCAAGTGCCTGTTACCAATTTTGCTTCTGTATCTACTATCTAGTAGCCAATTTGTTGTCGCTTGCTTCGAAACCAGTTCTGGTAGCTTCTCTAGAAAATTCTGAAAAATCGAAATTTGAACCTGGTAACACTAATCTGTTTATAAACATTCATTTAACCCAAGCGATATTAAGTTGATTTATTGTTACTTAGACACGCTTGATAGTTTCGATAATGAATTCTAAAAAGAATCGAAATGCAGATAAATCGGGTTTGTAATAAATTCTGTTTCATAAAGAAATCCAGTATTAGGCGTTCCGCGTTACTCATTAGTCCACTTCCTTGAAGTGGACTAATGCACAAATTTTAACATCAACTTAACGTCAATCTTAATCTTAACGTCATGAAGTTTTAAATGACAGATCCTGAGATGAATCGAACCCTCGTGGGTTCGATTCCCAGCCTCTCTGATCTGAGAGTAAAACCTTGGCCATTCAGTGGACAGGCTATACAGAAAATGGTCTAAATTGCCTAACTTTGTTACTTAAATTTTTTACCTTTGATCTAAATTTGTCTTAATAGTGCTCGATGTTGTCATTGATGACTGTAGCACTCTAATTGTTGTTATGTAACGGTTTTAACATGTGGTATTAAAAGTGATAGGTATTAACGTAGTTGATCATTTCACTATAATGCTTGTTTGCTTACTATACTAACGAGATAAAAGAAAAAGTAAAATATAAAATATGGCTTAAACATGATAATACTAAAAATAATGGATATCATCATGGATCGATTCTTCATTATACTGTACTGCGTATGTTATCAATGTTATATATATATATATGCTCCACATTGGAGCATATATATATATATATATATATATATATATATATATATATATATATATATATATATAAATGCTCCAATGTGGACATATATATATATAACCAATATTTTTATATGGCAGCGGACTCTTCATGTCCCCATGTGGGCAAAAGACTGAGAAGAGTGGAGGCGTTATATGCCATGGACCTGCAGTAGGCAGTGCACTAATAGCCGTATTTAATTGTGAGATAATCAACTGTTTAAACAACAACCATTGCGTAAACTGCTGTTTAGTCACCATTTGATTCTGTAAGCTTGAATCGATGTGTTAAGTAATGCATAGCTGGGCGCCTGTTTTCGGGCATTTAAACAGTTGATTAGTTACACCACTGATTAAGTAGTAATATTCTGGCTTTTACTTACTAAGTAAGCTGATTGGTTGATCAGCCTGAAGGACAGCGCTGTGATTGGCTGAGCGACATAATGTTAGCGGTTGACGTTGTAGTTAATAACCACGCAACATTTTTAGTGAACACCAAATATTCTGAACAATACTTTACACAATAGCATATGCGTAAGTGATCAATTGATTAAAGAAAAGTTAGTAAATGAGGGGTATAATAGTTGTATTAAATATTTTCCTGGATAATTGATAATATTTTGATAATTGAGTATGTGTTATTCGCTAAAATTTTCAATTTGGGTTATTATTTTATTTTCTCGATTGCATTTAGCAGCATCAGCATCAGATACTGCGAAGGAGTTGCTGGAAGTACCAGAAGGATGGAAGGAGCCGGACTTTACTCCAGAGTCCAATCCATCGGGCCTGCTCGCTGAAAGCTCTTTCGCTGTGCTGTTTCCTAAATACAGAGAGCAATATTTGAGGGAATGCTGGCCAGTTGTCAAAGAAAAGCTAATGAGTCATGTTAGTTAATATATACATTAATTGCTAACTAGTCATTATCATAATCCTCTTCCCTTAAATCTCAGTTTAACTAGGGTTGGGATACAAATGGACCTTCTTTTGAAGTTTTTCCGTCGTTGAAATTTTGTAGGAATTTCTGAAGCTTATGTGCTCGCCATCCGAATGCCATTTCTGCCGTTGGTTTGGATCTTATTTTTGTGTCGCCTTCTACGACATGTGCATATTCACACAGTTGATCTATTCTTCAAGCAACCCGGACACAACATGGGGAAAAATTGCTAACTAGTAGATTAGATTAATTACTAACTAATGTGTTATGTTAGTTAATATATTCATTAATTGCTGATCGCTGGCTTTACATGAATCTTCGGAATGAAATTTCTCTCGAAACTAAGCCAGAAATCCATTTTTTGTCACACATGAATGCAAATTTTCCATTTTCGTCTCATAATGCTTAAATTGTTATGATAATATAAGTAGTATATCAGATTTAGGATGCAGTGTTGGAATTTCTGTAAATTATACAGTATGCACAAAATTGCACATGCATATGTAATTAGAGGGACAAAGATTACATGAATTAAATTGTTAATTTTTTGTTATTTGTCAATTTGAAGTTTATCAGGGCGGAGTTGGATGTGATTGAGGGAAGTATGTCAGTGTTTACAACAAAGAAAACTTACGATCCTTTTATCATCATAAAGGCACGAGATCTCATCAAGCTGCTGGCTAGAAGCGTTCCCCTGGAACATGTAAGCCTCTCTCTCTTTCTCTCTCAAACTCTCTCTCTCTCTCTCTTTTTCTCTCTCTCTCTCTCTTAGTGCACTGCCTACTGGCAGGTCCACTGGAACTTGTAAGCCTATGAAACATTAATTATTTTTCTCGTTCTGTTACTCCGTTTCATTTCTGGTTTGCTGGTATACTGTATTTTTAAGTGGTAAAGATTAAAAGTGATTTTTGAAGCCACCAGCTATGAATAAATTATAGAATTTTCTAGAATTGTAACTGAATTTCTATTAAGGGACGTAATTATCTGAGATGGTAATTGTCATTGAACTGGAAATATTGTAGAATGATAATTATTTGTTATTGTTTATGCTCAGGCAGTGAAGGTACTGGACGACAGCACGGCGTGTGATATAATCAAGGTTGGTTCACTTGTGAGGGATCGAGCAAAGTTTGTCAAGCGTCGACAACGTCTCGTCGGAAAGAATGGCTCGACTCTGAAGGTTAGCCGTGTTATAATTTATGAATTTATTTAATATCTTTCAGTGTCACGTGATTTAAGAATTTTAGAATTAAGATATTTGATTTATTTAAGTTATATTTGATATGCTATACTGGATAAGTTATATTCAGTAAATTTTCCATGTATATAAGTTATATTTAATTAGTTATATTTGATAATTAATTTCTAGCTGATAGGCTGTATTTCATAAGTTAGATTTGATAAGTTATATTTCATTTAATTTG
This sequence comes from Enchytraeus crypticus, assembly GCA_905160935.1. NCBI lineage: Eukaryota > Metazoa > Annelida > Clitellata > Enchytraeida > Enchytraeidae > Enchytraeus > Enchytraeus crypticus. The sequence continues at coordinate 1,744,934 of CAJHZI010000495.1, read as the reverse complement.
ACTGTAATAGGTTTAATACAGCGATTGAATATACTAGTTCATTTTAAATAAATATTTATATTACAAGTGCATATCCATATATTTATATAAAAATAAATTTGTAATAAATTAGAACAAATTAATTTGCAAATATAATGCTTCTTGCTATCATCATCATCATCTCTTGAATCCTGGTTTAACTAGGATCAGGTTTCTTGCTCTGTTATATAAGCAATACTAATGTATCTTAACATTTCAGGCCATAGAGCTGCTGACCAATTGCTACGTATTGATTCAGGGAAACACTGTCGCAGCCGTGGGTCCTCATAAGGGCCTGAGAGAGGTAAGGGTATTATTAATTATAATGATAGTTTATAGTAGTAATAATGACAAAAATAATAGTAATCGTAGTAATATTAATAATGACAGTGAATTATTATTATAACATTGAATTATTATTGTTTTTTATGTCAATACAGTGCGCTCCTCTTTATTTGGGTCTCGTGGACATTCTTATAATTGAATTGCACAGTATTATGTGTACACCTCTTTCTAATGGACTGACTGTGAAACCATAACTCATAATTCTATTGTAATTCTGTATTAGAAGTTTCACTGGGAGCTTAATTCACCTTTTATTAACTCAATTTGAGAGGAATAGTTAAATCATCTCTTTTGCAATGCTTTTATCCTTTCTAAAATATGGCATTTTACTGAAGAGAACATGATTTCAGAAGTTGTGGGTGTGGTTGCCCACATATTTGTTTTGGGGTGGAGTGGCATGACCTTGAATTTATATTTAAATTGTGGGATTTGACTCCAGTTAGAGTGGGTTTCAAAATTTGCGCCCAATTTAGGGCTTCGATTCTTCAAAATTTGTCTTTGAAGATCTGTAAAGCTCAGCGGTTGACTGTAGCTTAGTAGCTTAGCAAATATATGAAACCCAATTGTGTTGTTCATTTTTAGATTCCCAGAAATTACATGTGTCTGGCTCATTTTCTCTCTCACTTTCTATTGCACGTTCTCTGTTAATTTATCCTTGTGGTAGATTCAAGAAAATGTTTTATGGTCTTCAAAAGTAATTTAATGACTTAATGCTATGTAGGTGAGAAAGATAGCTGAAGATACAATGAAGAATATTCATCCCATTTACTCTATAAAGGTTCGTTAAACATATAGATTATATGCTGAGCTCCAGCTCTGTTTAATATTTGTTGTTTTATTTAAAATAAAGTATTATTAATGCTTTACTTTATGAATCAGTAATTTTACTGCATTTTTCTGTGGAAGTAATTAATGATTAATTGATTATGATTCTATTGCTTGTTGGTATTTAAATGAATTTATATTCTATTTTCAATTCAGGCAGTCTTCGCCTTTGATTGATGAATCATTTGATATCTGTACATGTAGTATTGTAATATTCTTTGTAGCTTTATGGAAGTAACTAAATAATGGCAACTTTGGAAAATAACAATTTCGTTACTGATGTTTGCATTTTTGTTAAATTCTCCTATTTAAATTGATTTAAGCTGATCCACTATCATTTCTCTTTCAGGCTCTGATGATAAAGCGAGAACTAGCAAAAGATCCTGCATTGCGCAATGAATCGTGGGAGAGATTTCTGCCGAAGTTTAAATCAAAAAATGTGAAGCGAAAGGCTCCAAAGAAGATAAAGAAGAAGGCAGAATATACGCCATTCCCACCGTCTCAACCAGAGAGCAAGGTTTGTCAGATCTATGGCGTCTCATGCTTTTATTCTTCTTGTTTTCATGTGATTAACTACATATTTTTGGTTTTTAGTATTGTTTATTGTCACATAATAAAATCAATTTTTTTCTTAGAGAGAATATCGTAAATAATTTAATTATTGGAGCTGTAGCACACGCCTTTTCTTTTATATTCATATGGATAAGAAGATATGCAAGATATCATAGTAGATTGTAATATCTGCTGCCATTATGTACGAGGTTAAAGGCTACGCCAGTTCAGCAATGCAGTATTTCTGTACTATTCATGAAGTTTTAAAGGAGAATCCTGCAGTGAATTGAGCTATCGTTGGTTCGATTCTTGATCGAGCTGATCTGAGAGTAAAATCTCAGACATTCATGGGACTGATTACACAGAAAATGGAATAATTGCTTAACAGTTTAAACATGTGGGGTATTAAAAGTGATAGATAGCAATATAGTTGATCATTTCACTAGTATGCTTATTTACTTCTTGATTTATGAGTACCATAACCTGCTGCAATATTTCAGTACCATTCATCACTACCATAACCTGCTGCAATATTTCAGTACCATTCATCACTACCATAACCTGCTACAATATTTCAGTACCATTCATCACTACCATAACCTGCTGCAATATTTCAGTACCATTCATCACTACCATAACCTGCTGCAATATTTCAGTACCATTCATCACTACCATAACCTGCTGCAATATTTCAGTACCATTCATCAATACCATAACCTGTTGCTAAAGTGAATGTTAAACTTAGTGGCGTAGCTTTTATTTAATTCTGTGATAGATTCTTGTGACTGTATTACGTTTACTACTGGACATGTTGTAGGTTGACAAGCAATTGGCTACAGGAGAGTACTTCATGCTGCAGAAACAACAGAAGCAAAAGAAGAGAGAAGAAAAGATTGTTAGTAGCCGAAATCTTACTCGTAGCTTTCTTTTCCTAATATTTAAGCAATATTTATTGTTATTGTACTAAAGTTCGCTTTGCTTGTGACTCACATAAATAGAAAGTGATTTATAAAAGCTTAAGATGAGATTGGTTTCCTTTAAGAATCTTTCTTATTGTCCTTAGATTGTCTTTATTTTCATTATTTCGTACTTTGATTTTCTTCTTTACCTCTTGTAGCACATGAACATATCTTCGAATGTTGTATTCACATTGATTCACGAACATTAATTTAATTTATTCTTTTTAATTGGTTCATGTCTTTTTAATTTACAATTTTCACTATTAAAAGCTTTTTATCTATGAGTATCGTCACTGTCTCTCGCTCACGATATCGCAGTAGTGTTTAGTAAACGTTAGGACCAGGTAGTCTGTCAGCTAGTATGAGCTACAGCTGTTTACAAGCAGTTTTTAAAGCAGTTTCCTCCAGTCTAGACTCTCAGCAATAACTAGATCATCATCATCTTCCCTTAAATCTCAGTTTAACCAGGGTCAGGATACGAATAGACTTTCTCTAATCCTCTTTGTCCCACGAATATCTAGCAATAGCTAGATATCGTTTGAAATATTTCTGTTTCAATTTGCATCTCGCATTCTCTTCAGAGTGTCCAGTTAAAAGTAGAACTGCATACATTTGTGTGCTGCATTAAAGACGTACCTGACCTCTCCTTTGAACCATGAATGGACGTTAAATCTTCATCATACTGTGTATTTATTTTCGTTGAACAGGCAAAACAGGAGGAAAAGGCCAAAGAGAGGAAATTGAAACGGGAGAAATCCTTCATACCTCCAGCAGAACCTACAAGGTGAAACTCTATAGGTTTTCTAATATTCTCAACTCTTGTGGATTTGATTTCCGCTGATCTGAGAGTAAAATCTCGGACATTCACGGGATTGGTTACACGAAAAATGAAATAAATAGCCTAACAATTTTAGCATGTGGTGTTAAATATGACAGATATCAACAGAGTTGAGCATTTCATCATATTGCGTGTTGTTATTAGTATTATAATTATTGGATTCACTATATGGTGCTAATGTGAAATTACTGATTTTGTCCTGGGGTGTCCTACTGCTGATTATCTTGAGAAATGAAGATGTTCGCTTTTGAAATGAAATTACGTATCAGTAGATATATAGATGTTATATTTAAATAGACATACCAGTTGAAAAGGTTTTTTGCTTCTTGCCATATCTAACTGAATTTTTAAAGTTATGTATTAATATTTTATCATTTTTTATACATGTACTATTTGTTTCATATATATCAAATTATAATATGTTATAAAGATAATTAGAATTATTGCAGTAGTAATACAGTTATAATATATATTTTAGACATTTATAGATATTTAGTTTTTAAATTTTTATTTTGTTTTATTTCTATATTGATTCTCGAATTAGTGTCGCAGAATTTCCTAAATAGTCCTTCCTTCCTGTGTTCTGTATGAAAAAGAGTTTTCAACTGTTACTAATTTTGACGATTATTTTTTTTGTCTTTCAAAATAATTTCTTTGAGTACATGGAAATGGAAGAGGATTTTAATGAAGATAATAGTAATATTTAATTGATATTTGTTTGCTATTTTAGAAATTCATCTGGCAGTGGAAATAAAAGAAAGAGGGAGTCTACGTAATATCTTCTGAACAATTTAAAGAATAAAAGTGACTTTAGCAATCTCTGTTTCTACTTGTTGACATTGATGTGTAATGTTTACGTCCGGTTTCTCATCGGAAGAAGATGGCAGAGACTCTGCGTTATAAGAAACATTTGAATGTAGCTTCTAAAAACTACTGTTGACGTCGGTTTTTTTACTTGAAAGCGATGTCAGTGACGGGCGAGCCCAGGGTTTGAACCCTGCAAATACTTATCCTCAGTCGAATAACTTACCGACATCGCCAATGGCTCCATCCAGTTTGTTAGGATAACATAAATTTATTTTTAAATGAAAATTAGATTTGATTGCTATGTACACATGTATTGTAATTAGGCCTACATTGTGTTATAATATTAGTTCCCATCATTGAAGTTGTTTTGAAGGGTTTAGATGCCTGGATTTCTGTTGTTGCTACATCACCATATTCTTGTGCTAAGGAGATAAGTTATAGATCTATATAAAACAAGACTGGTCAGACAATGTGTTGATATTTAATTTAAACTCTGCATAGTGTGATAAAAGTTTTTAAAAAGAGTTTAAAAACGACTTGGTATAATGATAAGTCATGATTGTAGCAGGCCATAATCCAATTTACTACCAACGGCAGAGTGCTAATCTCGTCAATGACAACATTAAGCACTATTGAATTATCCTGTAAACCTATAAATAAGAAACAAAAAGGTTCAAAATTGGTGAAAATTCATAATCCAGAAAGTCTGACTTCTGCGGAGAAACATGGTCATAGATTTTCTAGAGTAAAAAATAATAAAAATGAGAAAACTACTATCTGTTTGTTCTGTGTCCTTTATGGGGAAAAATATTGGTCGGAGTGTATTGAACCAACTACTGAGCGATGTTAGCTCAAATAATGAATGTGTATATTATATAACGAATAATTACAAAATTAAATAAATTTATGTCAGTAAGATTAGAACCAGCAGCATTGAAATTCTGAGACTAATGTTTTATAGCAGTTGCCTCAGCCATTTATGGATCGTCCATTACTTAGAATGCCTTTGAGAGCGCAGTATAATTGCAAACAAGAGGCGAGACAAACAAATGTACAGAATTAACGTTTTATATATTAGGATTATATGTAGGGGTACCTCCCACTTGGCACAACTTCTGTATGTAAAATTTTAACAAGGTCCAATGCTGTACGTTGTCAATGCACTTAAGGATGGGAACGATGTTGTTGCTCGATACAATCGCAGTAAATAGAATGGTAACAAAGACAGAATTAGTGTTTATTTACTTATCAGTCCACTATAATCCTATTTCAGAGCCTCATTTTTCATCTAAAAGAAGACTTCCTGCAGCAAGTAATATTATATAGTAACTTTGTGATAAAGGGGCACTAATTAATTATTTCATCATTTTTATTAAATTTTAAGATAAAATCGACATTTCTGCATACTTTTACTAAAGTTTAACTGAAATTTTCGAGAGTGCTAGGTATCGCTAGTGTTGTTATGATTCATGGAAGAAAGTGATTGTTTTTATTTGTATCTATAAAAGTAAGAAAATTATTTTCTTTTCTAATTTTCTACTGATCTGCCTATTTTTAAAATATGAAATTGCAGTAGAATATGGAAGAAATATTGTATTTGCTCTCGTCCTTTTCTGGTATCATATTTTGATCTAAAACAATAATTTTCTCAGCATTTTATATTATGATATTATATTATAACCGGCTAAAATAGTTTCTTTTGAGGTAGAAATTTTCATTTAAGCTTTATTATAGTAAATTAACTGTTAAATATTTTAATGAGCACTATAAACAAATTTTATAGAAGAGGTAGATGAATAAAGCTAATCAAATAATCAATTTTGCTACTATGAACGTAAGCATAATTATAACTGGGAAATGTAACAACTGCAGTAATCAAATGTTTTTGACCACAATGAGTGTGAAACGAAAGCCAGTGCGGTGTAGTATATAATTATATTAAGCTTTTAATTTGACGGGGCAGTGCTAAAAGTCTGTACAGTGTACAAAGTTCCTTTGATACCGATCAGCTGTCCCATACAATCTCATTATGTGTTCTCTGAATTTCCAGTTTTAATTTTAAAATGTTTATATATATATATATATATATATATATATATATATATAGATATATATATATATATATATATATAGTTAATTAGTTTGTAGATAATTTGCATATAGTTAGGATAAATTATAATTTGAACATTGTACTAATCATCGTTGATGAAAATATTATGAAGTCAGATTCATGATTCACTTACTAGGGCTCAATTATGAGGGATAAACTAAAATTAATATAAAGGAATTGGTGGGTATAATTAATAATAAATAGTAATTTATTATTAATGAATAGCAATAATTACTTTAAAATAGCAATAAATTAGATTAACACAATTGTTCAAATCTGCATTTCTGACATTTAGTAATTTCCTCTGATTAGTGCATCTCCAATTATACACTGGAGTCTCTTATTTAGTCATATAATATGGTTAGATAGCCGAATGGATAACAGGCTTGTCTGATAAGCAAAAGGCCGTCGTTTTGAATCCCATCTGGGCTGTTTCTGACAGTATCTCATGTGGTCTGGAAACAGACGTTAAACTTAGCTTTGTTATGGTTTTCTTTAAAATATTGAAATGTATAAAAATCAGAAAGCGGTAATTAATTCAGGCTTCTGAAAATCATTAATGCTTCATTTCATTATGTTTCTTGTCAGTTAATTAATTATTTGCATTTATTGCATTTAAAATGCTAGCAATACTTTAATTTTTAGGTTATAATGTCTTCCGAATTTGAGGAAATGGAGAAGCCTCCCGCGCCACCTGTTAGGTTGGCAAGCACAAAGTGAGTATTATTCTTTGTACTGCTATAGCGGGTTTTCTGAAATACTGAAGAATTAGTAATTAGCTTGAAATACATGGATCTTCATTAGCAGGAGTGCTTTTGCATTCTAGCAGTGAACTTTAAACTAGATTGTAAATGAGAGATTTGAGAACTTACAAAATGAAATTTATAAGAATGGAGATAGATAAACTTGTTAAGTAACTACCAGTTTTTGCATATTGCACTGCCAATATTGTACTTGTTAATTTTTGGCTCTAATGGCTTTCCAAAGATGAATGTTGCCTTTAACTTGAAGTAGCATGTTTATGATACTAACATTGTCGAACAATAACTATAATATAATATATAATGCAATAATAATAATGTAATATTTATGGTACATGAGTTGATTCCTATTGATTTCCCAATCTCCACAGCATAGAGCTTTTAAGCTCCTTTGAAAATTAGTACAGATTTTGATTGGTCTTTTCTATTGTTTCATCGTATAGAGCAAATGCTAAAAATTTTCAATAAAATTTAAATGAATTTTCTACAAGAATTTATCAGAATTTATTCAGCGAGTGAATATCTGGTATTTGAATTTTAATTACAGTCTGAGTTGTTTTAAGCACAATCATTAATAAGGTTCTGCTCATCTTACTTGTCATCTAAATACAGCAACTCTTAAAATATTGCCAATTGTAGAGAACCGCTGGTGACAGTTGACATGAAACCTCTGCCAAAAGAACCTGACGATGATAAGAGAAAGAAGAGCAAAGTACCTAAAGGTTTGTGATGGCGTGACTGCGTTATTTGTCACGGGGTTGGGCGATTGCATTGTTCTATACATGTCAATCAATTGAGTTAAAAGACTTCGTTTTGTGCTTTAGGTACCTGTTGATGCGTAATAGCACATTGATTGCTTATTTGTAAAATTCACTAAATAGACCATTGCATAATATTTCATCAACATGTTTTTACTAGAATGGTATGATAAGTTGTAGATGAATCAGTATTAATTGTGGATTGAATGTTCACCGTGTTTGAGTAAAATCATTTAAAAAATGATTTTAAATCAAAATTATCAAACAGAAAATGATTGTATAATCAAAATCATTTCTCGGAACGTTGAGAATGAAAGATAACTTGAAGATCATTTTCACATTTGAAAATCAAGTCGCACAAATTTTGATTTTGATATCAAAATTAAAATTTCAAAAAGTATTAAAATCTCACTCGTGAAATGATTTCTAAATCAAAATCTTGATTTTTATTTGATATTATGGTTTTAAATCAAATAATTTGAAATCATACCCAACATTGAATTAGTGCTACTATTAAAAATGTCTAACTGGTGGTGTTGAGTGAATGTGTAAAAGTGTAAAAATAAAGTATTACAACTATCACTTCAATTGAAATGTTTAATATTCTAAAGAGTTTGCTGAATGGGACTTTCAAACAGATGCTTTGCTGTTGATTTGCTTGTATGTGCCATTGTTTTGTTGTAGTGAATAAGATATACAAGCTGAGTGACAAACTCGTCATATCTCCTCCATCTAACTTTGAGCACACTGTGCACGTTGGCTTTGACCCTCACACCGGAGAGTTTACGGTTAACCCTGCTTCATATTCATTCAAGTTATTCGCTGTCTTATGTTCTCTCTACATCTGTTTATTCTTGAGCAGCATTTACTCGATGAATTAGTATGTAACGACACATGATGCAGATACATCTCTGACGGGGTGATATCTGCTAGTTTATGTCTAAATGAATATGAAGATATAATGTTAAACTATTGTGACTATTGTAAGGCACGCACAAAGAGATGTTGGATACGGCTTAGGCTTTATATACTTAACCACTTATTGTTCGTAACTCATTAGTACACAGCTTATACTAAGTATACTACTGCTCAGTAATTTCTATACTACTCGATAGCATCTCGACTTTCATCGTAATGCTCTTCTAAGTTATTCTATTCGTAGGGCCATACTGCTACGAGATGCTAACATCACAGAGACTATGTTATTCTATTCGTAGGGCATGCCGCAGTCCTGGGCCATACTGCTACGAGATGCTAACATCACAGAGATTGAGCAGAAGAAGAATCCTCAGGCAGTGCTCGATGTTCTTAACTACTACGACTCGTCGTCTAAAGGAAATCAGGAGTCTAAGTTCATGACTGTATCCAACTGCTACGGGCCCATGCCACGTATGATCCTCTTACCTTTTCTGTCACAGCTTTTTCGGGTACTAGGTGTGAAGTATTGGAACTCTTGGAAGATTGATCTAGCAGGGTGATCTATGAAATGTCATGATCTACTGCTGTGGAATTTGTTTTCTATATTGTCTTAATTTTGTTTGAAACTCAACATTCGTGAGCTAGACCCCAATCTCTGCTCAAAGAAGACTGCCACAGTAGTAATGCCACAGTAGTTCACTTGTCTCAGTTATTTGTTATATTTGCTATAAATTTATTAGTACATGTTGTGCTCGGGTTGCTGAAGAATAGACCAACCGCGGACTGCATGTGTCGTAAAAGATGACAAAGCAATAAGGCCTAAACTAACATCCGAAAGGGCAGTCGGTTGGTGAGCGCCTAGGATCCAGAACTTTCTAAAATATTGTTAAATGTCCCGATCCTAGTTAAACTGGGATTTAAGGGAAGATAAAAATGATGATGATGATGTTATAGATTTATTAGAATCATTGCAATTTATTTAGCATCACTATTTGGTTATTGTATGTTACACTGACGTGTTGCAGCGCTCAATAAACCTCACCATGGGTTTCCTGACAGGGGTCCTGGGGCCAGCTCAGTGGCTAATGCCCACCCTCAAGATGTAAGATTGTAAACTGTAGCTATTCTTAATTATTTAAACTTTAATTTTTAATTGTCTAAAGTTTTCTAAACTGTCACTATTTTTAATTATCTAAACCTTAATTTTTAATTGTCAGCAATTTTCTAAAATTGTAACTATTTGAAATCTTATGTTTCTTTGCCATTTTAAGTATTGTAATTATCTGCAGTTCTGTGATTGTTGTGAATAAGCAAAGATGCTAAAAGCCCTCTTTTACCTACAGTAAAACAGATTATTTTGCAGAAATTTATGTATTCTTGAAATCTGCATGTACATGACTGAGTTTGCATAGTGAATGGCCTAATGGATAGCTGTCTTGCCTGAGAAGCAAGAGAGGTCATTAGATAGAATCCCAGCTGAACCGTCTGTGCGATATGGATACAGCCATGGACTTTGCGTTAGCTTTAGGCTTTATGTTTTGTTCTTCGTAATTTCATTTTGTGCGTGGGCAATTCCATGTCAACTGAGTCAATGCTCCCAGTCTAGGCTAATGCTCCGTATATGACATTCTCATATTTTCCCGAAATTTACAGCATGTGAGGTAAATATGTCTCTAGGCTAGATTTAAAATTTTAATTAAATTGTTTAACCAGTTTATAGTTACGTCGATGACCCGGTCTTTCTCTGTGCCTTTTCCTTGCATTCTTCTGTCTATAAAATCCTTCATCTACCCACCCCCTCTCACGACATGTCTGATTGATGGATTGATTGATTTAGGGACGACAGGAGCGGTTAACTCCTCCTAGTGCTGGTGAAGATGATGATCAGCCTCCTCCTCCTATTGCTGCCCGACCCATTAAGACTCTCTCTATTGTATGACACCTGCTGTAACTTAATAGTTAATAACTTAGACTCTGTCTATTTTATTATGCTTTTATTATGTTGATTATTTTATTTTATTTTATTTTATGTTTATTTTATATTTTATTATTTTTATTATTTTATAATATTTTTATGATGTCTTTATTATGCTTATATTTTATTATATATTACTATTTCATTATTTAGTTTATTATACCATCTGATCTAACTTAATAGTTTATAATTATGACTCTCTCTATTATATGCTAGCTGATCTACCTTAATAGTTAATAATTTAGACACTCTCTATTGTATGCTATCTTATTAAATTTAAAAGTTAATAATTAAGACTCTCTATCTCTCTATTTCTATTCAGGTTCAAATCCAGTGCTCTCTTCATCACTTATAGGCTATTCGAGCCTGAAACTGGCATTAAACTTGGCTTTGGCTCTGGCTTTTTATTATTTGCTGCATAACTAAACTTGCTAGTTAGTAATTAAAATTCGTAAGTATTAACTTTTAACCTTTTTAAATAATTACTTTAAAATTGCAGTTCGCTTCAGTGAACCTTCCTTTTTTTAATTGAAAAGAAGGTTCACTGAAGCAGACTGCAATTTAAAATAATGGGACAAACAAGTTACCATGAAATAATGGTCACCTTAGAGCAGCAAAAACTACAAAAGTTTCAGATTGTAGTAGCGCTGTCCACTTGATGTACTAGATTTTGATTTCATTTGATAAATGTACTTATCCTACCAAGTGATAAATTGAATTGAAAACATGCTTTATTTATTCATTTTAGTAGATTTAAGTATTCACAACATAAATATTCTAATTTTCTTATCAAGTGATGGTTGCCATACTTTGAAATAGTAAGAGTAAAATGGCACTCTCTCTCACTAAGTATTAACAATATGCTGCTAACTTACTAAGTCAATTAAACCAAGTCACTATTTATTATAGTCATTGGCTGGAGCCAGTGGCGATGTCGGTAGTTTATTCGACCGCGGATCAGTATGTGCGGGTTTCAAATCTTGGGGTCGCCCGTCACTGACATCGCTTTCGAGTGAGGAAATTGTCGTTAACATTAGCTTTTATTACGCTGGGTTTGGTTGTTTTAGTACACTAAGCCGATAGAATCCAGCGTGGACGAGAAGCCAGCGGAGCAAGCGACGAGAAACGAGAGAATGGTAAAGAAGAAGAAGATGAGCGATGAAGAAATCCTGGAGAAACTCAGAACAATCGTGTCTGTTGGGGATCCAAATAGAAAATACACCAAGCTGGAGAAAATAGGACAGGGGTATGGAGCAGAAAACACATTTTGTTGTTATGTTGTGTTTCTGGTTGAACTTCGTATATTCATTGTTATTCATTCATTCAATCAGTGTTATTCAGTTTAATTCATTATAATGCATTTAATTCTTTTAAGTGTATTTAATATGATATAATATATTCAATTGGTTGTAATGTTTTAAATGTGTTATAGTGCATAAAACACGTTATACTATATTTAGTACATTATATTGTTATTGATAGGTTATCTTGTGACATTGCTATCTTGTTCAGCATTATCTTATAATATTTCATTTAATATCTGGCACTGTATACGTGGCTCAAGAGGTGTTATCTTGTGATATGTTATCTGTGATATGTTATATTGTGATATGTTATATTGTGATATGCTATCTTGTGATATGCTATATTGTGATACATTATCTTGTGATATGCGGCTTGAGATATGATAAATTCTGATATTTTATCACGTTATATGCTTATTGTGATATGTTATCTGTGATATTAGCAGCTAGATTGTGATATGCTATCTTGTGATATGCTATATTGTGATATGCTATATTGTGATATATTATATTGTGATATGCTACATTGTGATATGTTGTCTGTGATATGCTATATTGTGATGATATCTTGTGATATGCTATATTGTGATGTATTATATTGTGATATGCTACATTGTGATATGTTATCTGTGATATGCTATATTGTGATGATATCTTGTGATATGCTATATTGTGATAGGCTATCTTGTGCTATGCTATGTGTTACTGCAGAGCCTCAGGCACAGTGTACATAGCTCTGGAGGTGGCAACGGGTCGTGAGGTCGCCATCAAGCAGATGAATCTCTCGCAGCAGCCGAAGAAAGAGCTGATCATAAACGAGATACTCGTCATGAGGGACAATCAGAATCCTAACGTCGTCAACTATCTCGACAGCTTTCTCGTCGGCGAGGAACTCTGGGTGGGTATTGATAGAGTGATGTCAGAAGGATAAAAATATTATTATTAGCGTATGCTACTACATCGCCGGGACACGAGGTCAAATTCGGCTAGTGATAAAGGTCGTTCCTGTCAACTGTGGGCGGGGTTAATGAGCTGCTAGCTGAGCGAGATGTGGTAAATGAGTTCTAGGCCCTGTGTTCTTATTGGTTGACCTGGAATCTGAATTAGGTGGTGATAATTTGTTTATTTATTCTTAGGCTTGGACGTCGCCATTTTGTGTGTATGTGTGTGTTTGTGTGTATGTATGTATGTGTGTGTGTGTGTGTGTGTGTAGGTGATAATGGAGTATTTAGATGGAGTCTCATTGTGTATGTATGTGTGTGTATGTGTGTGTATAGGTGATAATGGAGTATTTAGACGGAGGTTCTTTGACAGATGTAGTAACAGAGACTTGTATGGACGAGGGTCAGATAGCTGCTGTCTGTAGAGAGGTGAGTATGCTCTCACTTTTGTAGCTATAATATCCAGATTTATTATAATACATGCAAATTTTCGTGATTTGTGTGATGTATGCATATATATGTTTGTGTGCATGATACTGTGATCTGACGTAATACTATGTGTATGATAAATACTGCATCATTAAAAATCCTGAGAAAGTTAGACTGCAATTAATATTTGACGTGGTTGATTTAAGGTATCTTACAGACATATTAATGGCATGTCAAGCACTAGATTTGAATCCTACACCTATTGGTCTGTGGTCAGACGCCTAACTACTCATTCTACCTTCTCAGTTGTAGTGGCAGAACCTTTGTTTAGATGTTGCGTACAGGGACGTCTCTGACATCATCCTGGAATGTGGAAATGAACTGCTAATTAATCAACTGATTCAATACAGTTAAGAGTTTGTGTTTACAGTGTTTACAGTGACAATATAACATAGAACTGTGAACTAAGTTAATAGTACGCCAATGTACTTAATCAAGTCTAAAACTATTCACTCAAGACTCTAAATTTAATCAAAATTCTATTTATTTATTATAAATCAATAAATAAACAGTCCTGTCAACACATGACTTCACGCACGTTTACAGTTCACGCAAGTATGTGTTTACAGTGTTTACAGTGTTCACTGTATGTTTACAGTGTTTACAAGCTCTCGAGTTTCTGCATGAGCACTACGTAATACACAGAGACATCAAGTCTGACAACATACTGCTGGGCATGGAGGGCGGAGTCAAGTTAAGTAAGTCTCCGCTATTACTATTTAGCTAACAATTTAAAGTGTTAGCTAAAGTCAAGTTTAACGTCTGTTTTCTGTGCGAATATCGTGTCAGTGAAGGGGATTTGAATCCTGCACCTACTGATCCACTGTCGAACAACTTGGAACAAACCGGTTGCGAACACATCACCGCTTGGCCCAGATTTACTGCATTGTACTCTTATTGTTAACGCTATTGGTTCTTTTAAATGATAGAAACGTAGACTCTTTGTCTTAATATGCCATGTGAAATGAAATACGCATGCAAGCATATTTCACCCATCGCCTATTTCATGATGCACAATTTTTCTCTTCCCCTTCTTTATTTAAAACTCTGTACCTGTTTCCATTTCATCCCTGTTTTGTCAACGACGCAAATGTTAACCTTGTTTGGACCCCCTGGTTGTATGTAGGGTTTGCCAATGGGAGGAGGGGCAGGATATGAGGATCTGAGACCTGGGCCAATCAGATGACTAGCATATAGGCTTCTTTTATGATATGAGTGTCTGAAGTTCAATGGTGTATGTGCATTAGCTGCTGTGTGTTCTTTATAAAGAAAGATAATTATAATTATACTATTGCTAAATATAATATAGAAATGCCTGCATATATGTAGCATTAGAAAGTATTAATTTACTTATACGCAAAAGTAGCGATGCACGAATTGTGTTTGTTACAGCGGACTTTGGCTTCTGCGCTCAGTTATCAGCAGAGCAGAATAAAAGATCTACGATGGTTGGGACGCCATATTGGATGGCACCTGAGGTTGTCACCAGGTGCGCTGTATAGAGATATTTACTCTTTGTTCTGACTCTGTGTGCTTTGTCTAGATATATTTACTCTTTGTTCTTACTCTGTGTGCTCTGTCTAGATATATTTACTCTTTGTTCTGACTCTGTGTGCTCTGTCTAGATATATTTACTCTTTGTTCTTACTCTGTGTGCTCTGTCTAGATATATTGACTCTTTGTTCTGACTCTGTGTGCTCTGTCTAGATATATTTAAACTGAAACAGACGTTAACATTAGCTTTTGCGTTGTTTGTGTGATGCAGGAAGCAATATGGACCTAAGGTAGACATATGGAGTCTGGGTATCATGGCGATAGAGATGATTGAGGGAGAGCCGCCGTATCTAAATGAGAATCCTCTCAGGGTTCGCTTCATTATCGTTTATCGTTTTTAGATTTATTTTTAAATTTAACGGTGAAATTATATTAAGTGAGGACAAAATATTCAGTAAAGATATTTTTTAGGCATCAGTTTTTAATGATACAAAATATATGGTGTTCGTGTTTGATTACTTTCTTTCAAAACTGCGCCATACATGTACTAAAAGGACAACAGTCAGATATTTAAATACTTCAAACAATCAATATTTGTAAATTATTATAGATAATTATTACTTAACTCTGAATATATTAACATACTACAGAGGTGATTCTGAGGTTCCTGAGGGACCTTAAGGCCATCAGGCAAGATACCTTACTACTAAATTAATTTTGTGTGCTAACAGCCCTATGAAATAAATTAATTTTGAACTGTAAAGACTAAATTTCCGGAAAGGGAGAAGATATAATTATACCTTCTGACAAAAACAGATATACTCTCATAATGCTTAGTAGCAGCAACTTAAAACTAGATACGTATTTATATTAAATTTTAAACTGTTAGATTAGAATTCTTTAAATTTTTTTCTTTCTTGAGTGTACTTTAAATAATTTTAAATATTTTTGTAGTCTGAAGAGATGGACCTGTAAGTAGTATTGAATCCAACTAGCAATCAATATTTTAAATTCAAAAATTTCCTATTTATTATCATTTATTTATGTGTATTATTTTTCTATTTATTTACAAATACTATTATCTCTGCCAATAGCTCCTACTGTTTGGAACTCTCTGCTTCCTTTCTCACCGTTTAGGATCTCTATCTTTCTCTTCAACACATGTTTTTTCAGATCGTTTGGGGTGAATCGATCTGTGGTGACATGTGATGGGGGTACGTCCCTGACATCATCCTTGTATGAGGAAACTGACGTTAAACCTTTATTATTATTATTATTATCTGCTCTTATTCTATATTTTTACTGCTCTGTATTTGCCAGGCACTGTATCTGATCGCGACCAATGGTAAGCCAGACATCAAGGACCGGCACAAGTTGTCGCCAAACTTTCAGGACTTTCTCGACAAGTGTCTGGAGGTAGACGTGGACAAGAGATGCTCTGCCTCGGAGCTGCTGCGGCACCCGTTCATGAGGCTCGCCAAGCCTCTAGCCAGTCTCACGCCGCTAATCGTCGCAGCACGCGAGGCCCAGTCTAGAAACCGCTAGCGCAGTCGAGCGGCCGGTCTAGAATCTTACATGACAGGGCGCTTGAAATGTTCTCAACTCTTCTACTGTTTGTGAGAGCTGTTTATGTGTTTGAGGAAGTTTGTGAATTAATAGAATATATGAGGAAATGAATTGTTGATGTGTGTGTGTCTTATGAGGAGAAATGTTGTATGAACTTATGTAGTAGAAATTATTCAAGTATGAGTGAGTATGCGTGCATGTTGAATGCATATTCGTCTACACGTGTGAATATGCATGCTGAAGTACGTGATAAATATTATACTTGGTGTTGTGCTTGGATGGTAGAACAATTTAATTAACGAGCGTGCAGTAATGTTGTATAATTGGTATTAAATGTGTGCGCTTTAGCTCATTTGTAGGTTCGACGTGACAAACGAGTGAATATATTTGAAAGTGTGCATATCATAATGTGTACTTGTGGCAGTTGGATGGCTGAGTCGGCGACATTCTTGCCTGACAAGTATGAGATCTTTGAGTTGAATCCAAGCAGAATTGTATCTGACTGTGGTTGTTATGATGCTGAGAAGGGACATTAAACCTAGCTAATGCTTAGCTGTTATGTGCAGCGTTGTTAGTGTAGAGGCTGGTTTAAGGTTGTATTCTGCCTGAAAGCATATCAGCAACGGTCTATGGGTATGAACTGCGTACTTACGAGCATATTTAGTAGATTAACATTATTGTTTATTGAGAATATTTACTTTAATTCATTAAATGCATAATTTATACTCAATTTGTGGAGAATTTAGTAGATATTCTGTATTTTTAATTTTTCAATTAGTCTAGAATTTTGAGTTCTAAGTATGAATGAGTCTTGCATCTTGTCTATTTAGTAAAAATCATAGCAAAGCAGGCTAGCTACCATTGAAGAAACGGGCTAGTTATTGAAGAAATGGGCTAGCTACCATTGAAGAAACGGGCTAGTTATCATTGAAGAAACGGGCTAGTTATTGAAGAAATGGGCTAGCTACCATTGAAGAAACGGGCTAGTTATCATTGAAGAAACGGGCTAGTTACCATTGAAGAAACGGTCTAGTTATTGAAGAAACGGGGTAGTTATCATTGAAGAAACGGGCTAGTTATCATTGAAGAAACGGGCTAGTTATTGAAGAAACGGGCTAGTTATCATTGAAGAAACGGGCTAGTTACCATTGAAGAAATGTGGTAGTTAGTAAAGATATGGGGTAGTTTATCATTGAAAAGATGAGGTGGTTTATCATTGAAGTAATTCGATTTATTGTCAAGATTCCAACTGATGCGCCAAGCCAGTATGTGCACAACTTATGTGCTTCTAACATGTCTCAATATTTATTTGTTTTATTTCGTTTATAATAATCATGCATACCATCTGCGATTCTGACTGCGCGTGTGTAATGTTTTGCATAACCATTCTAACTCGTTTTCTGTTTCTGCGCTTTTAATGGTGTGTCCATTGTACAGCAGTGACTGTCTACCCTCTGCGCTGGTTAAAAAACTGAACTGTGTAGCTGCTTCACTGTTTCATATAGTATTATGTGTTTATACGAGTATACTAGTGTGATGTTTACTTGAATATTTTAGCGCTGTCATTTTCGCAATCATGTTTTATTCAGGATAAAAGGTGGCCCAATATTGCGACCTCCCAATTGTTAACTTACGAATTTCTTATTTTTTGCTTTTTTCCGTATCCATTATTAGATACAATTTTATGTGGAATGTTTGGTTTGCTGAGTTATCATGTCAGAGAAACTTTTATAAGTTTTATTAAAAAGTGGTTTACTGAAGTTGACCAATTTTATATGTTATTAGATTGCTTAAAATCTACAAATTATTAACGTTTTTGTTTAATTCTTTTGCATTTTGTTTGGATTAATTTCGATCTTAATTTGGATTATTATTCACCTGCATTATATCCAAACAGGAATTGGATTATGTGCGAATATGATAGAATCTGTTGTAAATTGAAACAATTTTAGCTGTCTTTCGGTAATAATTCTGAATTTTCCTGATCATTTTTGATCACCGGACCGGCTTTCGTTTAGGACCTTACTTCTCCGCAGCACATTTCTTTTGCAGATTGATTCGGGTGAATTGATCTGTAGTGATGTATGCTGTGGGGACGTCCCAGACATCATCCCTGGATGAGGAAACGAACGTTAAACCTTTATTATTATTCTGAATTGATGGGTTGACAGAATTGGGGGCTATATTTGTCAAGTTTGAAGCTACCTTGTACTGATTGACATTTATTCGCGAATGTTAAAAGTATTTCGCAAGTTTTTATTTAAGTTTTTCTTATTTTCAGATGTTTATCATACTTGCATGCTGTAGCTACATTAATTTATATAATCATAATTATTGTTGTTATTTAAGTAGTTATTTTAAAAATTTCTTCTACCCAATTAGTAGTTGCCACTAAAAACCGTCGAATAATTTAAATATTGGTGTTTTGTAAAGCGTTTTCTCTAGTTTTCAGAATTTCGGAGATGATACATAAGAATTTACTTTGTGAAGATTTTTAAAACAAACAACAGCTATTAGACTGCTACTGTCATCACTGAGTACTATTGGACCAAATCCAACCTGACGAGCAAAAAGATCCAAATATGGTGCAAAATCGAGAAAACCAGTCTAGTGATAAGGAATTAAAGAGAATGAAACGAAAAGTAATTAAAGAAAAGACTCAAGGGTTCTTATACAACAATGCCTAACGATCTTAAGATAAATTTAGCATTCACATGCTTCTTCAATCATTGAGGGAATATAACCCCAGTTAAATTCAACTACCCTTCCCTTCTGCTTTATCGTTTTACTCTGTTACCCTCGTTGTGTTTTATGACAACATTAGACGTGTACTAACATCTGGTTATGTTAGGTCACAGTGGATGTTCGTCCTCCGGTAGACGTGACTGTTATCTTACTTCTAAGAGATGTTGTGACAATGCTGCCTATGCTGTCCATGACTTGATATAAGAGAGTAGATAATCGGCTTCTTCCCGTATTTTACGTAGATTAGTGACATGTAGAGCCTAGTGTCTGCGGTGTTATATCGATAGTGTTAACAGTGTTAAATTTCATTTACATTGAGTACGGTGAAATGATTGTCCATCCATGATAATATTTGTCACTTTTAATGACAGAGTTTAGACTCCTATCGTTATATCAATCCGCGACTGTTAACCTTATCCAGAGATCTAAGATCAGGATTGATCCTGTAAGCTTTTGTGACGTTACCTGACTCTCTACACACTGAGCTATATTTACTTTCAGACCATTTTGTGATCTAATAGATTGTGGCGCTTAGACACGTTGTTTACTAAGTGTTTCGATGAACGATTGTCTTGGAATTTATGCCAACTGGAGTGTCGCAAATTCGATTGATTCTGCTACAATCAGAAATTTCGTTAAATTTTCTGATCCGCCTTTCTCTCTCCCCCTTTCCTCTCTTTTCTCTCTCTCTCTCTCTCTCTCTCTCTCTCTAGTGTTCTGCCAAGTGGCAACTCAAAGGTACATTTTCATATTTATAGTCAGCTTTCACGCTTCATCAAGAGAACTTCATAGATCAGCAAGTTAATCACTTCACAAAAAGCAATGCGTTATCCATACCTATAGGCTATAGATTGGCAAAAAATATGGCTTCTGGGGTGGTTTCCAGTTGTCTTCTTTAGTTCCTGCTTAGTCGCCTCTTACGACACGCGCAGTTAACGATGGGTCAATTCTTCAATGTCCCGGACGCCGCACGGGAATTTCTCGGACACAACACCGGAACTTGCGTCATTACGGAACTTAAGATTGGAGTATTTAAACTTAAAGTACATGTACGACTTGGAGCCAGTGGCGATGTCGGTAAGATATTCGACCGCGGATCAGTATGTGCGGGGTTCAAATCCTGGGCTCGCCCGTCATTGACATCGCTTTCGAGTGAGGAAACTGACGTTGACATTAGCTTTTTTTACTTTTACTTTGTGTCTTCAATCCAGAAATTACTTTTGATTATTATTTCTATAGATTAAACGTTATGCCAGTTCCAGTGGATTGTTTTAGTTTAAATGAAGACTAGTCCTAAAGTTGGGACGTTATCGTATAACCTAGCCTATTGAAACGATGATTGTTTAGAGTTCAACATATATAGAGAATGTTAGTTCAGATATTGATCATGTTGTTGTCCTATTGCTTACAAATGATATGTTGCCATTTTATTTTATATCGTATCTGTTAAATTGACTAATGCTTTTACCGTATTGTCTCATTGTGGTTCATCAGCTGCAGGCTGATTTCAAACTCAAATCTTATGCAAATAAAACGCTAAATAATACTCTAGAGTTGTTTAGTTCTCTTTGTATCTCGTTTGATGTAGAGTTCTCTATGGTAACTACTCAAATGAATTAGAAAGACTCAAATTTTAAATTAAATTTTAAATTTTTGTATTTCAGACTTAAGTAGACTATAGCTGCTAATTATGGTATTACCGAACAGAGCTATGGCTCTTTTATGGTAGCCTCTTTCGTATTGTTATTTGTTTATCTAACTACATGCACGTTCCTATTGTTTGTATAGTCTGTGCTGTGATGAACAAATAAACGATACTTAACTAAAAAAGAAATGAATTAAAAAGAGCTAATGCGGCTGTTTGCTACAGACAATGAAACAATACATATTTTAATTTTGGCGGTTGTCCGAGTTTGGCAATTTGTTTAGAAATGACTATAAAAAATCAGGAAAAAAAATCATATATTTATTTTGGTATACATTATATACAACACACACACACACACACACTCACACACACACACACACACACGTATATATATATATATATATATATATATATATATATATATATATATATATATATATACGCCTATGTAGGCCTACATATGGCCTGAAAAAATCTGGAAATATTTAGGCTATATTGCCTGAAATTTCCAGGCAATATACATGTTCCGTGGTTATTCACATAGTCTCTATCCCTCAGTCTATCTATCTGTCTGCCTTTATGTTTAATAAAGAAATGCTTCATAATGATTTTCTTGTGTAAGGTCATATATTTTATATATTAGGCCTATATCAGCTCTAGTCAGTATAACCTCGATCTATCTTTTATCTTCTATCATCTGCCATTTTACTTGAACGAAACAGACGTTAAACTTTCAATGAAATGATAGTAAAATCTAAAATCAACACGAGAGAGATTTTTGACTTTCTTTTTGGATCTACCAAAACACCTAAATAAATCAAACAAACCAACAATCAGTCAATGATAGATAGATTAACTTAAATTAATCTCCGCTCTCGAAGATGTCTAAGATGTCACTTAAAAGATTTTATAAATTCATATATTCCTCTTACTCTTCCTGATAGTGAAGGTTGATTTGAGTAGAATTGTGTATCTTGACCCTGTCATTCGACAGCACATACTATAGAGAAGGGTAGAAATATGTGTCATGATTCTGCAATTCAACAGTGCTCGTACTATTGAGACCGAGGGGAGATAAATTATATCAAAGTTATGTGGGCGATAATATATATTTAGCACATGTAAGATGACGAGGGTTGTATTAGATCCAGACTTAAAGCTGGTAAAGCTAAGGTTAACGTCAGTTTCCTCACTCGAAAGCGATGTCAGTGACGGGCGAGCCCAGGATTTGAACCCGCACCTACTGATCCGCGGTCGAATATCTTACCGACTTCACCACTGGCTCCAGCAGTTATATAGCAGTTATATAGCTAGTTAATTGTTATAAGTAACAATCTTGCACAAATGCTACTCATTAAATATCTGCTAGTGATAGCTACTAATGATATAGGCCTAGAGACTTTTATAAAGCGCAGGCTGATACATTAACCTTGATGTTGCGGTTTACAGCTAATAAAAGAGAGAATGCGGGGTCTACTCCCCCTATTGTCTTCAGCATTGAAATACTGCACCGATATGATCAGAAAACATGTCAACTGATTCTTCCATAAGCTACTTTTACCTTTTCTCATATTTCATCGTATCTTAAACGTGCTAGAGTGAAAAATAAGTGAAATCTCACCCAAAACGACATACGCGTAGTCTACATATTATATGTAGATTACATGCATTATACTTTTTTTATTACCGAACCGACACCGTTTAGGATCCTTTTCTGTCTCTTTAGCAGATGCTTTTCCAGATCGTTTGGGGTGAATCGATTTGTAGTGACATGTGACGCGTGGACGTCCCTGACATCATCCTTTATGAGGAAACGGACGTTAAACCTTTATTATTATTATGATTATGATTATGATTATGATTATGATTATTATTATTATAATTATTGCATGCATTAATGACATACATGTACATATCAATTACACTTAATATTTATAATTCCATTATCTCCAAACTATATAAGTTACTAATCGCCGCGCTGGTATTTTAGTTTATGAAAAGCTCTTATCATCAGTTAGATAAGCCTACGACTGTATCACTGATAACAAGCTTTGTGATAATGTCGCCAAACAACATACTACTGCTGCATGGGATAAGCTGTCGTGGTCGTAGTTGACGTGTTTCAATGCACATCTGCTTATTCCCGTGGTCGCGTATCTTCCCGGCCTGGGGGTATATATAAAGCTCGCCAGCTAGTCGAATCATTGCGTTCATCATTGCATACAGATATCCATCGAGCTTTCATTCAGCTCCTAGAAGTCTGTTACTTTCACAAGTTACGTAGGATTACAACGAGAAATCATGCTGTCCCTAGTCGTTCTTCTTGTCGGTAAGTGTACATACTTTGTACGTTCAGTTTAACGTCTGTTTTTCTCGTGAGAATCGCAGAGATTATAGAAATTTATAAATCTAAGTTCAACTTTTATTTAAATGCTACAATGTTAGAGATTCGAACGGATAGATACCCTGCTGATTATCATGCAAGCATGTTGGCATTAAATTACTGCCAAATTACTGTTACATTTACCGTGTAGAGTCATTTCATAAAATTACGCATAGGCAGTATTTCTGAGGCACATGTATAGAAACCATATGTGGCAGATAAGCATAAATAAAGTCTACAAAATAATTGCTCTACTAAAGGCATTGATTGTAGGCATACTGTAATCGTTAAATAAATACGTTGTAAATGTAACATTTTTTCCCATCAAAGTTTAATGAAGATTTTTTACTTTCTCTGCCTTCCAGAATAAATGGTTGACACGTTGTTGTGGGCTGGATCCACTTCAGAAACTTAGGTTCTGCCTACTGTAGGCCTATTAGCCTACATTACATTTCTACTCTAAATTAATCCATGAGAGTTTTCATTAAACATTTGAAATCTCGGTCTACTTATCTAACCTTGTATCGTGCATTGACAATCTCCGCTTCGCTCTCACAGTAAATTTAACTAATCAGATTTGTGAAGAATGTAATATTGTGCGTCTGTTACAGCCGCTGTGGCCGCTGAGGCCTGCAACCAGGCTTGCACCCTGAACTACCAGCCAGTCTGTGGCTCTGATGGTCTGACCTATGGCAACGCTTGTGAACTGGAAGTCAACAACTGCCTGTATGTGGCTTTCCTCATGCACTACTAACTGCTAGATTGATTGATTTTAATAAATAGCAAAATGAAAATGAATTTTAAATTCTTTTGTGTAATTACTAGTTAAAATGTTAGGAAGAAAGTTCAATGATACTTCACGTCCAATTGTAGGCTGCAGTAGTTTAACTTGTCGTTTATTAATCACGACCATAAGTTAAATTGAACACCTTTTGTGTATGTCGTAATATTCAAAAAAACATTACATTGTGAATTTATTACTATTCTTAATTAACTAACTATTTATTTGTAATAACTATGTATACTTAACTATTAACTATTTTCTAACTATTTATTTTTAATAACTATGTATACTTAACTATTAACTATTTTCTAACTATTTATTTTTAATTAACTAACTATTTATTCTTAATAACTATGTATTCTTAACTATTAACTATTTTCTAACTATTTATTTTTAATTAACTAACTATTTATTTTTAATTAACTAACTATTTATTACTATTATTGCATACTCACAACAAAAGATTGAGAAACTACTTGTATTTATTTAATGCAGTCCGTTTACCCAACTCTTTTAACTTTTAGCGTCTCGAGTGTTCCACAGCTTCTAGCATTTTTTGAATCCTTTTTTAGAAACACTTATACATAGGCCTACATTCGCTTAACGCTTTCAATTCAAAATTATATTTTATATCAATAGAATCTCTTTTTGTGATACTGTAATTGTTCTCTAATATATTTTACAGAATGTCTTAGTAGCGTCGGGGTAACGTCATGAAATTTTAAATGACAGATCTTGAGTTGAATTGAATCCTCGTGGGTTCGAATTCCAGCCGCGCTGATCTGAGAGTAAAATCTCGGACATTTACTTGACCTGTTACACGGAAAATGGACTAAATTGCCTAAAGGTTTAAACGTTTGGTATTAAAAGTGATAGATATCAAACATAGTTGATCATTTCACTATAATGCGTGTTTACTTTGTATGGTAGGAAGAAGACCTCAGTGGTGGTCGCTTACTCCGGAGAGTGCGTGGCCCAGGCCTGTAACATCGCCTGCACCCTCAACTACCAGCCTGTCTGCGGCACTGACGGTCTCACCTACGGCAACGCCTGCGAGCTCGAGAGCACTGCCTGCCTGTAAGTTATCCATGATAATATCTGGCACTTTAAAAAAAATTTTTATCCATGATTAAAAAAACATAACGGCACACTGGGCCAGGAAGCACAGAGGCTTGTTTAAGACTATCGGTCATTTATAATAATAATATTAGTCACTTTTTCTCTCTAAGTTATTCATTAAAACATTTAGAAGTTATGCCTGGCAGGGTCTAATATCAAGAATGCTTGCATATAGAGTGTGTTAGCTATCATTAAGTCAAACACAGTCAAAGAGAAGATGATAACATCGTGGTTTGCTTTTCCATTCAATAATCAATATTATGATATATTATATAGTATAATATATATTAATATAAATATTATAAGTATCAATATTATAGTATAGTATTTAGCTCAGCAGGTCAGAAAGCTTTTACTATAAATTAGTGCCCTGAACTTTTAGATATTCATATGCCACTTATTTTCGACTTTGCAAAACACTGTATTCCGGTGCTGTGCACTAATGTAATCATGGTATTATCCAGAACTCTAAAATATAGTAAGATTTTATATTAAACTTAGCTCAATCCACTAAACTTACAGTTGGATTATTCTTGACGTTATAATTTGATGATCATGGAAGAACGAATCTGATTCAGACTCTTAAGTGTCGGTTTTTTGATCTTATAGGATACATTAAGCTCAATTTAGCGACTCAATTAAATTTTGATTTTCTTTGTTATTTACAGGAAGAAGTCCAACATCGCTGTCGCTTACAGCGGCGAGTGCGGTATGTATAATCAATCAATCAATTATCTATCTATCTATCCATGAACCAAGCAATTAATCAATCGATCAATTAATAAATTATCAATCAATCATTCCCGCAAAAAATCAATCAATAGCTCTTAATACAGGCTTAATAGAAAGCCATCAACATGTTACCTTTATTGCCTCTACTAAATTAATAATTATTTCAGCAGTTAGTCAGTCTGCCAATCTATCAAATAAACTCTTTCAATCCCATCTGTCGATCTCTCTATAAGATCACTACTAATATTTTATTCTTACAAACAACAAGTAGTTCCTAATCCTGCCGCCTGCCTGGTCACCTGAAGTATCTTTACGAATGCTTTACACTGATGTTATTTGTGTTCTTCTATTTGCTATCTTTGTAATTTAAATTTTTATGTTATTTTAAATATTACAGAGAAGCACTAAGATCCATATATGATTCATTTTTTATAAGCCCTAAGATCCATACCAACGTCAGAAAGGGCATCCGACATTGTTATTTGTGTTATTTTATTTGCTCTCTCTCTCTCTTAGTGCATTGCCTACTGGCAGGTCCATGATATATAACGCCACCACTCATCTCTATCTTCCGTTCTCCTCTTCATGTCTACATACGAGTGGATCTTTAAATCATCTATAACATTCCTTTTGATATACCATTTTTCTTGGGGGATTCTGCTTATGACGAGGTGGGTCCCCTATGTCTTCCTCAGCTTCGACTAACATTTGCTGGGCTAGAGCGTCATTCCCTGAGAAAACTATCCTGTTTAACCAAGAAAATGTGCCTTATTTATTATCTTAGTTTTTTAAGTTATTTTAAATATTACAGAATCCGCTATCCCAGTCCCCAAGTCCTGCAACCAGGCCTGTCTGATGAACTGGAACCCAGTCTGCGGCACTGATGGAACCACCTATGGAAACGCCTGCCAACTCGAGTCCCACGCTTGCACGTAAGTTATCATAGTGCTACCATCACCGATGACAAAATCAAGAATTCTAGAGCCAATAAGTCAGATAATTAATCGATAGAAAAGATCAATTGTATCTGCTTGTGGTTAAGTAGGTAGTTAGCTTGCCTGGTATGCAAGATACCTTTATTCCGGTTTGATCAGCTCTCGTCTATTTCTCTTGTGTTACGGAGACAAACTTTAAACCTTTTATAGCTCACGTTTCTTTAAATATAATTACATTGCTTAATAGACAGAGAAAAGTGCAGGCGTTATATACCATGGACCTGCCAGTAGGCAGTGCACTAAGAGAGAAAGAGAGAGAGAGAATAGATCTTAACTAGATGAATTCAGCAACTAACTTAGAATTAGCTAATTTTATTAATTTTAATGAATTACTAATTTTTATATTTTATAGCAAGAACGTGAGAGTAGAGGTCGCCCACACTGGCGCCTGCTAAACACCCGAGATGTTAACGGCGAGTCAAATCTCACCCAGCAGCATCATGGATAGAGAGGCTTGCTCAACTCTTCTCATCATCTTCTCAGGACATCTTCTCCTTACACTGCAACCAATAGCTACATCCGAACGTCTAGAAAATACCATTTTCTTGTTACTAATTAAATTAATATAAACATCCGCTCAATAACATTGCTCAATGTATCTGTAACTGTCTTCATTTCTATACTAATGAAAAGGCACAGATGAAATTAAAATTTTAAAATTTCAAAAGTAATAATTTTGAAGTTTTTATGTATGTTATATGCCTATGTCATACTGTGGAGGGGATATTGCCGAACGATTAGCGTGTTTGCCTCTGAAGCAAGCCAAATGTTCCTTTAAAAGTAACTCTATCGGAATTCCATACGATTTCTGCAAACACCCGGAGCCATATATAAGAACTGGTCCTTTACCAGTCCAGCAATAGATTATATCAGAGCATGTATAAGAATTGTTTTCCCCGTGTCGTGTCCGGGTTGCTTGAAGAATAGATCAACCATGTAAATATGCACATGCTGTAGAAGGCGACATAAAAACTAGATTCAAACCAACGTCAGAAAGGGCATTTGGTTGGTGAGTTCCTAGGCTCCAGAAATTGCTGCAAAAACTTAAACGAATGGATGCGAAGTCTATTCGTATTCCGATCCTGGTTAAACTGGGATTTAAGGGAAGATGATGATGATGTATAAAATTGTAGGAATTATATAAGAATTAGTAGAAAACTAATATCAGCACCAATAAGCTTAAAGTTGACAACTGGCCAAGCTAAGCTGCAAACAAAATGGTGATATTTCCATATGTAATTCGGCTTCTTAGGAATATTTGAAGAAGCAGTTGCGCACACATGTAATAATTCATTACCTCATAGACAGTCTCCACCAAACCATACTCTCTCTCTCTCTCTCTCTCTCTTAGTGTACGGCCCAATCGCAGGTGCATGGCATTACTAAGACATGACATTAAGGAAACGGACGTTAAACCTTTAGTATTATTATTATTTTTTTTTTTTGAATGCCCTGCGCTGTATAAGGCCCTGGACTAAAATATAAGATAAAAAAAGACTTTATTTAATTAAAAGAAAGATGAAAAATATTTAAAATAGTTCCTCTACGCTCCGGGAGGCCGCATTCGCCAATGTGCCACGAACGCATACAGCATTATAACGCTGGAGTGCAACAGATAGGCGCTGCCATAGAAAGGCTTTTTCTCGTTGGTCGCCTGTAATGGCACTGGTTCTCCTGCGTAATTCGTTAATGAAGTCAGACGCGGCAGAGTTGATGGGGCTCAATGTCTCTAAAGCAATCGGCAGGAAGATGTAGCTGCTAGAGACTGCGGCATATTTAAGTGTCTTCCTATTGGCAGCGGCTTCAGCAGCTGAGCCAGCAGCAGCGCATGACAGACTGAGATTGCTTGCTGAGAATGTGTCCGTCACAGTGACATCCCAGCTGATACACTTGCCTTCTGCCCAAGGATTATTATTATTATTACTGGTATATAATTCTCCAAGACATAACCTTCCCTACAGCCGCAAAGGAAGGGATATGGGTAACAGTTAGAACGTTCGCCTCGGATGCGAGTGGCCTGGGTTCAAAGCGCAGTCAGTCAATGCTCAAACTACTCCGCGTGAGGGACATCGCAAGTAACTAACGACGAGCTCAGCCGAATTATTTCACTTCACCATTAGGCCGAAATTCAGCTAATTTACAGAATCTCGTTCAACATATACTCATAACACAGTCAACAGTCAAGTGATGTCTAAACGACGATTGAACGAGTGCGACATTAGCTAAGAAGACTTCCTAATCTCTTACAACCAATTCCATCCTTAGCCTTTCTTTTCATCTCTATATTCACAGTGTTTTTCATCTCTATATACACTGTGTTATTAAGTACTCTAGCATCCCATATCTCAGTCAGTTTTCCCCGGCATTCTTCCTTCGTTACATCTTCAGCAATTTATCTGATAAATAAAATGGATCTTCAGCCGAAAATAGGGAACCGGCGTAGTGCGATTAACAGTCTACATTTCATTTTGATCAACACAAATTTTGGATTGGAGTTTTTTGCAGAGTCGGCCGTACGAAGAACTATAGCGAATCATTAAGAGTTTTACTCAGTCACTAAAGTCGACGTCAGGCCACGAAACGAACGTTAATCCTCATTTCAACAAAACACAGAAACTACAGCATAAAAACAAAAATTGTTACTTCTTAAATTAAAAGCACTTATGTTTACTTATGCAGTCCCAGATAAGTGTACATAGAGCACAGATTTACTTAGAAACCAGCAATACTTTAGAAATAAAGTCCGTAGGTTGTATTTTCAAAGAATGAAACTCTCCAAATTTTTAAAGATTCGAACAATATGTCTGGACCTATCAAGCGTCAAATAAGTTTAATAATAAACCGTATAATTTGCGAGTTTTAAAATACACCGTAGTGGTCAAATGGGTATTATCTACAAATGTTTCGTGCATAAAAGCTTTTTGTATATATAAAGATGTCGTATCTTGCAAAGAAATAACATTTACAGTACCAATCTGTAATAGTGATTATCATAAAACAAAGCACACGTAATAGATAAAATCAAAACATTCTATAAAATACAAGCAACTATATTAACTCTAGACAATTCCTCACAATTAAGAAACTAATTAAACAGCTTCAAAAACTACACGAAGCTATACTGCAACGTTTGATTGTAATATGCCTATAATACAGCTACTACAATCTATCACCTTCCTAGACGAACAGTTTGCAGCTCATTCTATGGCGCCTGTTTGTGTGGAGTCTGCAAGAGACGTCCCTAACATTGCCTTATGGCGAGGAACCGGACGTTAAATTCTTATTGATTGATCGATTACAGTTGATGGTGCTTTCAGGTCACAATTCTGCCAAACGTCTCAGTATAATCACAATTGCCTTTATCTTAACTAAAGCCAGTATCTCATTAATACATTCTTTCAAACATGCTATATTATATCTAAATGTGATGAGCAAAGGCAAATTCAGGCTAGGCTTAATTTATAGCGCTGATAGCAGAGGGTAGGACATTTTCTGGATGATTCTGGCTCAGTAAATCAATACGTACATTCAGTTGTGACTCAGGAGGCGTCCTGTTTAGTAGTTCAAGGGTTTAGGGTCCGTGCGGCAATGAATGCGGATAAAAAGAGTTTAGTAGAGCAAATATGTTAGGGTGTAGGATGTAGGGCAAGGCTTTAGGGTGTTGTATGTAGGTCAAGGGTTTAAGGATTTCGATGAGGCACATGCAGCCAGACTGTCCACTTCCGTCTTTAATCCAGAGGATATCAACCATTCCTATACAACAACAACAGAGGATATCAACCATTCTTATACAACAACAACAACAACAGAGGATATCAACCATTCATATACAACAACAACAACAACATCAACAGAGGATATCAACCATTCCTAAACAATATAGTTGTGATATTGATAGCAATATTCCCAGTGTGATGACCGGGTTGCTTGAAGAATAGACCAACCGTATTAATATGCACGTGTCGTAAAAGGCGACTACAGCACTAAGATCCAAACCAATGTCAGAAAGGGCATTCGGTTGGTGAGCGCCTAGGCTCCAGAAATTGTTACAATAGCTTAAAACGAATGAATAAAGTCTATTCATATCCCGACCCTGGTTAAACTGGGATTTAATAATAATAAAGGTTTA
The DNA here is from genome assembly GCA_905160935.1 of Enchytraeus crypticus. Taxonomy (NCBI): domain Eukaryota; kingdom Metazoa; phylum Annelida; class Clitellata; order Enchytraeida; family Enchytraeidae; genus Enchytraeus; species Enchytraeus crypticus. Next base: position 1,713,739 of record CAJHZI010000495.1, on the reverse strand, counting down.
AAGTCCGTTTCCTCATACAAGTATGATGTCAGGGACGTCCCCCCATCACATTTAAGGGAAGATGATGATGATGATATTGATAGCAATATCACAGCTTGCGATTAAATAATTCATAATCATAACAGAGAGAAGGTTCAAAAACTGATACTTAAAAGAGCTACATATTTACCTGAAATCTTTTTTCAACAATTTCTTGAAAAGCTTCTCGATGTTCTCGGCTCATCTTAGTTTTGTGCATAATCTTCTGCCAGTTCTGAATCCTCTGCAGCTTAGAGTCCAACGATCTCTGGTACTCGCTAGATAGCATTCCTGGCACAGTCTGCAATCAATCAATAAATCAATCAACTAGTCAACAATCCATTAATTAAATAATTAACTATTTATCTATTAATTAACTAATTAATTAATAGATAAATCAAAGATCAAGGAGTGCTCTTATGGAACAAGAAAGCAGACTTTGAGTATGAATATGTACCTTGAACCGGTCTCTTGACAGTGCACTGATGAGAGAGAGAAATCAATGATTCCTAAATCAATGAATCTTAAAGTCAGGCATTCAAATAGAGATAGATTAATCAATCAAACAGTTAATAAATTGAATCAATCGATTTAGTCGATTAAGATTTAATTTCGATCAATCAAAATTAGAATTAGGCAATAATTCTACATTTGCCTGGTAATACGTTAACATCGATGCCTGTTAATTACCTCGCCTTGTTAAAATTCTGTATTTGACAATAAGAAATAAAATTACAAATGACTGACTGCAATTATCTGATGAAAACGATCGTACATTTTTCATAGTTTCAACAAATGGTACTTTTAGTGTCAACTAAAACCTTAGTCAATTACTTCTTTATGGTGGCCATTTAAAAGACCAGACAAGATTAGTTGTTTGGCATGTGGAGTAAAATAAAAAAGGTTAAAAAGCTCAGTAAAACGTCCATTTAGTATCACAGAAAGCTTAAAAAGCTCAGTAAAACGTTCATTTAGTATCACAGAAAGCTTAAAAAGCTCAGTAAAACGTCCATTTAGTATCACAGAAAGCTTAAAAAGCTCAGTAAAAGGTCCATTTAGTATCACAGAAAGCTTAAAAAGCTCAGTAAAAAGTCCATTTAGTATCATAGAGGATTAGCATCTCAGACTCAGCCCGTCTGGGATGCAATTGATGCCATCCTTCTTATTTGGACTTACTACCAGTGCGGCATTACCAGGTTAAACAGTGATTTAAATCATCCGTTACTCAGAGGCACCTTGGCAAAATCATTTCTGAAAACAATACGTATTTGGCTGGAGCCAGTGGCGATGTCGGTAAGATATTCGATTGCGGATCAGCATGTGCGGGGTTCAAATCCAGGGCTAGCCCGTCACTGACATTCGAGTGAGGAAACTAACGTTAACATTAGCTTTAGCTTTTTAATAATTCGAGTGTGAATACGGTGTAGAATATATTGGAGACATGAATATATTGGTGCATTGTGAATGAGTCGTTAATATTGTTTATGCATATTTAATAAGGAATACACTGATACAATATGTATGTTGATATATTGAATTCAATGATATAAAGAACAGACACTCTGCGACCCGGTGGAATGTAACAAACCTTGGTGGAGCCCTTGATGTCAAAAGGTATAGTGAAGAGATGAAATAAGTCAGGATGCATCAACTCCCACACTGACTTCTCGTCACCTGAATCATTTCCTACATGAATCAATCAGTACTCATTATACTATATGATTCAATCAAAATATAGAAAAAACTAGGCGACATTAAAACTAGATCCAAACCAACGTCAGAAAGGGCATTCGGTTGGTGAGCGCCTTGGCTCCAGAAATTGCTACAAAATTTAAACGAATAGAAAAACTTCAAAAGTCTTTAGGATTGGAGAAGTTCTATTCGTATCCCGACCCTGTTAAACTGGGATTTAAGGGAAGATGATGATGATGATTCAATCAACAATTAGTATCCAATATGATTCAATTAATTAATTATAAATTACAATACTTACACTATAAAACTAAATATTACTTTTACTTTCTACACGTACATGTATATATATATACATATACAGTATACCGCTATCCGTGTTGCGTTCAGACCGTTGCCGAATAAACCAGCCTCTGACTGCGCGTAACAGACGACTAAACAATAGCTATAGATGGAAACGGGAAATCACCTGATATATCATTTCGTCTAACTAAAGGCTAAATTGTTAATCAATCAACCTGTCAATAGATATTCAAGCCCGATGGAGCTACAATAATTAATTTGATTTACCGAGAAATTAATAACAGACTTAATTATACAAGTAGAAGTTCTGGAGAGAGTTGGTTCAGACAGACAGTTGATAAATGTATTAATAAATATGAAGAGTTGGATAGGACAAATTCTAAGGGGGGGGGGGGGTTAAAGAGGTCATAGAAGGTAGAATGGAAGGAAAAAGAGGCAGGGGCAGGCCGAGATTAGGTATGTTAGATGATTTAAAGACCCACTCATATGTGGAAATGAGGAGGAAAGCGGAAGACAGAGAAGAGTGGAAGCGCTATATACCATGGACCTGCCAGTAGACAGTGCACTGAGAAAGACACGTAGAATTACGATACCTAGATATAGAGGCAGGTTCCAGACATTAGGACTCTTGTTTAGACCGGATATATGCATGTGATCCTCCAGCTTTCCATAGTACGTGTTGAATGGAGCAAACACGAGCCCACTGTTGCCGTTGAACAGCAGGGGTCTATTGGGGGTTAACAGGTACATGGTGCATGACTTGCAGCCTCTGTAAAGGTAAGTGTAAAAGTTCAAAATGTCTAAAAAATGTCTAAGTAAAATGTAAAATAAGTAAATGTGTAAGTAAAATGTCTAAGTGTAAAAGCTCAGTCTTATGTCTGAGTCTAAAGACACAGATACAGACATATGTGTTCCAGCAGTAAATTCGAACCCGAGCCTCCTGCTTGTTAGGCAAATATACTACAAACTTGACCTGATTTGACTTGACTTGAAAAAATTAAGGGAGTTTATCTTGAATGTTAAAACATTTTAAGGATTCCAAAATTTAGCCTTTATGAATTTTATTTTTATTTTTAGCAATTTTACGTTATTTATATGGTAATATTTTTGTACGACTTTTTAAAAGTAAATTACCTGCAAAAATTTACAAATATAATTTTTACAATAGTATGTACTGTAACAAAAATTTACAAATTTAAAATATGCCATAATTTACGTAATAAATAAATAGCGTAGACTAGAATAAACGTACACTGCGGTGAACCTACGACAGACGGCCATGACAGTCGTGGTCTCACAGTTGACTAAATCCAGCGAGAGCTCCACAGCTCCCACTACTACAGTGCTGTTAATACATCCCTCAATAATAACTGATCTACAATCAATCAATCAATAAGTCAGTCAATTAATCCATCACTAAATCAATCAATTAAAAAATTGGATTATCCATCAATCAATCAATTAGTCAATCGAACAATCAATATAATCAAAAAATCAGTCAATCAGTCAGTCAATCAATCAATAAATCAGGCAGTTAAGTCAACCAACCAACCCTTTTGATTATATAATAACAATTACAACTGAGTGATTAACTGATTCATTTCTTGCAATTGCAAACACCGTTTGGTGTCAAATGTACATTAGGCTTTAAGAATTCTTCAGTTTAATATCATAATAAAGTCATTGTATGTACATGTATGTGTTATGTGTTTGATTAGTGTAACAGAAGCTAGAGAAATGTACCTGACAGGCGATAGAATGTAGATGTAAGAATAGTGACATCTGTGAATCTTAATGGTAGAGTCTTCCAAATTGCTTGTACACTGAAATAGCATTGATTCATATTTAATCGCTATAAGAATGCGCCGGTAACTTCAACCGTAAATGTTTCTTCAGGTTCTGATCCAAAAGTCTAAAGATCCGAGTTCTCATTTTAGTGTCGATTCAAGCTAACTCATAGCAACAATTGACAGTGACATCACAGAGTGTTTCTAATGACGTCACAGTGTTGCCAATGACGTCACAGTGTTGCTAGTAACGTCAGAGTGTTATTAGAGAAATAACTGATATCGTCGAAAGGGGAAGAAATGGACGATAAATTGGTGTCATGCGATCTTACAGCATTTTTCAACTTTAAGGAATTTGACGCAATCTTCAGTAGGACTAATCTACATTTTACTGAATATAAGGAATGGACATATCAAATTATATCATCGTCATCAAATAATAACAAAAAAGCTAATGTTAACGTCAGGTTCCTCACTCGAAAGCTATGTCAGTGACAGACGAGCCCAGGATTTGAACCCCGCACACACTGATCCGCGGTCGAATATCTTACCAATGTTGAAACATACAACAAGAAACATAGATCTCAAAAGCACTAGCTTACAATCAGGGACGTCTTAGTTAAATGTTGATGAAAAAGTGGAAATGTTAAGATAAGCCCAATTCTAGGAAATAATTGTATTAAAACATTAATCAATATTGAAAATAGCTTGAAGAGATGATATTGGCTATAAACCCTCGTATAGGCTAGTAGCTAGTTAAATACCAGGTAACTAGCAGTTAATAGAATAATCTAGGTAACTAGTAGCTAGTTAAATACCATGGACCTACCAGTAGGCAGTGCACTAAGAGAGAGGTAACTAGCAGCTAGTACATACTATGGACCTGCCAGTAGGCAATGCACTAAGATAGAGAGAGAGAGAGGTAACTAGTAGCTAGTACATACCATGGACCTGCCAGTAGGCAGTGCACTAAGAGAGAGAGGTAACTAGTAGTTAGTTACATACCACGGACCTGCCAGTAGGCAGTGCACTAAGAGAGAGAGAGAGAAATACGTACCCGTGCAATGGTTTCTCTTGAGACTTTAGAAACAACTATCACACGATTTCTAAAACAAGAAAATTAGAGTATGAAATAAAATACAATAATATAGCCATTCTAATTAGCTCACTATTTCCCTCTCTCTCTCTCTCTCTCTCTATCTCTCTGTCTCTCTCATCAGTGTTTCATTATTTCAAGATGATATAGCCGACAATTGGGCTTCAGATGCAAACAGTTTTGTGGTCAAGCATTTCACCTGATAAGTCAGAATACTTTCATTCTTACTGGTGTTGTGCAAAATGGAATACCTGAAATTTTACACGAAATCTAAATAGAAATCTAAAAAATACATCAATGAAATGCCTTACCCTGAAACTGCCTCACAGTTGTGACTTTGGCATTAATTCATTATTGTTTCAATTGGTAGTTAGAATTGAGTGGCACATTATAAATTTACTTCCTGATTTACTGACACACAATATCTCGCTCTGTCATACGGGTTTTAATATTACAGACAATTTAGTATACTAAGGCCATCAGTGATTATATCAAGATGACTACAATAGTAAATAGATAGATATTCGACCGCGGATCAGTATGTGTGGATTCAAATCCTGGGCTCGCCCGTCACTGACATCGCCTTTGAGTGAGGAGAGTGACGTTAACATTAGCTTTACCAGCTTTAATCTGATGAACTAACCCTTTTGCGTCTTCTCGATCTGTCAGATAAGCGTTCGATGTAATGCGTCCTCTAACGTTACGTTCCACCTTCTGACCTTCATCATCTAAAAATTAAATTACAGAATATAAAAATCACCAAATTACCAATACAAGAAACATAAGTTCAATATCCATAAAAGGAATATAGCATGATCACCAAAATATCAGCTGTAAGTAAAGTTTATAACTAAAAAAATAAATAAATAATCGTAGATATATTCATTTTCACTAAATATATCTACTATTATTTATTTATGTGCTAAGAAGTGCATAAAAGCTGGGCTGAGCTGTTGGTATAAGTGTTAGTAATTTGATAGCATATCAGTATGTACAGCGTTCAAATCCAGTGCGTGGACAGGGTTCAAATCCAGTGACTTCCCCTTCACCAGTAAGCTATCGATCAGGAAACTGACGTCTAACATGACTTTAGCTTTATTAAGTATAGGCATAGCCATTTCAATAAAATAAGATTATAAAATCAAATCAGTATCCTTAATCGGTTGTTGTGCAGTGTGCAAGCACAGGTGGTTTTGAAAAGTAATGCTTGGTGCCCGTGTGATAAACAAATAGACAAACAATATTTGCTTCATACTTTGAATTTCATCCAGTGCTGAACCTGGAGTACTACAGAACTAACCCACGGTAAACTGCATATATCGCAAGAGGAAACTAAGCAGGTAACTTGCTATTTATTATGGAGTTCTTAACTTCTTACTAAGGATGACGTCACACTGTGAGAAGGAACCTTGAACCTGCCAGTTGGCAGAACACAAGAGAGAGCGAGAGAGAGAGCGAGAGAGAAAAAAAGAGAGAATTGCTTACCTAGGAGAGAGAGAGAAAGGGATAGAGAGAAAAAGAGAGAATTGTTTACCTAGGAGAGAGAGAGAGGGAGATAGACAGAGAGAGAGAGAGAGTGAGAGAAAATAGTTTACCTAGGAGAGGCCAGTCTACTCGCTGACCGCTGGTGTCGCAGGTCATGATACCAAAAGGATTGATCGTGAGGTGAGAGCGCAGCCACGCCTGAAAGTTACGCAACGAGAAATTCTCCGCCGCCTGTGAAACCACAAATTAGAAAAGTGAATCTTGAATGTCACAAATCAAAATGTCACTGGCTAGAGCCAGTGGCGATGTCGGAAAGTTATTCGAACGCGGATCAGTATGTGCGGGGTTCATATCCTTGGCTCGCCCGTCACTGACATCGCTTTCGAATGAGGAAACTGACGTTAACATTAGCTTTTAGCTTTTAAAAGTGAACGCTAAGTGTGAGATGATCTTAACGTGATAAAAAAAAGGAAAATAAAGTAGCTAAGAAGTCTATACCACAAATGCTGCAACAACAATAGAAATACTGCAGTAACGGGCATCGATGTCAAAACTTCTCTGCATAATGTTAAAGCATAGCACATGTAGATATAATATCATGGGCTTATATGAACAGTCAATTTATACTATTAATCTAAGATTTACAAGAACAGGCTGAGTGAGCCTAAATGCAACTTTGATAAGTGAATTATTTTCAGAATTAAAAGACATCTAGTGAAATAATTTCTATTAACTTTGCTGCACAGCATAAACTTAAGAGCTGTTTACACTCCTTCAGTGCGCTAATAAACACAAGTGCAAAAAATATTTTCAAACAGATGTTCAAACAAAATTTTGTACAGGAAGAGATAATGGAACAGTGAACACAGCAAAAGCCAAGTTTAACATCATTCCTGTAGCTCACAAACCTGCAGATATCCTGTTTTCTGTTGTAGCATCGGCAGAGTGGCTACTTCATGTAACATCAAAATACTTCTGAAAATAAAAGAATAACTTCAAGAAATGTACCACAATGATTCACAAGTCGAAATGTTAGCTAAAAGCACACACATTGTATTCATGACGATTGCAAAATGGGGCATAGGCCTAAATCTTTGATAGACTATCATATAGACTATAAACAAAATCTTTGATAGACTATCATATAGACTATAAACAAAATCTTTGATAGACTATCATATAGACTATAAACAAAATCTTTGATAGACTATCATATAGACTATAAACAAAATCTTTGATAGACTATCATAAAAGACTATCACCAAAGGAGTATCCTGTACTTTAGTGAATTTAATATCTAAACAAAATATAATATTAACAGGATAAAGCACAAGTATTTCATACTTGCAGTTATCAGTAGACCCTGCTATGAGAAAGTCCAGAGCATAGACAGCATCCAGTCCCACAGTAACACTCTTTATATCATCTGCTCCTGTGAAACCTGCCAATCATAAAGCAGCATAATCACATTAATCATCTCTTTTAATCATCATCATCATTTTCCTCCCTTGAATCCCAGTTCAATGGGGAATCGACCTTCTTTTCCATTTGTTTTAGAAAGTTTAGTAGCAATTCCTGGAGCCTAAGCACCAACTGAATACCCTTTCTGACGTTGGTTTGGATCTTAGTACTTTGTCATCTTTTATGACATGTGCAAACCACAGCATCATCTCTTTTAAAATCTTGTTAAAACTGAGAAATCTGTTAATCGCAGGTCAGAATGAGGCTCTTAATGATATACGTTTACTTTATAGTAGCCACGTCCGAGCACAGTTGTCAGAATGCTAAAATTCTGGCATTGCACAACAGTCTGACATCACTTTGTAATGAATCTGCAAAGTTCTTAATTCCTTATTTATTAAATGCCTACAGAACCTAAAATGTAAGTGCAACAGTCAAACGTCAATCCCTAAATCAATGAAGAACTAATGTTATGCACCACATTTAAAATGCGATGCCAGGAAATATGCCTATACTTGTACAAAATACTGATTGACTCTATTGTTTACTCCATGAATGATTTTTAGATTCTAAAGAATTTGAACCCAAGGGTGATGATTCAAACTCAAGCAAAACTTTTGTAAGATAAACATAGAGTAAAAAGTTCCGTAAACATATCATGTCATGTGATCATGCTGGGACTGGTTTCAGCCAATGATTTCTCTATGATGTTCCTCCACAAAACTCTATTCTTTGCCATTTCCTCAATATTCATTCTTTTTCTTCCTTCTGTTCTTCCATAAATGCTAACTCCAGCAGCCTTCAAGTCTTCTTTTAGGTCTTCCCGCTGTTCTCTTGCGTCTGCTTTATAGTTAGATATATTTCAAGGGTTTCTGTTATCTTCCATGCGCATAACATGTCCAGCCCATTTCATTCATCTTTTCTTAATTAGTTCCAGTTTCAGTAAACGATTGAGGAATATTCTAACAGTGAATAGATTATTCTATTTTCATACTAAATATCAACTAACCCGTATCTGCAGCGTCTCCCGGGTCACTGAGAATGTCCAGAATTTCCTTGAGGTTGGCGAGAAAAAAAGTCAAATGAGCATTCTCGTACAGCCCCTATGATAGAGTAACATTTGAAATTGAAACATCAAAATCATGCATACAGTACACGTTTGGTTCACTAGACTAGAACCAAATTTAACAACATGCGATGATGTCAGTGTGCAGCATAACACACAATATTAAATGCCATATACTACATGCAAATTACATTGCATCCCATAAAAAAATTTTAAATCACTGCCGTGATGAAGTACAATTTACAAAACCCTTTTAGAGGCAAAACTCTAATTTAGTGTATTATTAAATTCTTTCGTCAATCTAGACTCAGTAACAAAACAGATCACGACCCAGAATTATTGCAGTATGTTACTGTTAAATTGAATAGGCAATTACGAGGGCTCTCATATCAGGTACATTAAAAGTGTAATGTAACAAGCGAGAAAATACATTACACATTACAATTACACGCAGTTCAAAATCTAAACATTATTCTTTCACACAGACCTTAGACGTTCGCGATTCCTGATCATTTGCTCTTTTTCTTGAAGGCCATCTAAAGCACACAATTATTCTGAATAAAACAATTTTACAATTTCCCTTCAAGAGATCTAGAACAAACTTTGAAAGCAAGACCAATGCTAGAAATTATAATCATTTAAAAAATCAACACTTAAAGAAATCTAAAAACAAAAGTAAAAAATTCAAGTAAAGAAATAATTATTCTAAAAAGACATGAAGTTTTATCCATTATTTTCCCACAAGTAATTTATCAGTAGAATCCATTTAAGACAAGACATACTTACTCACACAGCTGGATATGCCCAATCTATACATTATACAGATACAAGCCTAATCTCACAAGATTCAAAAAGTTAAATTGCGCCTCAAAAATTTGTCTCAAAAATTAACCTGTACTATACTCACTTTAATGTAGCTTATGTATTGGAATAATGGCTGCTTCTGAGATGATTTCACTATCCTACCTCAGTTCTTGCTCAGTCGCTTACAACACGCACGGTTTACAGTTGGTCTATTATTCAGTCATCATCATCTTCCCTTTAATCCCAGTTTAACTAGGGTCGGGATACGAATGGACCTTCTCCACTCCTATTTGTCCCATACCATATCAAAATCTCTTCCATTTGTTTTAGAAAATTTTGTGGCAATTTCTGGAGCCTAGGCACTCAACAATCGAATGCCCTTTCTGACGTTGGTTTGGATCTTTAGTCTCCTTCGACGACACGTACAGTCACCAGTTGGTCTATTCTTCAAACAACCCGGACACAACACGGGGAAATGATCTATAAATCAGTGTCTCAGACTTATTTCTAAGAATTCTAATAGGATTCTCACTCATCGCTGCCTGACACGAGTGATGCTCTGAGTGAGATCTTGTGTATGTGCTGAACGTAGAGATAGAGCACAAAGCGCAGGGTCGGCACGGACTGACTTCTCAGTACAGCCTCTATACACACATCAAACTATGATAAAATACAAAAACATAACGTATGCATGCAAGAATAATTAAATTAAATTATCATTTCCATAATTAATTATTGTCTCATTAGTAATTAAATCAACGTCAGAAAGAACATTCGGTTGGTGAGTGCCTAGGCTCCAGAAATTGCTACAAAAACTTAAACAAATTGAAAAGTCTCAAATAGGGGATTGACTGATGATATGATGTAGAACAGAGAGGATTTGAGACAGTCTATTCGTATCCTGACTCTAATTAAACTGGGATTCAAGGGAAGATGATGATGATGATATGGTATGCATGCAAGAATAATAATTTAATTTAATTATTATTTATATAATTAATTATTATCTCATTAATGATTAAACTATTAATAATTTAAGTATTATAAAGTAATCTGCACAATAAAGTATTTGAATATTTTATTGTATCTTTGCATCTCATCAATTTTTCTGCTTGAAAGTATATAGCATGCAATGCTCCTGAAGGGAAAATAAATCTGGTATATAAGTGGTATGAAATTTAAGCAGGTAAGGAGTTTCAAACACTTAGATCACACTGTAACAGATGATGGAAAATGTGAGACCAAAATATGTAACAGGATTGCACAAGCAAAAGAGGCCTTCAGTAAAAGGAAAGAACTTCTAAAATAAATTCAATGAAAGTCACAAAGCCATTGAATCCAAGTTTTGATTGGGTTGGGAACTAGTTGACTTCTCCATTTGTTTTACAAAATTTAGTAACAATTTCTGGAGCCTGCCATTTTTTACTTTTACTTTTTATTTTTTTATATCTTTTACTCTTTACTTTTTTATTTTTTTGGTTTGGCAATAAAATAAAATAAAACAGGTAAAAATAATATAAAAATAATCCTAAGAAAATATAAATAAAGTGGTATAACTATAAAATACATACCCAGATCGTGTCTGAAGGAGGCAGTTGAAAGTCTTTGATCTCTTTCCTCCAAAACCGTAGAGTCTTGATTAAGTTGATCAAACGTGATGAAATAGCTACAGCATTTAATAACGTAGACTGTTGATTAAGCCGATCAAATGTGATTAAATAATTACAATTTTTAATAACAGAAATGCTCTGCTTAAGTGCGTGCTTCATCCATGACAATATTGAATATAGATTAGTAAGCAATATTACAGATAACCGACACTCCTACTAGGAATTTTATCAACTATTATACATAAAATAATTTATATTTATTTTATTTATTATTTTAATTTAGCTTATTATTTATTATCGATCTAACATCTTCACGGGTAATATATCAAATAATGGCAAGTTGGTTGATCCAAACAGAATAAATATAAAGTTAGTAAAGCTACTTTCTATAAATCTACTTATTGATTATGATTATTATTATTATTGTTATTATTATTATTAATATTATTATTATTATTACTTTATCTTCAAAATACGAAACTTATCTATGCTATAATGCTATTTCTATTAAATTACAGCAAATATCTTATTTAATTTCAATATATTAAAAAATTAATTGGTTATATACAATAGAGGAGTTTCAAATCTGTGTTCAATGTCTCTACAGGAAATATGGGACACTGCAGGTTCTTAAAATTGAAGCTAGAACCCACAGATCGTTGAAGTTGAATATGTAATTAATAGTGCTAGTTATATTTTAGAAATCTAAGAATCTGCAATACTCACGCATTTGCGAGTCCTTCAGGTATCTGCAACTTGTTGCATGCGATGTGCTTCCAAACAGAATAACTAAAAACATAGGAAGATAGGGTACAATACTTCACAATAATTTATCACTGCAATAAAAGTAAATATAATATACACATATATTAAGCTTCAATTGATTTGATTAAATGATTAACCTGATTATGATAAAATGATTTGATTTGTTTGATTTGATAAATTGATTGATTGGATTGTTTGATTTGATGGATTGTTTTTGATCGATTAATGGATTTGATTGATAAATTGATTGATTGATTTGATAAGTAAAAATGATTAAATGATTAACACATGCGCAAAATAAATAAGTAAAATTGATTGATTACTTTTTTGATAAATTCTTAGAAAGATTAAATTACTTCTTAATATACTGGATTACTGGATGACTCGCAGAATGTTTATATAATTTACTGGTGTACAATTAGTATCATAAATCAAATATAGTCCATCTAGTTAATAAAGAAAATGTAAACTAAAGCACACTGATCAAGAAGACTGTAAACAGTCCCAGCCAATCAAAGACCACATAACTATATCAAAAATAGTCTAAGCCAATCAAAGCACACATAACTATATCAAAACTAGTCCCAGCCAATCAAATCACACATTACTATATCAAAAATAGTCCCAGCCAATCAAAGCACAAATAACTATATCAAAAATAGTCTCAGCAAATCAAAGCATCCCAAACGACAGCTATTATCAAAATGCTTTAATAAAGCTCTAAAGTTTATTAAAATAAAAGATTTCTCAACTCTCATACAGTAATACATGATAGGGTATCAGGTCTACACAGATATATATCATATATTAAGTTTAGCGGAAGCTATTTAATAGATAATATGATTATTTTGAGCAAAGACTCAAAGTGTAAATTGAAGCAATGCAAACCTAAGCTGAGGGAACCCAGTTGACCCCTTACTCTTCGCATATGGTACAATTTTTCTTATATTCTAAAAACAATCAAACTAAATTAAATTAACAGTCACTTAACAAGCTATCAAAATCATTTAAAAGTTACACAAATATTGGTCACAACTAAAAACCATATGTTAATTAATGCATAAGAGTACACACTCATAAATTTGTGCAATTTTTTTACTGGCTTGAAATGTTTGGAGATTTGATGAAGGTTATCGTCTAGAATTCATCTAAGTTTTTTAAGCATGGTGAACAAGATAATATTTAACAGCTTTATGAGTGATGCATAAAGCTGTTATGAGTGCATATGCACTTATAAATGCACTTATGAGCACATAATAATAACAACAATTGGAGTGCTAATAACATCCATGACAATATCGACCACTTATGCACTTAGGAGTAACTAAGAGTGCACTTTTGAAAGCTTTATAAGTGATATATACAATTCTGATTTCAACTTAGAACAATTTTTCACTTCTCCGTAAGAGAGTAAAATGGATTAAAGTTGTTTAGACATTGAGAATACCTTAAGAAAAATTTTATGAGCTTCTATAGTAGTAAACTAGTGTCATTTTGGAGCTTTGCGAATGTAAAAGGGAAATAAAAAGAAATACAGAACAAAATAGGATTATGAAGGAAATAAAAGAAAAACTTAACGACAATTAGAAGAAAAAGACATAGAACAAATTGAAGTACTAAATCAAGCTAAAAGTGAATCAAATAAACCTTTTCAAATTAAGAAAAGTATATAACGTAAACATGCATTATAGTGAAATGATCAACTACATGTTGATATCTATCATTTTTAATGCCACATGTTTAAACCATTAGGCAATTTAGTTCATTTTCGTAGTGAATGTCCAAGATTTTACTCTCAGATCAGCGCAGCAGGGATTCGAACCCACAAGGATTCAATTCACCTCAGAATTTGCAATTTAAAACTTCATGACACTACGCTATTTAGACATTCTAAAAATATAAAAGCAAACCAAAAGAGAAAATATTTATAAATGGAAATCAGAAAATAATTTATGTAAGGAGTATGTAACGAAGAGTATAAATGAGCATTTTAAAAACATATTTAACAAACTGAAGGCAGAAATGTAACAGATACTAAGCCAATGGAAATGGAAATTCCTTTCAATAAACAGGAAGTTAAGAATTCAATATATAAACTAAAACTCAACTAAAGTGCTGGATCAGATAGAATATCAGCAGAAGCTCAGTGGAGTAGGAGGGTTGGAGAGACTATTCCAGTGCCCACAAAATGACGCCATGTAGAGCCCGATGATATAATGGAAAGATAATTCTAAGAATAAAAGTCCAAGTGTAATTAAATTTGTATGGAAATGCGCATTTAATTTTGAATCATACTTCCTACACCTGTATGAGATAAAACCGTAAAACGAGAGTGATTGATTTTAATATTTCTGATTCTAATACTTTAATAAATATAATCATGCAATTTTATCAACATATTCAATACCAACCGATGCAGTAAGCCTAGGATGAGGAGGAATAGGTAGAGCTCCAATAGTAAATGGCTCACTCTTTAGCCACAGAGTAATAGAAGTAGAAGTAGTCATTATTTGTATATTAATGCCATTATTTGTGTATTATTTGTATTTAAGTTAAGCGATATCCTTGATACCAATTAGCTTTCATCCAACAAATCGTCCACCGCTATGGTCCACCGAAACTTTATTTTTGTTTATTAGTGGGCATCGCCATATTGGCCGGCCAGTATTGCCAAATAAATTCAAGGCAGCGCTTATGATAGCAGTACTTAGTTAGTAATGGCTTATGGTTCAATTCTATTCTGTGCCATTTTACTAGATCTACCAGTCTACACGCTGAACTATTCGTTCCTTTTATCATGAATCAGTATCAATTAGGTGCAATATTGAAGTAGAAAATATTGATTAAAAAAGTAATGCTTCAATGTGATTACAGAAATATTGCAAATAAACTGACAAAGTGTACATGAAGATAATAATAATTTTTTTATTAAGTGCTATGGAATTAATTACTTAGGCCTACATATGAAATTTGTTTTCATTGTCTATGAGTTTGAGGTTGAATTTAGATATTTTCAATTTAGAAATTAAATCTAGTAGCTTACCCATAGTATAAAATAACTGGGATACCTTTGCTCACGTTATATGATTATATCATAATGCAAATTAAATAATAAAATGGTTATATATAGACCTACAGGCAAATGGTTCAAATTCAGTGCTCTCCCCGTTGCTGACACGCTAGTGGGCAGGAAACTGACGCTAAACGTGGCTTTAGTCCTTAATACGTGTATTTAAAATTGTGAATGTGAAATAGAAGTTTTTAAGATATAAATATCCATCCACTCAATAATGGTTTATAAAATTAGTATTCACACTGCATTCTGTGTTAATTATTTACAAAGAGCTAGCTATTATGTAAAACTCTTCTGATCTTATCCAGATCTTTTCTCGCCGAGAGGACACGCACACACTATAATGTTCATCCATGATAATATCTATCATTTAAAATATCCGGCTGGAGCAAGTGGCTCGTGAGTGTGGCGATATCGGTAAGATGGCGATAACGGTAAGATATCCGATTGTGGATCAGTATGTGCGAGATCAAATCTTGGGCTCGCCCAAATCTTGGGCTCGCCCAAATCTTGGGCTCGCCCAAATCTTGGGCTCGCCCAAATCTTGGGCTCGCCCAAATCTTGGGCTCGCCCAAATCTTGGGCTCGCCCAAATCTTGGGCTCGCCCAAATCTTGGGCTCGCCCAAATCTTGGGCTCGCCCAAATCTTGGGCTCGCCCAAATCTTGGGCTCGCCCAAATCTTGGGCTCGCCCAAATCTTGGGCTCGCCCAAAAATTGGGCTCGCCCAAATCTTGGGCTCGCCCAAATCTTGGGCTCGCCCAAATCTTGGGCTCGCCCAAATCTTGGGCTCGCCCAAATCTTGGGCTCGCCCAAATCTTGGGCTCGCCCAAATCT
This sequence comes from Enchytraeus crypticus, assembly GCA_905160935.1. NCBI lineage: Eukaryota > Metazoa > Annelida > Clitellata > Enchytraeida > Enchytraeidae > Enchytraeus > Enchytraeus crypticus. The sequence continues at coordinate 1,697,745 of CAJHZI010000495.1, read as the reverse complement.
TGGGCTCGCCCGTCAACGATATCGCTTTACAAAACTGACATCAACGTCGACTTCACAGATTTTATCACATGATTGAGCCATAAGGCAGCTTTTTGTCAAATACCTATCCGCCTGAATCGAATGTCAGAGAATTTATTCTCTGACCACAGCGAATGAGAATCACAATCCTGAAAGTTCAGTTTAGGTATTTCAAAAAAATCAGTAAATTACGATATGAGAGTCATGTCATATCGTAAATAGGTCATATACCTCAAAGAATATTTTACATTGGAGTGATGCATCACTCCATAAAGTGCATCACTTTATGGAGTGATGCATAGTGGATGCATCACTTTATGGAGTGATGCATCCATTATGCATCACTCCATACAGTGATCCATTCCATAGGTATATCATCTATGGCTCACACTATGGAAATAAGCAAGGTAAAGCTGGTAAAGCTAAGGTTAACGTCAGTTTCCTCACTCGAAAGCGATGTCAGTGACGGGCAAGCCCAGGATTTGAACCCGCATCAAATGATCTGCGGTCGAGTATCTTACCGACTTCGCCACTGGCTCCAGCCAGTGGCGAAGTAAGATATAGAGTAAGATATAGAGTAAGATTAAGTATAGAGTAAGATTAAGATATAGAGTAAGATATAGAGTAAGATTAAGTATAGAGTAAGATTAAGATATAGAGTAAGATATAGAGTAAGATTAAGTATAGAGTAAGATTAAGATATAGAGTAAGATATAGAGTAAGATTAAGTATAGAGTAAGATTAAGATATAGAGTAAGATATAGAGTAAGATTAAGTATAGAGTAAGATTAAGATATAGAGTAAGATATAGAGTAAGATTAAGATATAGAGTAAGATATTGAGTAAGGCAGTAAGATATAGAGAATACGCAGAAAGGCTGAAAATTTGACCTTCTTGTATCAACAATGTTAGATGTAACAAAAGCAATCTTGTCAAATCGTTAATCGTTGAAATTACAAGTTTGCCCTGGAAACAAAACGAGCATCTTGGCGTCTGTCAGATTAACTTTGATTTAAATTAGACCGTCAAATTTAATTACTAATTACATTAGCTCTTATTAGTTTAAATTACACTACCCTGACCACTTTTGATCACCGACTGGCTTTCGTTTAGAGCCTTACTTCACCTCAGCACATTTCTTTTGCAGATTGGTCTGGATGAATTGATCTGTAGTGTTGGAAACGTCGCTGACATCATCCCTGGATGAGGAAACGGACGTTAAACCTTTATTATTATTATTATTAGTAGTAGTAGTAGTATCAGGATGTAAAACAGCATTGTCAAGAGCACAGCATATCGTCCTTATTAAGTTAAACTTCATATCATGTTCTCGTATGTAGGTGGACTAACTCACTAGAATAGCTTGCATACACAAAAGAGTCTATGAACCTATCAAGACAATATAGACCACAACAGAAACTAAATCTACAATACATGCTCAGCTTAATGGGTAATTACTAAAAAACACAGTCTTTGTTTTTAACAACCCACGAGCCACATATACGCAATAGTTTATCTCTGCAACAATAGTCAGTCCAGACAAACTAGACATGAAAACACTTTGTAGAAATAAGTTATAGTCACTCCGTAGACCAGCACAGCACTCAGAAGTTGTCCTGTTGTTGTCCCTAGAAACAGAGAAAATAATATCATATAAATAATATCATAGTATGCTGCTACTTAATTAATATGTAGGACTATACACAGCATAAAATCAATGGGATTTTATCTGTAATAAACATATCTTATTTCTTAACATATATCATCATCATTATCATCTTCCCTTGAATCCCAGTTAACTAGGGTCGGGACTAGAAAAATTTGTAGCAATTTTTGAAGCCTAGGCGCACACCAACCGATGGATCTTAGAGTTTTGTCGCCTTTTACGGCACTAGCAGTCCATGGTTCCTCTATTCTTCTGCAGCCCGGACACAACAAGGTTACAAAAATTTTGACACCAATTTTAGTGATTGGCAACATTGGAAGATTAGTGCTTACAAATCCTAGACATCAGATTTACAGCATGTTGCTAGCTTTATACTCCTTAGCAACTTATAAAAATAACTTCATATAACTAAGCAAGACAAAAATTTAATATTCAAAGTTTTTTATGATTTTTCACTTCTTATGATTATTTCATCTCATATTTTGATTTTATGTTGCATTTCTGCCTGTATCTGTTACATTGTTATGCTATCTGTCATATTGTTACAGTGTGCAGCTTGTTAGATTGATGACGGTATTAAAAGGGAAAAATTATGTTTCTTAACTCGTGTATATAATAAAAGTAAATTAAATTATACATATATAATTATATATAGAGTAGAAGGGTAGCAGTATGAAGCCTAAAGGGAAAGTCATTCAGATTAAAAAAGTTGTGTATTATGAGCATTTGCGGCAGTATAGCTCAGGATCAGATAAGCATTTATATGAGCAAAATATACACAAAAACAATACACAAAGTCAGCAATAAGAGACATATACTGATGACAAAAGATAAAACATTAGCTCTACCAGGAAACTGGCGTTAACATTAGCTTTACCAGCTTTTTTATTCCATACACAAAAAACCAGTATTTAGCTCAAAGGCACTATTAGCTGCTGAAATGTGATTAATCTGAAACTGACTTAAAATACTGCATTCGTATTAATGAGGAGCAACATACCGTGTTAACCAGACCGGTTGCATAAATAACTTGATGCTCAGGCAGCAGATTTCCTAGAAAATACAAATCACTTAACGGCTTTATGAAGTTGCAAGGTTAACGTTTAAAAGCAGAGCCAATGAGTTTAAAAATTCCTAAGCTGCATTAAAAACACGCATTCAGCTTAAGAAAAACATTCGAGAAACACTCAAATGTACATTTTCTGTTATTGTCAGGTTTTAGTTCAGAGGTCCAACCAATTATTGTAAGTCATTAATTATTTACAAACTTGCAAAAAACAATAATTTTCGTACATCAAAACAATGCACCTTTCCTATACGGGTATTACAACTGCACAACGCAGTTTCTACAGGTGTGATAAATTCTTTCTCTTTCTACTCCTCTAGATTACTCTAGAGTAACTGTAACAGTAAAATAGAATGATCATATTTCCACAAGTTTACTATAATTTCAGAGTCATAAAAAGCTAAACACACAATATAACAAATGATCATCCATGTTGACATCTAATTAAAAGTCACAAATTTAAATCGTTACGCAGTTCATACTAGAATGTCAATGTTACCAAAAAACCTGTGACGTCCGGGATTTTACTCTCTGATCACCTCGACTAGGAATCTATCTTTACTCTCCGATCACCTCGACTAGGAATCTATCCTATGATGCAAAAAACAGACATATATGAGACTATCTAATGCTCTACACACTACACTGAGCTATTTACAACACTTTGGCTGGAGCAAGTGGCGAAGTCGGTTAAGACACTCAACTGCGGATCAGTATGTGCGGGGTTCAAATCCTGGGCTCGCCTGTCACTGACATCGCTTTCGAGCTAGGAAACTGACGTTAATCTTAGCTTTACCCGCTTTTCTTTAGGCGATTACGCGGGTTACACAACAACAAAGTCTTACCAAATGACTCGTCGCCTGATCCTCCGAGATCATCCATAGAGCCGTCACGTGCCGCGTCCATCACATTCTTCTCAGCCTTAGTCGACTGCACGCAAATAAACTCACTATAATTGATAGCTGTAGACTTCAGTAAATACAATCAACTACCACATTAAAAATTTAAATTATCAGTGGATAAATCTAAGTGGATATACCTAATGCAATGAAACATAATCAGTATATAGAAGATTAACATGTCAAGGATAATGGATAATACTAATATGCTAGTTAAGTGTTTTGATGGTCTGAGCTTATTGTAGATATTTATGCCTAATTCTTTAAGTAATTATCTTAGAGCTCAATTTATGTACAGCCTATTTGCTTTTCTGGTTCTTGTTGCATTGTTGTATGTGTAATATTCATGTATGGGTTATTATGCCTGAAAATAAGGCAATTAATAAATAAATATACAACAGCAGTAAGACCGGTACCAGGCTGAAGGGCAGAGTGGCTAGAAAGAAGAAGTGTGGATAGAGTGGAATGTTGAGAAAACAGGAGACCAGCAGTTCATATCTCCAAAATCCCTGACAGTATCAACTTTCATAGAGAAACAAATGTTAATCCTAACCATATAGCTATTATTAGTATTTATCTGTAAGAACTATACTGCTGTATTACTGACCTCTCTGAACTTCTGCAGATAGATTTTCAGTGGTTCAACATAGTTGTCGAAACCAAGAGTTGCCATTGCAAACAAAATGTCCTCACCATTGATTGTTTTCCTCTTTTCCTGCTGGCAACGCTCACTAGCTCTGAATTTCATCGTTGAAGGATAAACATCATCAAACATACAGTATCGACATCAATGTTAAAATTCTACCATAGCCTGTAGTTATAAGTTTGCTAGTATACAATTACGTGGGTTGGTTTACCTTTAGCAAGTTCTGAAATTCAAGCGTGAATTTAGAGAATTTCTACAACAGTGTCTTGCCACAAATGAGTCATGCTGTTTTACCCTTTTGTTTTACACTACAGCACATCAAGTCACTGTAAACCACACCTCTACCATACACAGCGTTACTAGGAACAGTCTTTGGAAAATAATTCAGGCCCCTAGTCTTATGCCTGTAGCGCATGATATCATTCCACATTTTCAGCAAAACTGTCAGCCTCTGCTTTAAGATTTAGTAAAGCTAAGGTTAACGTCAGTTTCCTCACTCCAAAGCGATGTCAGTGACGGTCGAGCACAGGATTTGAATCCTGACCATACTGATCCGTGGTAGAGCATCTTACCAACTTCGCCTCTGGCTCCAGCCAAAGGTACGAACCTACGGAATACATAATAAACTACTGCAGTCACAGACAGTGATTATATAGTTTAAATTGCCTATTTTCATGGCAGCATCTCCGAAGAGTAGGATATGCTCTTTACATTTTCTAGATCTTTTATATTTCAGGATGGCCATATTGATAGCATACTTGCCTGAGAAGCAGGAGGCATGCGGTTAGAATCTTAGCCAGACCGTAGCTGGCAATGTCCATTAAGTTATGGTAACACATGCTAAACCCGATGCACTTTTCAATACAAAGAGCACAGCTTTACAGCTATCCTCTTAATATTTCGAATTTAATATCAACTATTCTATGACGAAAAAATTAGGGTCTATATTTACTAATTTTATTTTAATCTATCCGCTGTTTAAACCTTCTATGCATACTAATCTCAAAGACTGATTCTGGACTCGATACTTTTATATAGATTTCTTTGACACTAATATAGTAACTTTATGATAATAATAACAAAAATTCATAGAAACAATAATAACATCGAGCCTCAGATAACAAAAATAATTTAGTAGTAGTAACTAATAAAGGATACTCGCTGGTGATGAAGCTAACGAACTCTGACACACACTCCTGCACACAGTCTTTCGCTTCCTTCGCTATCTGATAACAACAACAACACAATCTAACTGTCATTTTACAGAATGTCTTCGCCACTGGCTCTAGCCAGTGTCGGTAAGACACTCGACCGCGGATCAGTATGTGCGGGGTTCAAATCCTGGGCTCGCCCATCACTGACATCGCTTTCGAGTGAGGAAACTGACGTTTTTTTAGCTTTCATTTGAGATAAATTTCGAAAATCACTAATCACACAGCCAATAATGTTGTATGAAAAAAATTTCTGAATATAATTTGCATCTAACAAGTAAATGTATTGTTCATTCAATTAATTACACTTTAAACAATTCAAAAATATTTGAAACACTTTTGCATTATAATGTATATCTGAGACCACCAAATACAAAAAACAGGTAAATCAAATATAGCAATCTAAGACATTCTTTAAAATTGTTGCGTTGACATGAAATGCTTTGTAAACCAGTGGCTGCATAATTGTATTTGCTATATAGCCAGCGGCTAAAGTGAAGAAGAAGGTAAAGTAACTCGGTTCCACTAGCTCTCATTTTTTCTGAAGTGAGTTCACCTGCTAGGGGCCCATATTATAGATACTAGGAGCCATAGGAATGGGAAAGGAGGCCCCAAAAATTTGTGACAGTTCTCAATTCTTATTTTAATCACTGCATATAGCCTATAAATGATAACAGACTCACCAAATTATTTTTCTTAATTGATTATTAAAAAACTTTCTAAAAGATATTAATGTATCTTTGAGAAGACATTTAATTAAGAAACAATTGCGAATCTCTATACGGTGAATACAACAGCAATCTCTATACGGTGAATACAACAGCAATCTCTATACGGTGAATACAATAGCAATCTCTATACGGTGAATACAACAGCAATCTCTATACGGTGAATACAACAGCAATCTCTATACGGTGAATACAACAGCAATCTCTATACGATGAATACAACAGCAATCTCTATACGGTGAATACAACAGCAATCTCTATACGGTGAATACAACAGCAATCTCTATACGGTGAATACAACAGCAATCTCTATACGGTGAATACAACAGCAATCTCTATACGGTGAATGCAAAAGCAAGTACTTGTGAAAACCTCGTCAACCCTTCATATACCACTTCCATGATGACTGAGCACCAGATGGCAGTTTCGACTTAGCAAGAAAAGTTAACTTAAATCATCTTCATTGTAGGACAAAAAAGATCAGACAGTAAATATGCCCCGACATGTGCAAAAAACACACTTCAGTCTGCCTGTAAAGCAGCAAAATACACTACAAGTATATAGTCGCTAATAGTATTAACTGCACTAAAATAGCAAGTAAATCTTTATATAGTTAGTTCTATGTTCCATTAAAACTGACCTTTCCAGACTTGGGAACAGATTTCTTCATTATCCGAGCCACATTAGCAATAGGCAAGAATCTATCCTGTGTAGTCAAAATTGCACAATATTTATATCAGATTTACGTTATTGAAATGATCAGTTTTATATTTATAACATATAACTACCACAGCTTAGTATATATGCTTGTGTTGAGTTCGAGTCAGTGAAGAATAGACCCACCTTAAATTGCATGTTTTGTAAGAGGTTTCTGAGAAACCATCCCAGAAGCCATATTTTCCCTAAGCTATAGGCTAAATTAACTATTAAGCTAAATTAAACTATTCCTTCTATTAGTAATGATTAATGGAATTAAATTATTCCATTCACAGCCTTTTGTGAATGGAATAACTCATTAATTAATCCATTTAATCTTACGGATTAACCACGCGCACACTTTATGGAGTGTTAAATCAGAATGTGAGTACAAATATGTACCATGGATGTACCACTGAGTAGATTTGATTCAGTGAATCATCTGTCAGTGACAGCAATTCGTTAGTACTAATAATTCAAATTATTATTCCGTGGTACTAATAAGAAGATCCTATATATACAAAAAGTAAAAGTCTGCAGAACCATTGCACTTGTGTTACTATAACGTATTATAGCATATGCTACTGTAACACTCTCGCATCATTAAAACTAACATCTAATTTCATTTTATTATACCAACACAAAATTCTTATTGCTTACGTAATTTATCTGTTCTCAATAAAACTATTAAATAAAACTGGTAAACGTAAGGTTAATATCAGTTTCCTCACTTCAAAGTGATGTCAGTGACGGGCAAGCCCAGGATTTGAATCCCACACCTACTGATCCACGGTCGAGTATCTTACCGACTTCGCCACTGGCTCCAGCCAGTACTATATTTATTTAAGAGGCTTTGAGAGATCTACTTTGAGAGTTCAATACTTTACGTATTGATTAATCGAACCTGTTCTCTTAACGGTTCCTCCTGATCATGTTCATTGTGATCATCATCTTCACCTCCGCTCTCCATCTCTCAGCGATGAAACTAGCTACAATCTGTAACTGATTAATAAAAATGTGAAATTTAAAAAATTGTGTTAGAATTTTATTCATCAAAATTCTCAATTAACGACATTCAAAAAAATAGAAAAACTACGACTAAATCAAATGGAAGCAAATTATAAATAGTAAATAATTTGTAATTTTATAAAGGATCTATTGTGAGGTGAAACATCCATCTAGTATATTAAAAGATCCATTAACTACAACACTGGAAACAATCTTACACACACTTCTGTAAAAATTAATTAAAGAGATGTGAAGTTGTTTTAGCTTTCTATATTGTATTTAATGCTATGCATTTATAACGCTATATTAGCATTAACATTATTCTCCTCTATCACGTAAATATACCTAAAATACACGTTAATTTTGGACTGAAATATAACCATATTAGGCCTTCCTGAAAACATCTGATGCACTTCATGGTTCAAACTTTCTTCCAGCATTTTCTTACAATTTTCAATCAAGTTGAAATGTAAACAATAATGGCAGTATCACAGGAAGACAAGTTAAATATTTTATGCAAATATATTTACATGGCCGCTGAGAAGCACTGCACAGTACATGTAAACTGCTGTCTAATTCAATACTACTACACAGCAGTCACCAGTCAATATTCCTTAATATGATGGCAGAGTTATGGGGTAAAATTATGTTAAGAAAAGTTTTTTATCAGGATCCCTAAAATGGAATCAAAAACAATTGAGAGAAAAAGCAGGTCAAAAATTGAATAATTGTTATAGATTTTTGGATGATTTATTTGGTACTTGGTCAGGGGATGAAGAGGAACTTGTAAATATCTTTAGAGCATTGGATAAGATCCCGGGAATTAAGGTTACACCGATGATCCATAAAGACTCGGTAGATTTTTTGGACACCACTATTTTTAAACATGAAAACAAGAATCAACTCATATTCATACTAAAATATTTTTTAAAAAGACATCCACTCATCAAATTCTACATTGTTCTTCGCTCCATCCACCCCATGTTTTTAAGGGCGTAGTGAAATCTCAGATCACTCGGTTAGGCAGATTCTCTTGGTTCAATTCAAAAACTTTTTGCAGTCACCAGTCAATATTCCGTAATATGATGGCAGAGTTACAGGGTAAAATTATGTTATGTTAATAATGATAGAACATATTATAGTGCAATGAGAATGATATGGTAATGATAAGATATAATAGTACATGTTAAATCCGTTAAGCAAATTATTCCATTTTCTGTGTAACCTGTCCTGTGAATGTCCGAGATTTTACTCTCAGATCAACGCGGTCAGGAATCGAACCTTCTAGAGTTCAATTTATTTCAGAGACCAGCATTTAAAACTTCTTGAATAAAAATAAAGCTCATTATTAGTTTTATAAAAATTGTAGTTATAACTTACTACTTGATTGTCTTAACTCTTAATATTCAAATCGATTATGTCTACTATTAATTTTATGCAGCATTACTCTAAGGTACTATACTCTCCGGTCTTGATTAATATACAAAACGGCATTTAGGAAATGAAACAAAATCTTAACAATATTATAACTCACTAGTTTTTTATTCTAAGATTGAAAATTAGTAATTATACTAAAATGGCTATGAATAAATCCTGTTCGATGTCATCGCGGATCGCTACAGCAAAGAATTATTTTAAGTTATTACAAATATTACTAACCCTAAATATAAAATATAATAAAAATTAACCGCTTTGTTATTGTTGATTTTTCCAACAAATTACACAGTAAGCCTCTATTGTCCGTCAATAGTGTTGTATTACCGTTTACCTCAACCAATCAGAATACAGCTTTACGAGCTTTGTTTAGCTGACTAATGTCTGGCGACCTTGGATTGGGTCGGTTAAGTGGCAATAGATGACACTAATCTTCGCTGATTATCGTATGAAGTAAAATTAACAACACACATTACAGTGAAAAGATCAACTTCGTTGATATCTATCACTTTTAATACCACATGATAAATCCGTTAGGCAATTTAGTCAATTTTCCATAAAACCAGTCCAGTGAATGTCCGAGATTTTACTCTCAGAACAGCGCGACTGAAATTCGAACCCACGAGAGTGCTACTGTTGTCCATTACAACATCGAACACTGTGGAACTAAATTAAAGAATATGAGCAGAGTGAGAGGTGCAAAAACGGCGCAAGCCAAAATCCGGGTGGTCAGTCCAAGGAAGGTTACTAGCGGAATATCGTTATCCCTACGCTATTTAGACATTCTATTTTAGACATTATAGTGAAATGATAACTATGTTGACACCTATCACTTTTTATAATCTCACATGTTTAAACCGTTATGCAATTTAGACAATTTTCCGTATATCCAGTCCAGTGAAGGTCCGCTACATAAGCTGTAGGTATTTAAGAATATTAAATATGTTAGGTATGTAAGAAGATTAAAAGTAAAAGTTACTGTTTTCTTTATAACAATTAATTAATATCACACAGCAAAGCTTCTTTTTAATGAAAGTTAATTTATTGTTAAGTTTTAGAATTAAATTGATAAATTCTTCGTTAGTATCGTGAATAAATAAAAACAATGGCAATAGCTCGATAATGGAACATACGTAATGACGTAACGTACCTCAAAAACTTCCACAAAACAGGCCGGTAGCCTCAGAGTTAAATAAATGTAATTGTGCATAATGACTGATCTGCCAAACAATAAAGTTTCAGTCATATCGTAGTTATAAATGATAGACACCTGCAGCCTTATATCAGACTTACTATATTAGATATGGTTATAATGTTTTCTTTTTCTGTAGGCATTTTATACTACATTCAGACATTCCAATTTATTAGGTTTACTTTTTTCCAAGTATCTATCTAGCACATCTATATATATATACCTACTACCTAGCAAAGGAAAAATGCTTTTAACAATAAACAATTTTTGATTTAAACATCATAATCCACAACACTCAAGTAAATGTCAATGTTATATTACATCATCCTTTCTGGTACTTTATGCATTATAGCCTATACTACATCTGATGCACTTCATGAATGCAAGGCTTATCAAGGATTCATTACGGTTGCTGAGGATATTCATGTAATTATAATTTTACTGAAATAATTGTACCAAGAATCAATAGACAAGACATTAAATAGGAAAGAAGAAAATGTTTGAATTTCCAAAAGAAATCACAAATGTTTAGAGAAGAATAAAGGCAAATTCAACGTGAGTTTTCTGCTTTAATAGTACGTTAATGACGGGGGAAAATTAACGTTTTGAACTAATTCAAAATGTTAGATATTCAGCAACTGTAATGTCAACAGTAGTTCCAGGGCTCGACGCTACAGTATATAGAAAATGAATTGCTAAGTTGCCCAACGGGATGATCTATTAAATAGTATAAAAGATCAGGATCGCATTCCAGCCAGGGGCAAGAAAAATGCAAAAACAGTAATAAATTAGAAGACTGTTATTTTGATGACAACACACTTAATTTGTTGTACAAAAAGCAGTACAAGACTAGGACCTACATATCGTTTTTCTATTATGTTGAAATACTCTATGAATAACGTCATGCGGCACTCCGGTTAACGCTGCTCTTAGAGCAGTCTCGCAGTTCAATGTTATCATCTTTTGACTTCCCAGTTCGCAGCTAGTTAATGACGCCGTTTACCGAGTGTAATCTTTTTCTAAGTCTCTTTGCACGATATTCATGCACTCTCATCTGCTTGTTGGAAGATTTTAGCTTTTCAGTTATAGCGTCTAACTTTTTTCTCATAGTGAGAACGTCCTCAGTACATGCATGTGGTCGTGAGTGATACTAGTTATAGTGCCATGTACGGTTTGTTCAGAGAAGATATTGGCTACAGTTGGATGTGCACTTCTATCAGAAGTTCTGTCGTTCACAGCTAGATCTGGTTCAGAGGAGTCTTTCGGTAGGGCACACGTACATCTTGCTCTGAAGAATTGAATTCACTGCGATGAGGATTTTGTTCTGCAGACGTAAATGTGGTTGGAAGATCTAGAGAGGCATGCTGAGCAAGCTGCTTTCTGTTTCTGGAATTCTACGAAAACATAATACATAGAGCGAATTACATTCACTTTTTAAACTTTTCAAATCTTCTCAAATTTGAGATCTCTTTGGTGCAGTAAATTCAGCAGCTTTGCAGCAGTACGCAATTAAAGCCATTCTGGCTGAGCTTCCAGACTTTTAATTAGCCAGTCCAGATGCTGATCCTATTCTTGACACATTTAAAAGCAGCCCGTTCTCAATGAGAATGACGTTACCTCGCTCATAGCGGCAAAAGAGTCTGATGGCATCGAATTGAGAAGACAGCACTTGCATTTATCGGCTATATATCATCGTATAGCAGACTTTATGTCATGCTTTATGTATTGTGACCTCATTTTCCATGGGAAGCTCTTGTGTTCTTAGTGGCGCAATCGTTATGAGGATGGTAACTCACATTTTAACTTGGCGTTTGCATTTTAATGATTTGTGAAAATGTCCAGGCATGAATTTTCTAGAATGACGTCCGTGCAGGATTCTCCCGCCTTCGCGCTACACACCACGGCGCAATATAATTAAGAGATATGATATACCGTATCCTACTCCCAATAAACGTAGTCTTGGATCTTCATTTTCAAATCTTGACAGTATTGTTTGAACGGGATAATAATAATAATAATATATTTGTAAATTGACCTTGTTACTTTTAACACAACGTTGCTTATTTATAATAATAATAATAATAATAATAATAATAATAATAATAATAATAATAATGTATCAAGTCAGTTCTGGGAGAGAGTCAGGGTAGCAACCTCACATATCTAACCCCAGGGTCCGCGGTAAGTGTATCGCTAAGTGTAAGTGTATCAGAATGTCTTCATAGCGTAGGGGTAACGTCATGAAGTTTTAAATGACATATCCTGAGGTGGATTGAACCCTTGTGGGTTCGAATCCCAGCCGCGCTGATCTGAGAGTAAAATCTCGGTCGGACATTCACCGGACTGGCTACAAGGATAATGGATTAAATTGCCTAACGGTTTAAACATGAGGTATTAAAAAGTGATAGATATCAACATAGTTGATCATTTCACAATAATGCGTGTTTACTTTTTATCTGACGAGAAGATCAACGGAAGTACGAAATTTTGCATAGAACAAAGCGATAAGCTGCTAGCATTCAAGAGAAAAGAGAAAAACAATTAGCGGAAGCCCATGAAAGTGATCCTAATCAATATGGTGCTAAAGATCATCTTGAACAATGTAGTGCCTACGTACATCATGAACATCGCTGTGCTGATCATGATCAGCAAGGGGAAGATCATCATCAACAGCACGGTGCTGAAGATCATCATTATCTGCTCGGTGCTGAAGATCATCATAGACAGCTCGGTGCTGAAGATCATCATGAACAGCATTGTGCTGAGGTCATTATGAACAGATTAGTGCTGAAGATCATCATGTACAGCTCGGTGCTGATGATCAACATGAACAGCAAGGTGCTGAAGGTTACTATGAACAGCTCGGTGCTGGAAAGCATCATGAACTGCAGTGTGATGTAAATCATCATGAAACTCATCATCATGCTGAAAATCATCGTCTACAGCGTGAGAAGCATGACCGAATTGATAATCGCAGCCGTCAGACACTTCATAAGAAACAGAAGAAGTTGCAGTCGTGGAGGCTTCAGATTCAGCCGGTGCTTTATTTCAATATCCAGAAGCAACAACATCATCATCAGGGCTTTGATCGACAGCGTATCGTGTTAACCGTGAGCCCACCAGGATCCACCTGCCCCCACTGCACTCCTCGACCCACATACCTCTGCGAGGGGTAGGGCCTCAGCTCTCAAGCCTGGCCACTGCGAGGGGTGACTCGGCAGTGAGGCGATCCACGTGGATGTTCACGGGTCGCTTGACGCAGAATCCGATCGGCTCACCGGCTGGGTTGACCCCTCAGTTTCATCTGCGTCCTGTCACCGCCACCTCTCAGCCGCCGCAGGATGGTTTCGTTCAACCCACGGCTGACCTGCTCTCACCGTTCCACGTAAACCGTCCGTCCTGTCTAAAGATCAACGTTCTGATACAGCCTCTCGGTAGAGCTCAGTCTGCTCCCACGAGATCTGATAAGCAACAGTTTGGTCCGCCACTGCTACATCAACAGCAGCCTGGTGCTGCTGGAACAGGAGCGCATTAGTCAGCTGATTGGCGGTTAGCAATTTTCTATGATATCGGAGTTAGAGATGAGCGAGATGGGAGGGGAATCTGAGCGCACTTCTACCTCCCCGGACGTGACATACCTGGAGCTAAGGAAGCCTTTTAACTTCGAGTACCGCTCAGGGCAGTGGGTGCGCCTAGCCTGTCTGGCTCTCAGCGGCAGTGAGTACCACCCCCTCACCCTAACCTCGGCGCCCCACGAAAACCACCTCAGCATGCATGTCAGGGCCGTGGGTCCATGGACGAAAAATATTCGAAAGCTTTATGACACCCGTCAGCTGGTCAAGAAACCCCTGCCCAAGGTGTATCTGGACGGTTCCTATGGATTAGGACATCAGGACTAGAGTAAATACGAGGTGTCCATATTGATTGGTGGAGGCATTGGAGTCATTCCATTCGCTTCTATCCTCAAGGATATTGCTCACAGGTCAGAGAGAGACAATCGGGACATGATGTGTAAAAAGGTCTACTTCATCTGGGTGACTGGTCGACCTGATTTACCGGAAGTCCTGAAAGTCGTCATGATCGAAGTAGCCTCCATCGACTAATGTATTCTGGGTGTTCAGCTGTGGATCACCTCCCCTCACTCGCAGCGTTGAGCAGGCTTGCTCCAGGGACAACGCCTACACCAGCGATGTGCTCTTCGTTCATCATCACGAAAACTTTTAATCATCATTGATTGATTTATATGATGATGATGATAATAATAATAATAATAATAACAATAAAAATAATAACAATAAAAGTAATAATAATAATATTATAATAATATTATTATTATTATTAATAAAGGTTTAACGTCCGTTTTCTCATAATAATAATAATAATAATAAATAATAATATTTATTATAATATTTATTATTATAATAATTTATAATAATAATAATAATAATAATAACAAAGTAATAACTAATTATTAATTAAATTTAATTATAATTAATAAATTATTAATTAATTAATTAATTAATAATGATTTATTTTCTAATTTGTTAATGTAGAATCTCGGACTTTCACTAGCATACACGGCATGAGAGCCCATGCTATAGTTACCGTGTCACCAGAGCTTGTTTGAATGCTGATTGGCTGATCAATTATTTCTTTGTTTACATTTATTTACTTCATAATACCGGTATTTATATTAGATTGTGCTTAATTTCTCCTAAACAATAGTTTATATTTAAGAATTAAATCGATATAGGCTAATTGGCGGAGATTATTGATACAACAGCAATGAAATTTAAATGATATTACGGTCAACACCGTCTAAACTATACAGGATTAATGTCTCTAAAGAAAAGTTACGGAGATCTTATACAAATTTTTAATAAGAGATTTAGTTAGGTTGATTTTATCACTTGGTTTAATTTAATAAATAGCTGTAGAACAAGAGGCCATAAATCTAAACTTACTAATTCTAGATGTAGATTAGACATGCGTTAACAATTTTTTGTTAACGAGTTATTAGTTTAGTTAAGTTATTACTTATAAAACCAATTTTTAATTAGATTTATTGATACTGCCTCGACAACTTCATCTGCACGCCCATTCTAGCTATTATTACCTTTTCATCATTGGGAAAAATACTGAGATAAAGATTGTGAAAATCTTGGTGTTGGCAACACTAATTGTAGGGATGTGAACGTCCATTAGAGGAGGATACTGACAAAATTACATAAGAACAAGTTCCTGAAAGTGTCGGTAGGATAGACAGTTAATAATTGTGATAGTAAATAGAAAGAAAAGCTGGATACGACATATCATAAGGGGGTTTACTAATGGATGTAATAGAAGGATTATGCAAGGGAAAAGAGGAAGACAAAGATATAGGTTGTTAGATTATTTGATAACAAATTCATATATAGATATGAAAAGGAAGTCTGAGGGTAGAATTAGTTGGAAAAGGTATATGTTATGGACCTGGTGTTTGGCAGTGCAGAAGAAGAGGCTTAGAAGAAGCTGATTCTATTGGTGTCCAATCGATTCAGTTCTTTTCCACTTCGGTTTCAAGTCACATCGGCACATGTTACCGAATTGGATGTTCATTTTAGACCTTGACACTGAAGTGACTTGTGTATTTCTTTACGAGGTACTGAAATGGTTGTGCTCGTCTGTCCTATGGATATGCTCTGGGACATCAGACCTTGGAGCCACGGCGCATACACTCCTTTCCTTCCCCTCGCCTAACTCTCTCAGCACAATTTTAATTTGCTGAGAGAGTTAGGCGAGTTAAGCCATTAATGACATAAATTGCCACATATCTGTGGTAATTTATGTTTTAATGGTTTATAGTTACAAACTTTATGATATAATAAGATTAATAAGCTCTAACATCTGTAAAGTACATATGATATGCTTGCATATTTTGCAGAGTGCATTCTATTCTAGAGTAGAATAAGAGAAGCAGAGTCGTGTATTCCCTAAGGATATTGGAGCAATATGCCGAGTGGTAAGAAAAGAAAGGAGCCCGAGGGAGATGATGCAACAGATGATGAGCAGATTGAACCAGGAGCGAGCTCAGTGAAGAAGCGCAAGAAGCATCCGGGTCTGGATGATAGTCAGGTGAGACTGATTTCCTGTTCTTGCTGGTCTTGTTTCTGGCGCCTGTTTTTGTAGTCTGGAAGAGATGTCCGTGACGTTGCCTTATGGCGAGGAACCGGACGTTAAATTCTTGTTGATTGATTGATTGGTCTTAGTATGATTATTATTATTATTATTATTATTATTATTATTATTCTTCATAAAACTAGGGGTATTGTGATTATTATTAAAACAATTACTTTGTCACCTCTAACCGTTGGCTTCTAACAGTTGGCACTGTAAATGAGTAAGATATTTTGCAGTGAATCGAGTACTGCCATTGTAAACCAGCTGATTGAATTAGAAGAATTTGTTGCATTGATTATTATTAGTTTGACTTAAAATTGCTGAACATGAAAGTTTGTCCCACTATATTATGCAATTTTTGCCTCAAATATTTTTAAAAAATACATATGCTAAACAAAGTGTTAACTTTCACCAAGCTGTTTATAAATTGTTGAGGTCTTAATTTAATAAGATAGAGAGAGAGAGAAATATGCTTTTTTTCATTTCACTTCAACTGAACAACATGCATGTAAATGCTAATTACTAGAAAAAGAAAACAAAAAATTAATTAATTAATAATTACTAATTAATAATAATTAATTAATAATTAATAATAATTAACTAGTAATTAATTAATAATTTATAATAAATAAATAAATTTATTACTATTATTACTAATTAATTACTAATTTATTACTAATTATTAATTAATTATTAGTTATTAACTTGTAGCTGCAGGAGATTTGCCAGGCTCTATTTGATGTGATCAGGAATCAGAAGACATCAGACGGACGACTTCTCTGTGAACCATTCATTAGAGCTCCCACGAAGAGGTTCTTACTTGTTAATTTGTAGCGACATGACGTTGTAGTGACATGTGATGGGGGGACGTCCCTGATGTCATCCTTGTATGAGGAAACGGACGTTAAACCTTTAAACCATTATTATTATTATTATTATTTCACTCTTTTTAAGTTCCAAAGAACCTACGTTCCTAATATCTTATAGTATCTATTGAGTTTCTAGAGTGCCCTTGCTGTATGTTCTCAATAGACATTACAGGTCCTAATTAAACTGATCCACCGGAACTCTTAAACGTTTGTAAATCACACATGGAAAGTGTACAAGTAGTGTGCAGGTCACAGTGAGGAACTTCTGTCTTGTTTTATGCTTTATGACTAATAATAAGTAATGGAGGTTTAATGTCCATTTCCTCATCCAGGGATGTTGTTAGGGATTTTCAGACTGGCTAATATCTGTAGTTTTGTAAGGCAGAATTTGCCGCACTTAGAATGTGTAGATGTTTTGAGTGGCACTTTAATCCAGTATGCATCTTTTTTAGCTTCAGTAGCAGCTTGTGAAGATCTATATTAGGCTAATTTAAATTTCAGTTCTAATTTTGTTTCACTCATTTTTCATTATTATATTTCATTTATTTGATTTTTACTCCAGGTCGCATACTTCTTGCTGAACGCAGTTAAGAAATAATGATTTATTATTACTTATTATTGTAAATAATTATTACTTTATAATTGTAGCTTTTCTGTTACCGCAGGGCCGAGCCTGAATATTATACGAAGGTGAGGATTGCAATGGATATGACAAAAATAGAAAACAAGATCAAGTCTGAGGAATATCGTGATATCAGTGAGATGAACGACGATGTTAAACTG
The DNA here is from genome assembly GCA_905160935.1 of Enchytraeus crypticus. Lineage (NCBI taxonomy): Eukaryota > Metazoa > Annelida > Clitellata > Enchytraeida > Enchytraeidae > Enchytraeus > Enchytraeus crypticus. Next base: position 1,679,370 of record CAJHZI010000495.1, on the reverse strand, counting down.
ATGGTTAACAACGCTAAAGCTACATACGAGGTATTTATTACAATTTTTTTAATAGTGCCGTTTGTTTTCAAAAGGTATAGATAACACTGTATAAAGTGCCAAACGTGTGAAAATTCAATGAGATTCACTGAATTATCGCAATCAATGAACAGACCAGCTCTTTGGCATATGACTCATGAAGTTCCTAAATTAATGCATATTTTTTGTTAAATTGCCACTATTTTACTATTAAACCTGTAGAACTTTGTACTGCTGCATCAATTTTCAATATTAATGCTACATTTTTTCTACAGTTTTGTTGTAATTAGGGATATAGCTTCAACTAAGCATTTACGGATAATAAAAAGTTTAGTTTATAAATTGTTTCATCATCATCATCATCATTATCATCATCTTCCCTTGAATCCCAGTTTAACCAGGGTCGGGATACGAATAGACTGTCTCAAATCCTCTCTGTCCTACACAACACCACAGGCCAATCCCTATTTAAGACTTCCATTCGTTTAAATTTGAAATTGTTTAATAAAATAAAACGTATAATTCTTTTGACTGATATGACGTCCCTGACATCATCCTTGTTTGAGGAAACAGACCTTAAACCTTTATTATTATTAGTAATATTTTTTTAGAACTCTACTGTTAGACTAAACAATGACTAGAACTCTACTGTTAGACTATACAATGGCTAGAACTCTACTGTTAGACTAAACAATGATTATAACTCTACTGTTAGACTATATAATGACTAGAACTCTACTGTTAGACTATACAATGACTAGAACTCCACTATACAATGACTAGAACTCTACTGTTAGACTAAACAATGACTAGAACTCTACTGTTAGACTATACAATGACTAGAACTCTACTGTTCGACTATACAATGGCTAGAACTCTACTGTTAGACTAAACAATGATGAGAACTCTACTGTTGGACTATACAATGACTAGAACTCTACTGTTAGACTAAACAATGACTAGAACTCTAGTATTATTCCTTTAATATATATTTGCAGAGCTCATCGGCAGAACACCAGCAGGCCGTTGACCTCTGGCAGTTGTTCAGCATGCAGAAATCACGTCTAGTCGTGGTGGCGCTCGGACAGGACGTGGTGGACCAGTACGCCGGAGATGACCCCGACGAGAGAGACTCGACTCTGGAAGAGCGAGTGGAGAGTCGTCATAGCGGATTCGAGTACGACGACGCCACGGACGAGGAAACAAGATCCTCGTTGATTGAGTCAAGCGAGGGCACCGCAGTGGCTGAGCCAGTGGTTGAACCTGTGAAGCCTGAGGTATGAACGAGGTGTTGTAGTTCAGTGCTATCATGTTTCTGCAAATGGTTGTCATTCATATGAAGATTGTTTATTATTTTATTTATTTGTGAAGAATTTTTTATTATTATTCTTTACGTTTTGTGTCCGGAACACTGGAGAATAGACTAACCGTTACCTGCACGTATCGTAAGAGGCATCTAAGCAAAAATTGATAAAGGCAATGGAAAGCCACATTAAAAGCCTATTTCCCAATCTACATGTGGTATGGCTTTGGCATTGTCATTTGTGAAGGGATTAACTTGTTTATACCTTCAAAACATTTCAATATAAGATTTTTGGGAATCATTTATCATTAACTTTCTGCCATTAGTTTATTAACAAGAATAAATTCCTTTCCTGGAATTTTTAGGTAATTAACTAAACATTCCAGTTTTCCTCTTTTCATATTGTTGACTCTATTTTTATCCGTCTTCCGTGAAATTTGTAAGAATATTGATTTCTGCTTTATAGAATTATCAAAATGTGCAGTTCTGCTATCTTACTACTTACAATTTCGTATTGACATTAAACCCACTAGAAATAGATTATAATAGTTTATTGTGAAAATTCTTTAAAAATTCTGTGGAATGGTAAAACTTCTTAAATTAAGGAAATAATTAAATAAATGATTGACTGAGCTCAGTGTGCTGCTCGCATATGTGTAGCAGTACAGATGTGTATTGCTTGTAGTAAAATTTAACCTATTTTGTTGATGCGATGGGGTAATGGTGAATATTTCTAATAGACAGTTGCTGTATAATTATAGATTCTGATCCGCTGGCAAAATATGCGATGTTATTTCTGACGTAATTTTTCTTCAACTACTCGTTGTATATGACAGCTGAGAGTGCCCGTTCTGAAGCTGAAGGTTTTGAGTACAACGTCAGTCACGTTGAGTGAGCAGTCGAGTGCTGAGACGTTGGTTGAGAGTTCAAATACCGGGGAAGTCCTGGCGTCGGAGGTAAAAGCGGCTCAACGGCCGGATGGCACATCGGAGGAGGTGGAGACGGCTCAAAGCTTTCTGTCGTCTGGATCGGAGGTGGAGGATATGCAGATAGAGGTAAATGTTCTCATCCTATATATTGTGATAACGTCAGTTTCCTCACTCGAATGAAAAAACATGTCTTGGTAATGTAATTGAAATTTTTTTGTATTTCATACTCAAGTAGACTCTTCTATAGCTACTAATTTTAGTATTACCGAACAGAGCTATGGCTCTTTTATGGTAGCCTCTTTTGTATTGTTATTTGTTTATCGAACTACACGCACGTTTCTATAGTTTGTATAATCTGTGCTGTGATGAACAAATAAATGATTCTAAACAAAAAAAACATGACATAACATGGATGAAAAAAGATAAAGCTAATGTTAAGGTCAGTTTCCTCATTTGAATGACAAAACATGACTTAACATGGATGAGTGTTTTTCAGGAGACAACTTCGACGACCCCTGCCTCAGCTAAGACCCGGCGTGGTAGATCCTCAGCTCGACTGACTGGAGGACCCACCCGGAGACAGCTGTCTGCTGCTGCAGCAGCAGGAGGCAGCGATGACTCATCAGCTGCTAATAAGATGACTCAGTACGAGCAGCTATTTGCAGCTGTTCTCAACGCTACTTCAGGAAATAGAAATCTGAGTGATATATTCAAAGTACTGCCGTCCAGAAAGGTTTGGAGTTGCTTAACTATAGAGTTATAGTCATTGTTTGGTAGAGTTCTAGTCATTGTTTAGTAGAGTTCTAGTCATGGTTTAGTCTAACAATAGAGTTCTAGTCATTGTTTAGTCTAACAGTAGAGTTCTAGCCATTGTTTAGGTCTAACAGTAGAGTTCTCGTCATTGTTTAGTCTAACAGTAGAGTTCTAGCCATTGTATAGTCTAACAGTAGAGTTCTAGTCATTGTTTAGTCTAACAGTAGAGTTCTAGCCATTGTTTAGTCGAACAGTAGAGTTCTAGCCATTGTATAGTCTAACAGTAGAGTTCTAGCCATTGTTTAGTCTAACAGTAGAGTTCTAGCCATTGTTTGGTCTAACAATAGAGTTCTCGTCACTGTTTAGTCTTACAGTAGAGTTCTAGTCAATGTATAGTCTAACAGTAGAATTCTAGTCATTGTATAGTCTAACATTAGAGTTCTAGTCATTGTATAGTCGAACAGTAGAGTTCTAGTCATTATTTAGTAGAGTTATAGTCATTGCTTAGTCTAACAGTAGAGTTCTAGTCATTGTTTAGTCTAACAGTAGAGTTCTAGTCATTGTTTAGTCTAACAGTAGAGTTCTAGTCATTGTTTAGTCTAACAGTAGAGTTCTAGTCATTGTTTAGTCTAACAGTAGAGTTCTAGTCATTGTTAGTCTAGCAGTAGAGTTCTAGTTATTGTTTAGTCTAACAGTAGTGTTCTAGTCATTATATAGTCTAACAGTAGAGTTCTAGTCATTGTTTAGTCTAACAGTAGAGTTCTAGCCATTGTTTAGTCGAACAGTAGAGTTCTAGCCATTGTATAGTCTAACAGTAGAGTTCTAGCCATTGTTTAGTCTAACAGTAGAGTTCTAGCCATTGTTTGGTCTAACAATAGAGTTCTCGTCACTGTTTAGTCTTACAGTAGAGTTCTAGTCAATGTATAGTCTAACAGTAGAATTCTAGTCATTGTATAGTCTAACATTAGAGTTCTAGTCATTGTATAGTCGAACAGTAGAGTTCTAGTCATTATTTAGTAGAGTTATAGTCATTGCTTAGTCTAACAGTAGAGTTCTAGTCATTGTTTAGTCTAACAGTAGAGTTCTAGTCATTGTTTAGTCTAACAGTAGAGTTCTAGTCATTGTTTAGTCTAAAAGTAGAGTTCTAGTCATTGTTTAGTCTAACAGTAGAGTTCTAGTCATTGTTAGTCTAGCAGTAGAGTTCTAGTTATTGTTTAGTCTAACAGTAGTGTTCTAGTCATTATATAGTCTAACAGTAGAGTTCTAGCCATTGTTTGGTCTAATTGGTGTACTATGCTGTACTTATTGACTACTGGTGTACTCTGCTGTACTTTTTGACAATTGGTGTACTCTGCTGTACTTGTTGACTACTGGTGTACTATGTTGTACTTATTGACTACTGGTGTACTATGTTGTACTTGTTGACTACTGGTGTACTGTGTTGTACTTGCTGACTACTGGTGTACTATGCTGTATATATTGACTACTGGTGTACTATGCTGTATTTATTGACTAGACTTGTTGAGTACTGGTGTACTATGCTGTATATATTGACTACTGGTGTGCTATGCTGTATTTATTGACTAGACTTGTTGAGTACTGATGTACTATGTTGTACTTATTGACTACTGGTGTACTATGGTGTACTTTTTGACTACTGGTGTACTATGGTGTACTTTTTGACTACAGGTGTATTATGTTGTACTTGTTGACTACTGGTGTACTATGCTGTACTTGTTGACTACTGGTATGCTATGCTGTATTTATTGACTACTAGTGTACTATGCTGTACTTGTTGACTACTGGTGTACTATGTTGTACTTATTGACTACTGGTGTACAGTATTATGCTTGTTTATTACTGATGAATTTTATGGTAACCATTGATTACTGGTGTACTGTATTGTATGTACAGAAGTACGCCGAGTACTACAAGGTGATAAAGAACCCGATGGATCTGCGCGGCATAGCGAGGAAGATCCAGGCTTGTGAGTACTCGTCACTGGACGAGATGTCTGCAGACCTGCAGCTCATGCTACAGAACGCCCGGACGTTCAACGAGCCCAGCTCTCTCATATACAAGGTACGCACTTCTTGTATGGATATTATTATTATTATTATTATTAACAACAAAAACTTATATAGCAGTGTCATGGCCGAATTCTGTCTTCGAGACTACTTTACAGAAAGAGTTCAATAGTAATCATAAGCTAAATAACAATTACATTTAAATTAATATCTAAACTCGTAAAAATGTCTACATATGAGCGGAACTTTACACTATCCAACAACACTCGTTCCTGTCTTCATATACAACGTATTTATAATAAACATACATACGTATATAGTACTTTCATAGTCTAAATGTGTGCGGTATCTTTCTTTCAAAATAATTGTTATCGAAGTAATTTTTCATTATCATCTGTCATCCCTATTGTGTCATTCTACCACTAGGCTATACTTGACCTTCACTGTACATTCAGCGCTACTGTGGCATTTAGCATAGAGCGGTGCTTTATAAATACACTTAATATTGTTCTTATCCCTATTGATCATTTATGACAAGTATTACGGTCAATATTTCATAAAAGTCTGAGTTTCATTGGTTTATGAGACTTATATTTAAACATGCATTCTCTTCATTCAAGATGTCTTTTCTTACTTGTACACATTTGTATTTCTAATAGTTTTTTTTCTTACAATTGGACTTCGTATGTATGATAAAATAAAAAATTAATTTAAAAAACTTTATTTCGCATATTTTAGAAAAAGGACAAAAGCGTAATAAAATAACAGAGTCAGCTTGGTTAAAGATCATTAAAAATTGGCTGTATAGATTGTTTGAAATTGACAAATTTACTTACTATTTTTTCAGACGTTGTTATATGTGACTTGGTACTCGAATTAAATGCCCAATGAATTAGTGACATTATATGTTATATGAATCTTTGACTAATATTATCTAGAGTGTATTCATCTTACCAAAGCATCTATAGCAGAACTAATTCTCACCAATTCACACTTTCCATCAATTATACAAAATTCTCACGTCATTTCTTAACATGTGATGAAATTTTGCAAGAGAAGACCAGAGGCCTTAGATGTTGACGGTAGTTATTGATGCGCTGATCGTCTAGGACGCGGGCTTGCTGAAGAAGATCATCACGAGCAAAAAGGCCGAGCTGGACAAGTGCAAGACGCCTGGTAAATCTGTGCTGAGTCAGCGTATTCACACGTCGCAGAAAGATGGCGAGACTCAGCCTCTCTCCGCGAGCATCGCTGAGCTCAGGTCTACCGACTCTGAAGAAAGCGATGATGATGATGATGATGATGATGATGATGACGACGACGACGACGATGAAGATGAAGCGGAAGCAGAGCCGGTTGAAAACGTTAAACCGAGTCCTCGCAGGTTCTTGTTTAGTTTTGTGAATTTCCAGATACGTCTTAATCGTCAACGTATTCTGATTTCTCTTATGCATGTGAAGAATGTTGACATCAGCCTAGCCTACCTGACTACTTATGAACCAGTCTGGTTGGTTAGTTGTCTGTCTATATGAGACTGCTCAATAAAAATAATAATTATAGTGATAATAACTTTATTTAATTTATTTTATTTTAATGATTTGATTTTTAATTGTGATTGATTTGAATGGTAAATCTTAATGTTGGTCTCTCAGCTGTATATATATTACCATAAAAGATACCAAACTACAATAGGTTTTTGAGTTGAATATTAATTATAATAATAATGTTACAAAAATAATAATAATAATAATAATAATAATAATGATAATAAATAAATAGTAAAAATAAAAATAATAGTAATAATAAAATAATTAATTAATTAATGAAAATTATATTGATAACAATAATAACAATTGTGATAACGGTTTGATGTTCTTTTCATAATGCGATGATGATGATTATACTCTGACTTGCACTTAATTCAACTGATAAGATATATTCTGACTTGAACTTAATTTGACTGCTATATTAATGTTATAGAAGGTTTTATACTTAATTCTACTGACATCTCTATATTTTAGATCATTATGATGCTATTTTACTTATGCACACACACACATTATAATGAAATGATCAACTACTTTGATATCTATCACTTGTAATACCACATATTTTTACCGCTAGGTAATTTATTCCATTTACGGTATAACCAGTCCAGTGAATGTTCGAGATTTTACTGTCAGATCAGCGCGGCTGGGATTCGAACCCACGAGGGTGCAATCACCTCAGGATCTGTCATTTAAAACTTTATGGCGTTTTCTACGCCTCTAACCACTGCACCATTGAGACATTCTGTGCGCACTAACAATATGCTTGACATTTGTTAGACCGGCAGCTAAAGGCAGACGTAAAGCAGACTCGTTGGACTCTTCCCCGGCCTCTGCCTCAGCCGGTGGAGCGGGGAAGGAAGCGGCTACAGCCGGTGAGAGCGGAGAGTACGGTGACATGTGGACGCTGTTCAACGCCGTGCGGCACTACAAGACGTCGACCGGTCAAACCATCAGCGATCCATTCGTCAAGCTACCCAGCAGGAGGTGAGTGAAAGTAAAGCTAATGTTAACGTCAGTTTCCTCACTCGAAAGCGATGTCAGTGACGGGCGAGCCCCCAGGAATTGAACCACGCACATACTGATCCGAAGTCGAGTGTCTTACCGACATCGCCACTGGCTCCAGCCAACGGTACTGCTTTGATTTGTCGATCAGCTGTTCTGCTCTTTCTTACATCGTCAGTTGTTAAAACTTTCTGTCATGTGCTTAGATTTCTCTGATTTACTTTTAGCCTTAGTCATTTTTCTGTATTGATTGATTGATTGATAATTTTTCATCAGCACATTTCTTCTGCAGATTAGTTTTGTTGAATCGATCTGTAGTGATATGTGCTGTGGGGACGTCCCTGACATCATCCTTGGATGAGGAAACGGACGCTAAGCCTTTATTATTATTATTAATATTATTATTATTATGTTTTACGTTGACTGATTTTTCTGTTGTTGCGTTTATATATTTTGATGTGCATTTTTAATGTATTTTCTCCTTAAATGTAAAATATTGATTGTTTATTTGTATGTTTAGTTAGATTGATCAAATAGCTGCTCTAATGATTGCGTGACTGATTGATGCATTGCACACAGAATGTACCCTGATTACTATCAGGAAATAGATCAGCCCATTTCACTAACGAAGATTCAGACGTTCTTGAAGGTAATTGATGATTAGTTTCTAGTAATAGTTAGTTTCTACTAGCGCATTTATGTTTCAGAAAGTACAAAGTAGTTGATTGACACCAATTAAGATGTAATGGAAACAGCATAGAAACTCTTTGTAACGTAAAAAGTTTGTAGCATCCCACGTGTTGTTTGATGTGCAAAAGTAAACATTTTCTGAAAACCTAATCTCTCACTACAGTTTAATTTATTTTATTTATTTTAGCCTTTAGAAGTCAACATTCTGTCCGTTAATTGAAGTTGTTTTTGCTGTTTATTCTCTTGTGTCTATTAGAATGGAGTTTATCAGGAACTGAAGTATGTGGCAGAAGATATTTATCTACTGTTGTGTTGTGTCTGTTAGAATGGAGTGTATCAGGAACTGAAGGATGTAGCAGAAGATCTTAATCTACTGTTGTGTTTTGTCTGTTAGAATAGAGTGTATCAGGAACTGGAGTATTTAGCAGAAGATTTTAATCTACTGTTGTGTTGTGTCTGTTAGAATGGAGTGTATCAGGAACTGGAGGACGTGGCAGAAGATCTTAATCTACTGTTTAACAACGCCAGGCAGTATAACGTTGAAGACAGCAAGATATATAAGGTTTTACTGGTTGCTGTACTATTTTAAATAACGTCGCGGAGTGTAGAATTAACTGGGAGAAGTTCAGTAACAGTATAAGTATATGGCTTAATGTATATTTGAATCTGTTATTGTTTCTAATGGATTAAATATGAAATATTTCGTGTTCTCATCAATTTACTAATGTATGAGCAAATAATGCATCGACATTTAACTGCAGACTTTGTAACGTATGACGTTAGAGATGCTGTAATTGAATATCTGTGGTTTTGACTATTATCGTATTGTGATGGTTAGCGCCCTCTCGTCCCCAATGACTCATCTGTGAAACCTGCTAAGTTGATGGTTTATCTCGTGACGTTATATTGAAATTTGATTCTTTGTTCTCTGTGCTTATCTGCTTGTAGATAGTCCAGTGTAGTTATCTGTGATTATCTGCATGCAGATAGGCTAATGTAGTTATCTGCTCTTATCTGCATGTAGATAGTGTGTAAATTAAGATATGGCATTGAATGTCAGAAATATTACTGCACTTATTAGTGGCTGGAGCCAGTGGCGATGACGGTAAGGTATTCGACCGCAGATCAGTATGTGCAGGGTTCAAATCCTGGGCTCACCCGTCACTGACATCGCTTTCGAGTGAGGAAACCAACGTTAACATTAGCTTTTTTAGATTTTACTCAAGTTATAATATTACTATTTAACTGTTCGTAGGATGCAGCCAAGCTGCAGCAAGTTATGAATCAGAAGAAAATAGAGCTTCAGAGAAAGGCTGCGGTAAGTCTCTACATCAACTTAATTTGAATAAATATATGGAGTCACTAATGCCTCACGCATTTAGTTAGTCTTACGTTTGCATGTTGCACTACGGTAGACCGATTTTAAATTTTGTTGAAGTAACGACGTAGTGCGGATTGATCGAAATTTGATGACGTAGGTTCCCGAGTAGTAAAACATGAGCTGATACTGAGCTCAAACATTTGATTGATTGATTGATTCAGAATGATTGATTGAATGATAGAATGAAAGAGTGAATGAATAATAATAAAAGTTTAACGTCCTTTTCCTCATTCAAAGATGATGTCTAGGGCGTCCCTCAATCACATGTCACTACAAATCGATTCACTCAAATGACCTGAAAAACATGTACTGAAAAGAAAGAAAAGAGACCCTAAACGGTGTTGATGTGGTGAATTATATAATAATAATAATAATAATAATAATAATAATTATAATAAAGGTTTAACGTCCGTTTCCTCATCCAGGGATGATGTCAGGGACGTCCCGAACAGCACACATCACTACAGATCAATTCACCCAGACCAATCTGCAAAAAAAATGTGCTGAGGAGAAGTAAGGTCCTAAACGAAAGCCAAAAAATGATAAAAAAATGGCTTGATTTAGCCAGGTTTATTCCTGGTTTTGTGCTAAGCGTCTAGTATGATTGAACGATTGACTGACTGATTGATTGATACAGATGAGTTCAGCCTCTGAGGCTAAGATAGCGACTAAGGTCGAGGAGACACCAGGTGGAGGCACTAAGCGTAAGCGTCGTCAATCAGTCGTATCGACGTCCAGCTCTGTCGGTATATCAAGTGGAGCAATCAGCGCAGAGATCATGTCTGACCCGCTCAAGTGTCGTCTGCTCTATCTCTACAAGACTGTGCTGGAGCATCAGGTAAGACCTTAATTATATTATTTATACATTTTAATCGATTTATCGCAACACACTGGATTTGCTGGACTCAAAAGGTTACAAATGAGGAAGTTCTGGAGAGAGTTGATAGAGATAAATGTATTATTAAGAAATAGGAAGAAAAGTTGCATAGGACACATTCATTCGGGGGGAAATTGTATTAAAAGAGGTCATAAAAGGTAGAATGGAAGGAAAACGAGGCAGAGGCAGGCCGAGATTAGGTATGTTAGATGATTTAAAGACCCACTCATATGTGGACATAAGAGGAAAGTGGAAGACAGGGAAGAGTGGAGGCGTTATATACCATGGACCTGCCAGTAGGCAATGCACTAAGAGAGAGAGAGAATAAGAATTTTGACTCAGACGCAATGTACACTATAAAATAGCAAGCATGTGTGAAGCGGTAATACAGACTAAAAGATTAGCACTTAAATATTCCGCAATTCTTTTAAAATAAATTTACCAGAAATGATTAAATAATATTATATATCATTTATCATGGTTAGAACAATTTAGTCACGACTTAGATTATCAAGTAGGATTTAAATCACAACTTGGAAAATTAGATAGAATCAGACAGAGAATTTCCTGCAAAAAAATAGCAAATGTGAGTATTAATTTTTACTTTGGACCTACCACTTGGCAGAACACTTGAGACAGATAGGCTACATAAGCTATGGATAATGCATAGCCTTTTTGTGAAGATATTAACTTGTTGATCTATGGAGTGCTCATTTTGGATTATGAACTGTTTGTATAAATATGTACCATGGATTTGCCAATTGGCTGAGAGAGGAAATTAAGAGAGAGAGAGAAACCTAAAATATCACTTAGGATTTAGTATTGAGTGACTTTTAGTATATCCATTAGTATTTAGTATTGAGTGACTTTCAGTATATCCATTAGTATTTAGTATTGAGTGACTTTTAGTATATCTGTTAGTATTTGGTATTGAGTGACTTTTAGTATATCTGTTAGTATTTAGTACTGAGTGACTTTTAGTATATCTGTTAGTATTTAGTACTGAGTGACTTTCAGTATATCTGTTAGTATTTAGTATTGAGTGCCTTGAAACTTGAGGTATGGCTGCTATGGCACTGTTAAAGAGACAGACCAATAGGGAACTTAACTATCAGAAAAGCCTACTTTCAACTCGGCTACGAACAAGCTCCACTCTGGCCTGTTAACTTAAGTAAATGTACTGTTTATATTAGTGGTTCACCGTGTCGTGTCCTGGTTGCTTGAAGAATTTAACCAACCGGTGACTGCACGTGTCGTAGAAGGCGACTAAAGCACTAAGATCCATACCAACGTCAGAAAGGGCATTCGGTTGGTGAGCGCCTAGGCTCCAGAAATTTCTACAAAAACTGAAACGAATGGAAAAGTCTCAAATAGGGGATTGGCTGGTGGTGTGGTGTAAAACATAGAGGATTTGCGACAGTCTATTTGTATCTCTACCCTGGTTAAACTGGGATTCAAGGGAGGATGATGATGATGATGATGATGATTGTTTATATTAGTGGAGCTGTGTGTGTGATTGTTGGTGTGCAGCACATGGGCAGGCGACTAAGCACCATATTCCTGACCTTGCCCTCAAGGAAGGACTACCCTGACTACTACAAGGTCATCTCTGAGCCTATTGACCTCGGCGTCATCGAGCAGAGGATCAAGAACGACAAGGTATTTAAAGTCATTCCCCGTGTTGTGTCTGGGTTGCTTGGAGAATAGACCAACCGTGAAAATATGCACGCGTCGTAGAAAGCGACATAAAAGCAAGATCCAAAGCAATGTCAGAAGGGACATTCGGTTGGTGAGCGCCTAGGCTCCGGAAATTGCTACAAAAACTTAAACGAATGGATTTGGAAAGTCTATTCGTATCCCGACCCTGGTTAAAATGGGATTTTAGGGAAGATGATGATGTTGATGGAAGCTTTCTGTGAAAACTGAAGATAATTTAGCCTGGTGATGACTACGATTAATAAAGGAAAATTCTGAATTTTGAGCAATCTATTAATTAGCTACCCAGAAATCACGGCAGTAATCTGATTTGAACTTCTATGACGCAGCGTCAGCTTTACTCGTCTTTATATTGCAATTGTACTGTTAGATACAATATGTGTTTACATGTTGATGTCACAGTATTCCAGTCAGCAGGCTCTGATGTTTATGTGTTTACATGTTGATGACGCGCAGTATTCCAGTCAGCAGGCTCTGATGTTTATGTGTTTACATGTTGATGACACAGTATTCCAGTCAGCAGGCTCTGATATTTATGTGCTTACATGTTGATGACACAGTATTCCAGTCAGCAGGCTCTGATGTTTATGTGTTTACATGTTGATGACACAGTATTCCAGTCAGCAGGCTCTGATGTTTATGTGTTTATATGTTGATGACACAGTATTCCAGTCAGCAGGCTCTGATGTCAGACTTTGAGCTGATGTTCATGAACGCTCGCCACTACAACGAGGAGAGGTCACAGGTCTACAAGGACGCAGACATGCTGGAGAGACTGCTGACGTCACGAGTGAGGGCTCTGCCACCTGTCGACGATCAGCCTCTTCTCTGCCAGACATCTACGTGTGTCCAATTACCTCTCTCACTCTCTGTCTCTCTCTCTCCCCCTATCTCTCTCTCTCGCTCTATCTTATTCTCTCACTGTTTTTCTCTCTCTATCTCTCTCACTTTCTCTCTCTCTCTGAATAATTGAGAATCTAAGTTGTCATGATGTGCTTTTGGTTCGAGAAGAAAGGAGAATATAGAGCAACGATGATGTTTAAGTATACAGTCACTGTACTTCTATTTAATACAGAAATTCTTCTGATTATCTCAAGAGATGTTCTCATTATCTCTAGAGATGTTCTCATTATCTCTAGAGATATTCTCATTATCTCTAGAGATGTTCTCATTATCTCTAGAGATATTCTCATTATCTCTAGAGATGTTCTCATTATCTCTAGAATTGTTCTGATTTTCCCCAAACCAGTTGTGGGTTTGATCCATCTTGATTCCTTTACTAGGCTTTTCTGAAGATTAGGTGATTAAGTTAAAATTTACTGTGTAAAAGTTTCTGATTGATTGGCTGTTCTATAAATACCTCGTTTTACCAGTAGGTCCTGTTTATATATTCATTTCTTTCTTTGTCAAAAGCAGGCAGGATCAAGATACATCTCACATACATATATACTCACACATACGCATACGATCATAGAACAATCAAAATGCATTACAACAAACTAAAATAGAGTTGCTACTAATTCCAACACTAGCATTAAACGCTTCATTAATTAAATACCCGTTTATTACTAACTCACTTGATGTTTTTATTGCGTAGCGGAGGAAAGTCGGGTCTCGCTGAGGGGACACCGCTGCCGATAAAGCTGAGAGAGCTCTACAACGCTGTACGAGATCACGCTGACTCTAAGGGTCGAGCTCTCTCGGCTCCGTTCATGAAGCTGCCCTCTAGAGCTGTATGGTCGCTTGTTTCCTATGCATGAATTAGTAGTAACTGTTATAAGGTCTTAGGAGTTATATATTGGTTAATCTGTCAAATTTATGACTCTATTTATTTTGATAAATTAAATATCTGTGAGAAAAGCGCAAGTAAATATAAGTTAATTAATCAATTCTGTATTCTGCATTCATTTTAGTATTAATTCTATTAATTTTGCTGTTCAGTATAGATGTGCGTAGATGTGTGAAGAAGAATTCATGCTCTTGATACTCTGCTGTAGTATTTAGTCAAAATAGTGAAAGAGCTTCAGAGTCTACTGAGATTGTTTAAAATAGTTTCAACTGTTATAGTAGTTTCAGAAGTAGTTGCTACAATTATATAACTTTCATATATTTGCTATCTTGCATACAAAAAACATTATTTACTGTAAGTGTATTCAACGGTTTTCGTGATATCAATTTTATTTCTTTGATTGGTTAATTGAACTACTTCTCTGATTAATTGAATGATTGATTTATTGAGTGATTGAATGGTTGATGAATAAAGTGATTGAATGATTTATTTAGTGATTGATTGATTGATTTATGAAATGATTGAATGGTTGATTTACTGAGTGATTGATTTATTTCATTGATCTATTGATTTATTCACTAATTTCATTGATCGACTGATAGATCGATTGATCTATTCTCTAATTTGATTTGATTTATTTAATAACGACATTGACTGACTGTAGGACTACCCGGAGTACTACGACATCATAAAGAAGCCGATAGACATGCAGAAGATCTACCAGAGGCTGATGGCCAATCAGTACAGCTGTGTGGAGGACATGGTGTCAGACCTGGTGCTCATGTGTGACAACGCCTGCAAGTTCAACGAGCCCGACTCGCTCATCTACAAGGTTTCTATTTGTGGAATGAGTCTCAATCAATCAAGAAGAATTTAACGCCCGGTTCCTCGCCATAAGGCAATGTCAGGGACGTCTCTTACAGACTCTACACAAACAGGCGCCAAAGCACCATACGATGACGACTGAGTACACAGAGACCACAAGAGAAAGCGAGATCAAAACAGTGGAAGTCCAAGATCCAAGTCTCTCAGTAATTCTTGTAATTGACGGTTGTCTGTTACATTAGATGTATGTCGTCTTCCCTGACGGTGGTTATTCTAATTTTTACAAACTATTTGATACGCTGTATTTCTAAGATTTTCAAAAAAAGTTGATTTGTATTTGTATATGATGTCAGTATCCCGACCCTGGTTAAACTGGGATTTAAGGGAAGATAATGATGACGATGATGTATATATGATGTCAGTGCATTTGGTGTCAAGTTGATGCTGAAATAAACATATGTCACTCTCTTTCAACTCTTTCTCACCAGAGAATCTATGTGTAGTTCCTCATACTTAGAAACCTATGTATCTAATCCTGTGTCATGAGGTCTCCCACTCTCTTGTGTGATCACTTTGACATACTCCCCTCTGACTCTCTCAATTGATGGATTCTTGAGAACAGGGAGCTTATATCCCGTTGCCTGTTCTAACTATGTACCGACTCAGCTGTGTGCTTAACAGAGTTAATGTTATAAACTTATCTTATTCTTCCAGAATGTTTGGCTTTGATTTATTGGCCGGTATATATTCAAAGGTGCTTAAAATTCATACTTGAAATATGTGCCATCGTCTGACTAATCTTTTCTACATGCCTTTTCAATCGATTTATAAATTGATAGAAATGATTGGCGTATTGATTGATTGATTGATTGACTCAGGACGCATTGACCCTGCAGCGAGTGTGTATGGAGAAGAAAGCAGAATTGTGCGACGACAACGACACACCAGACGTTCAGGCTGCCGTGCAGAGCATCATGACCAATCTCTTTCTCTCTACGTTCAATCACGCGGTACTTAATTAAGTATCTCTGTTGTTACCCTTCTCTTTCTCTCTAGGTTCAATCATATGCTGCTATGATTGTATTGTATTTTATTGTATTGTATTGAAAATACGACTGTATTACTCTTTATTGTATTGACGATATGATGAAGAACAGCAGTGCTATGATTGTGCTGTATTGTATTATATTGTGTTATGCTTTGTTGTGTATTGTATTAATAAGATGATATGATCATATTGTATTGTAATGTATTGTACTGTATTGTTATAGCAGGATGAAGAAGGACGCAATTATGATCGTATTGTAATGTATTGTGCTGTATTGTAATGGCAGGATGAAGAAGGACGCTGCTATGATCATATTGTATTGTATTGTATTGTAATGTATTGTGCTGTATTGTAATGTAATGTATTGTAATGTCAGGTTGAAGAAGGACGTTGCTGTGATCATATTGTATAGTATTGTATAGTGCTGTATTGCATTGCACCATATTTTATTGACAGGATGAAGAAGGCCGCTGCTATGCTGACTCATTTCTTGAGCTGCCTCACAAGATGGTCGCTAGAGAGACGCAGGAGGTGGAGTCAGAGGAAGGGGGCGGAGTCAAGACTAAACTCAAGTACTGAGTCTTAATGCTAACGACCTGGCTCTTCTCTGCTGTTCTCGTTGCTCCACATTCTCTTGTTCTGATAATTATCTTATTCTTTTAGTTCCATATCTACATTCTAGATATGGAACTCACTTTGACTTTTTGTGCTCCTACATTTTTAATGTCCTTCCATTGCAATTAACGTGTAAACCCCCTTTCATTGTATATTAATATTTTTCCTATATATTTTCAATATATTATGTATATATTATATATATATATATATATATATATATATATATATATATATATATATATATATATATATATATATATATATATCTTCAATATATTACTATTCTTATGTGAAACTTAGTTTCTAAAATTGTGGAACTCTCTAATTGTGCTGTGTTACTGTTTTTATCGTTACTGTATTTTATGAGGATATTTTGCACTGAAGCTCAGAATCGTGTAGATGTCTGCTCTGTGCTGTGTGAATTACTTCTACTGCTGTCTATTGACAGGCAGAAGCAATATTTACTGTTTTATACAACTTAAAAGAGGGATTTAGTATTACTCGTGACTCATAGGATATGCCTGAAAGGCTTTGAATAGAGAAGCTGAAATTATTGCAAACTGACTGTGGTGCATTGTTTTGTATCGACTGGATTGCTGAAAGAAGTTTCAAATTTATCATTTAAAAATGTGCAGTTTAAAATATTGTTGTATTTGTTATTGTTGTTGCTTAGACCTGCTCCCACTTTTGAGCAAGTGCAGAAGAACTTGGGCAAGGTATGAAATAAGTTAATGATTTTAAAATTGATTCTTCACGGTAATGTTTATTAATATAGTGATTATATGTTCATATGTAAAGTACTGTAGTGCGAGTTATATGTGAACTCAGCTTAGAGCAGGGAAATGAGGCTTTTATATGCTTTGTAGACTTTGAGAAAGCTTTTAACAGTGTAAGCAGAATGAATTAGTTTAAAATTTTGAGAGAAGTTGGAGTGGGGTGTTCTGTCTCTTTATTGCTAAAATTATCAGACTGAATCTGGTTCAGTTCTTCAGCCATTGGTATTGTCGACCTGCTACTAACAAACGGAGGACAGTAATTAATTATTTCAAGACACTCATAAACGTTTGGCATCTCATCATTCGATATCGGTGGATAGGCTTGAGCCAGTGTCGATGTCGGTAGGATATTCGACCGCTGCTCAGTATGTGCAGTCACTGACCCATCTCGCCCGTCACTGATATCGTTTCGAGTCCTCACTCGAAAGCGATATCAGTGACGGGCGAGCCTAAGATTTGAACCCCCCATATACTGATATTAACAATAACAGCAAATGTTAACGGACGTTAACATTAGCGTTATTTTAACTCTACAGAGACATCATTTACATTAATAATAATAATAGTAAAGATTTAACGTCCGTTTCCTCATCCAGGGATGATGTCAGGGACGTCCCCACAGCACACATAAACAGTGAATTGCTTGTTTAACTTGGTAGTGTGTTGTGTGTTGCAGGGGCTGTATAGGCGTGTGGACAGATTTCAGGACGACATGTTTGAAGTGTTCAGCTATGCACGAGATGTCAGCCATGTCGATAGTCAGGTTTGTTGGCTATAAATCATATATTTATATTCACAAGATGTCAGCCCTGTTCATTGTCACGTTAGTTGATTGTATGTCATAGTTGATAATCACGAGATGTCAGCTCTGTTTGTAATTAAATAGGGCATGCTTGTATTTAATCTACATGTATATATGAACTGGTCTGGAGATTACAACTATCTAGCATAATTTTTCATGTTTTGTCTGGGACAGTGAAGAATAGACCAACTGTTAACTGCACGTGTTGTAAGAGGTGACAATGCATAAGCTGAAGAAGGCAACGGGAAGCCACATCAAAAGCCATTCATTTTCTCAAGCTATAGGCTACATAAGTTATGGGTAAGGCATAGCCTTTTGTGGAGGGTTTAACTTGTTGATCTTCTTCTTCAGTGCGCTGCTAAGTGGCAGGTTCAAGGCACATATTCATACTCAAAGTCTGTTTTCTCGCTCCATAAGAGCGAGAAACTCGTTAGATCAGTAGTTGATCCCTTCAAAATGTCTATGCCTTATTGTTACCTTATGTAGCCTATAGCTTGGGAAAAGTATGGCTTCTGAGGTGGTTTCCCATTGCCTTCCTCAGTTAGATGGTTTAATTACCATTTAATCCTGGGGGAAAATATTTCATGGTGAGGTGAGTCCCCTCTTGCAATCCTCAGCTTCTGCCTTAGTCGCCTCACGTACACGCAGCAGATTGCGGTTGCCCGATTCTGCAGTGGTTCAACCCCACCCGAGCACAACACGGGGACTTGCTGATCTATTGAGCGATTGATTGATTCAGATATTTGAGGACTCGGTGGAGCTTCAGATATACTTCATAGAGCAGAGAGATCAGCTGTGTAAGAAAGGCGAGACACTTCTCACTCCAGCGCTCAGCTACACGCAGCAGCATCTCACTAAAGAACTGGATCAGCTGCGCAAGGAGAGAGCGGCTAGTGGACAACATGGCGGGGAGGAGGAGGAGGCGAAGGTGGGAGATGTGGCAGGGGCTGCTGCGCAAGCGGCGGAGAGCAAAGAAGAGAAGGAGAACACGTCTGAAGAGGTCGGTTATGCACTTCTTTTTCCGGTTTTGTTCTTTGTCTTCTGTTTCATGTTTGCTCTGATTTACAACACAGTGTAGAGCGGCACTTATGCTGATCTTCCTTTTTCTGTTTTCTTTAGTTGAAGGTGCTAGTACTACTCTGGTAGCAACGAGCTTAAAATCTAGTTTAATATCTGGTTCATTTTGTGAAAGTATTTCTATAGCGACGATATGACTGGGTTTGAACTCCATCCTGCTGATAAACAGTCTGATACCATAGAGCTGTGAGCATATTCCTTTGCTAGCTGATTAAAATTAATGATGTTTTGTTTGCGCGCGATGTAGGAGAAGAGTAAATCCACAGCCGATGAGATTGATTATAAGGGAATGGCCTATCACATCGGCGACTTTGTCTACATTGAGCCAAGGTTTGTTCTTTTTCATGTATCTGAGCTTTGCTAAATTATAATTTGTGGAGATACTCATATATGTAGTGCTGATGAAATCATTTGTATTAATTTTTTAGAATTTTTCAACAAATTTCTATGTAATTTAACACCTGAGAGTCAATAGTTTTGTTTGATGCATTCTTATTTGTCGTGTGTCGTAGGTAATAAATTTATTTGATGGAATAATTATTATATAATATAATATCATATCAAACACCTACTTTGATTCATCATTCTAAGTAATAGGTTTAAGGTGTCGTGTTAAACAAGGATGGTCCTGGCATCGCCCTTGAATGGCAAAATTAAGTAATTATAAATTACGTATTTTTTATTAAACTCTGTCCAGCAAGAGTTTGATAATATCAACATATCTTACAAAACTTCTCCCAGAAAAATTAAAAGAGAGAGAGAGAGAGAGAGAGAGAACTAAATTTATTTAAGAAACTTTATATAACATACACATAGTGAGGCAGTAATACACACAAACTAGGACATCATAGGCAATAATACACACAAACAGATACTAGGTCAACAACGATGATGTAGATAACTTACAATTGATTATCTTCACTCTTTGATTCAAGAAATCTGCCATATCACTTTTTGAATTCTAACTATATTACAAATGATACCGTCTGATGGCTGACATACTGATAATCTAGGGACCTCGTGCTCAAAACCCCTCCAGACGGTCTCTCACTGTCCACTTGTGGGACAGAAATCGACGTTAATCTTCGCTGTTAGGCCTCTACGTGCTCACATTGTAAAGTAGTTCTATTTGCTGTCTGTCTGGCTGGAGCCAGTGGCGAAGTCGGTAAGATACTCGACCGCGGATCAGTGTGTGCGGGGTTCAAATCCTGAGTTCGCACGTCACTGACATCGCTTTCGAGTGAGGAAATTGACGTTAACAATAGCTTTACCTCGTTAATAATAATATTTATCAATAACTAATTAATAATAATTAATTATTAATTATTAATTAGTAAATAGCTTTATCTCGTGGGTTCAAATTCCAGCCGCGCTGATCTGAGAGTAACTGATCTTGGACATTCACTGGACTGGCTATACGGAAAATGGACTAAATTGCCTAACGGTTTAAACATGTGGTACTTAAAAGTGATAGATATCGACATAGTTGATCATTTCACTATAATATGTGTTTTACTTTTACTAGCTTTGCTTTGTGTTGTGCACAGAGAGAAGGGACTGGAGCCGCACATCGTGTGCATAGAGCGGCACTTCACGGGTGAGGGGGGAGAGCCCCACCTTCATGGATGCTGGTTCCTCAGACCCAGCGAAACCTTCCACGCCCAGTCGCGCAAGTTCCTGCAAAAGGTCTCATTGCTTCTGTCGCTACTTTTATAGTTCATTGATTCTGTCACTACTTTGATAATAATGGGATTGTTTAATGATAAGGCAGTTATGTAGTAGATGGTAAGGGGATTGTTTAATGACGAGGCAGTTTGGTAGTAATAGCATTTGACTTCAGCACTATTTGTGTGATAATGTTTCAGGAAGTGTTCAAGAGTGATTTCTACGACAGTGTTCCGTTCAGTAAGGTTCTTGGTAAATGTTTCGTCATGTTTGTCAAAGAGTACTTCAAGTTCAAGCCTGAGGTGAGATCCATTGCTGCTCTGTAACAAATCTTCTCTTCTTACTCTTATATTGTTGAATCTGTGTATTAGTGATAGCGTGTTTCTTTCTATTCTTAGTTTGATATCTATTTGTATTTTCCTTACAGCAGCAACTTATTGGTTGATTGCATATGTTATTGATTTATTATAGATTGATTGATTGATGGTGTTGTGGATGGTTGTCGGTTTGATTGATCGACTGGTTTGTTGAATGATTAGGAGATTATGAATTAAGAAAGAAGAGATTATGAATTATCAGATTAGGAGAGCTTGATTGATTTAATTATAAACTTCTGGCTGCTTAATGTTTTTTTAACTTTTGATTTCTACTATTAAAGATGTGAATGCAGTGTTAGCTGTTTTCTTTGCAGGACATACCAGACGATGACGTATATGTGTGTGAATCTAGATACACCAGCAAGACCAAGACGTCGAAGAAAATAAAGGTCAGTAATTTGCTTGTGAATTTGTATGCACCTGTAAAAAATAGAAATATGGATTGGCTTTGTATGTGGAAATTGACTAGACTCATAGCTCTTTTAAATTTTATGTAAAAATTTGGTAGTAGTCTTTATTAAGACTGATAACAAATATGTCTTAATAAAGAAATCTAAATAAGAGTTATTAAATCTTATCTGTCTGGTCTTTTACTTTTATCCTTTGTAATTGTTTATATTAGCTTTAGATTTTATAATTTTGTAAATTTTCTATACATTCTTCGACAATTTAACTTCCTTTTTCTCGTATGATGGAAAGATAAATATCGACGAGAGAGTAAGATAGACACAGCGGTTCAGTGTCGATAGATGAGTGATTCACTTAATCTTATTAATTGATCTATTCACTGTTTTATGTGGGAGTGATTGGCGATTGGTTTATCGATGAAATTGTTTATGTGTTACTGATGAGTCATTAGAAGTCTAAAGTGCACAGCCTGAGTGTTTGTCGATATCTAATTGAGTGATTGACGGATGGATGTATTGATTGATTGATTAATTGATTGATTGATTGCTACAATTGACAATCCACAATTGAAATTGAATGCGGTAATTAGAAGGACATGAAAAATAGGGGATTGACTGATGATATGGTGTTGGACACGGAGGCCTGGAGAAAGTCTATTCGTATCCCGACCGACCCTGGTTAAACTGGGATTTAAGGGAAGATGATGATGATGATTGATTGCTACAGATATGGCAGATGCCTAAGAACGAGCACATAGAGATTGTAGACAGGCCTAAGCCTCTGCAGCCGGTGAGAGTGTCGTCAGTGTTTGTTGGTAAATCTTCAGCAGCTGCCTCAGGGTCAGCTGAGCAGCTGGACGACAGCTGTGCAGCTGGTGAGTAGCTAAGAGATTTTCTATTTCATAGAATAAATGCAATAGCTACTTAATCCATTAATTCAAATTATATGCAATTCTTATGTTAGCCTTTATGTTAAAACGGATTGAGCTTCAGGTTGATTTAGTCTTTAGAGTAATGTTAAGTTATTCGTAAATAATTAATTATATAATAGCTGTGCAGCTGGTACGTTAGGAGAGAGATTTTATGTATCATTAAGTGAACAGTTAACGATGTAACATTGCAATCCGTTTCTTCAGCCTAATCTTCTGTACTAACCGAGTTGACTGGTACAGAAGAATATGTGTACGGGAAAAACAATTTTTAATTTGAGTAAATAACTGAATTTACATTTACTCATTCAGTTTGTAGGAAGATATTATATAAAATGTTTACCATGGAACTCTCTAACATTCACAACTGTGTAAATGTTAACATAACTATCTTACACGGTCATTCTGCGTTTAGCTGATAAAGTTGTTCTTAGAATTAGGTAGTTAAGCAGCTTGCTATGGGCTGCAACTGTATGATTGCTAATGATGTATGTTACTCATGTTTTAAGTGATGCCTTGTTGTCACTTGATAAGTGCTTAGCTCATAGGAATATGATAGGTCGATCTCTGTCGTTCTTTCACTGATCTGTCTAACGGCAGGTCCATAGCATATATATTCTCCTATTAATTTTATCCTCACTTTCGTTGTCCTCTCTATATGCAAGTGTGTTATCTAATGATCTAATATTCGATGATTATCTTGTGTTCTATAGAGTGTTATCTAATCCTCCAACATTCGATGATTATCCTGTGTTCTATAGAGTGTTATCTAATCCTTCAACATTCGATGATTATCCTGTGTTCTATAGAGTGTTATCTAATCCTTCAACATTCGATGATTATCTTGTGTTTTATGTCTGTAGAGGAGGAGGTATTGGACAAAGTAAGAGAGACTGTAGCCGTGGAGAATGTCCCAGCAGGGGCTGAGGCTGGGTGCCAGTATTACGAGCAGTACCAGGGGCCTTCAGGCTGGCTCAAACTAGGTATGATAGCATTGATCATTAGATACTAATCTAGTAGTGTACGGGACATCAGGTTCTAGGCAGATTTTTATGTACAGTCTGTGATTTTACTCATTTTGTGAACAAGTGGTTGACATGCTCAAAAAATCTCTCTTCGAGCAGTTATTTATATTTATGATCAAAGCGAAACTGTAGGTTTCTTAAGAATCCAGTGGCTTAAGTATCTTAGATCGCTGCGATGGAAAGCCGCTGTCTTTTCTTTTGAAAGATGACTAACATTTAGATCTTAGTATACAAGATCTCATAGCTGATGACAAAGTGCTGATGACAATGTGTTATTGCTTATTAATGAATGAGTTGATACACTTAAAGAGAGAGTTTTGCCCTAAACCACCATATCGCAGGTTAGTAGACTGATTAGAAAGTCAAAGGATAAAGGACACAGAAAACACCACTTTAATGATCATCGTCGTCATGTTCCCTTTAATCCCAGTTTAACTAAGGTAGGGATTTAGAAAATCTTGTACCAATTTCTGGAGCCTAGGCACTCACCAACTGAATGCCCTTGAAAACACCACATTAATAAGTTACACAAATTTATATAACGTAGAATAAAATTTGGTATGGTGTTAATTTGTTGTGTTCCAGGTGACCATGTCTATTTGAAGTCCAGCTCTACTGATAGACCTGTCATTGCTTGTATTGAGAAGCTGTGGACCAACTCCAGGTAACGTCATGTTAAATCTGATCGTCATCATCATCATCTTCCCTTAAATCCCAGTTTAACTAGGGCCGGCATACGAATAGACTTGATTCAATGCTAGATATAATCGCGGATAATCAGTTCCTTATTTGATAACTATTTATTATTTGATAACTAATTATTATTGGATAACTAATTATTATTTGATTACAATTTATTATTTGATAATTCTAACAGCGGCGACGCGTTTTTCTACGGCCCGTACTTCTGCTGGCCGGCAGACGTTGAGCACAGCCCGACACGGCTGTTCTACAGGAAGGAGGTTCTGCGTACAACGAGAGCTGACAGCATCCCGCTGATCAGCGTGGCCGGGCGCTGTAGCGTGCTGTCGTTCAAAGAGTTCACGACCTGTCGCCTCACAGAGATACCACCAGAGGACGTCTACATCTGTGAGTCCAAGTACATGCATGAGGAGAAACTGATCAAAAAGTACACCAAGCTTCTCAAGGTACTGCTCTGTGTGTGTACTAGTGTGTGTTATAGTACACCAAGCTGCTCAAGGTACTGCTCTGTGTGTGTACTAGTGTGTGTTAAAGTACACCAAACTACTCAAAGTGCACCAAATTATTTGAAGTATACCAAGCTGCTCACAGTAAACCAAATTACTTCAAGTACATCAAACTACTCGAAGTAAACTAAACTACTCAAAGTACACAAAATTACTTGAATTACACCAAACCACTCCAAGTAAACCAAACTACTCTAAGTACTGCTTAGTATTCTAGTATGTGTCAAATTACACCAAGCTACTCAAGGTATTGCTTAGTGTACTAGCTTTTAAGTAGACTCATAATGCTACAAATTCCAAGAAATGTGATATTTTGTGCGATGCTATTGGCCCGTTAGATCTAAGTGGCAAGATCAAGCGAGCTTTTAACTTCAAACCTTCTCCACTGCCCACTTGTAGTTCTGGTAGTGCTAGTTGCCAGTTCTTAACCAGAACAATGGGCCGTCTTACTTAAATATACTTGCTTGATGTTAGAAGGTTATTCTTAAATCCGCGCCGGTTGCAATTGTTGCGGCATCAAAGGGCAAAGATTACTAATAACTGTGGAGAGGAAGGAGGAATTGGGCCTTAAACAAGTATCTGTGCTTCCTGACCTAGTGTGCCGTTATGTTTTAAAAGCCACTAGTTAACTGGTGAATTTGAGATTATAAATCAGCTTCTAAATCAGAACACTGTAGCGGGTCAAAATGTGTTCATAAAATGCAGAAGTGGCTATCACCTCGAATAATACGTTGATTAGTATCTAAAGTTCTACATAGACAGGGCCAATAGACTTCCATGCTTTAAGAGAAGTTTTTACACCACTGAAAGTTTAACGCAAATAATTTTTTAGGTGATATTTAACCAACTTTCAGAGTTTTCGTGTAACTAACTATAAGTAAATGTTGTCAAGAGTGTGGAGGAATATAGATTTTCTCCGCACGTCTACGACGTGACATATTCTAGTTATCATCGCAAACATAAATTCTTGGCTTATTTTACAGATTTGATTCTGTAGAACACTCATCTATTCAGTACCACACAAAAATCCTATATAGTGCTCACATAGTAGTTTAAATTAATTAGGAATAAACATAACTTACTATAATTAAATTTAAATTATGATATGTGTGTTCACAGTTTATTTATCAATTTGCTGGTTTTATGGCAATATATAAATTGACTTCCTCTGTTCAATATGGCTCTAGGATTTTCTGGTAATTGAGACATTTATCGTAGGCTATGTAATCTCTGATTGAGAGAATATTATGGTTTAGCTGTGTTAATCTGTCCATATATTTGTGTATTTTAGAAAACAAACCTATCAGTGGATGTGTGTGATGATGAAGTGTACTTCTTCAGGAAACCCATTGTTCCCACCAAGGTTAATATTAAAGCTTCTGATACCACACACACACGTGACATGCCACACACACGTGACATGCCACGCACACGTGACGTACTTCACACACGTGACGTACTTCACACACGTGACATACTTCACACACGTGACATGTCACACACGTAACGTGAATGACACGTGCCAACATATTAATGACATATCACACACACTTGACGTACAGCACACAGGTGACTTACCACACATTATTGACGTTCTCCATTCTGTCTTTCCTAGTTTTATCACATTAAACGTAACATTCTCATTTCTGCCACATGCAAACTCTGCAAATAAATTAATAATTGTAGTAGTATCTAACTTATCCTAACAACTACTAACGATACTATGCCGTACAGGAACCCTCGCCGCTGCTGTCTAAGGCCACAGAAGAGACTCCAGCTGACGAAGACTCTAACGATGTGGGGCGAGAGTCATCTGACGAGGAGATAGAAGACGACGATGATGTGACTGCCAGTGTGGCAGACAATGAGGACTCTCTAAATCTGTCGATAGCCCTTAGCAGTCAACCCTCTTCCAGTCAGACAACTCTCACCTCCACTAGCTCTGTGTCGCCAAAGAAGGGCAAGAAAGGGCCAAAGGTCTGCTCTTCTAAATACTTTAACTACATTCTACTTTTGGATGGCCAGCACACTTGCCTAATGAGCAGGAGTTTGTCGGTTTGAATCTCTGTCAGATCGTCTCTGACTGTATCAGTTGTGGTAAAAAAGCTAATGTTAACGTCAGTTTCCTCACTCAAAAGCTGTGTCCGTAACTGGCGAGCCCAGGATTTAAACCCCGCACATGCTAATCAGCGGTCGAATATCTTACCGACATCGTCACTGGCTCCAACCTATCCTCCAATACAGAATGATGAGATGCCAAACGTTTATGAGTGTCTGATTGTTAGTAGCAGGTCGACAATACCAGTGGTTGAAGAACTGAACCAGATTTAATCTGATAATTTATTTTAGCAATAAAGAGATATATTTACGTCCCGGACGTCTTCCTTGTATAAGGAAACGGACGTTAAACTGCTATTATGATTATGTTTGCGTGATGTTCAGCCGTTGAAGGACCAGGAGCCTCGTACCAAGAGAACCATCAGCGGCTACATCCTTTACGCAGCTGAGTGCCGCAAGACCATCATCGCAGAGTATCCCAACTATAACTTTGGTGAAATCAGTCGTGAAGTTGGAGTGCGGGTTAGTCTTATGTTGTTACTACTGCTGAGATGGGCGATCAGTTAGATAGCTTGTGACTGTAGTGGTCACACTGACTTGTTCATGTGATTCTGTGTCTTGCAATGTATGAAACTTTTAAATATAAAATACCTCGTTTTCTCTGAGTTTTAGCATGTGTTGTCAAAATTAATTAATTGTCTGAATTAATTTATATAATAATTAATTTGTTTATGATCTGAATTATGAATGACATGTCTCTCATTTATATCTGACCTAATTATTATTAAGTGATCTGGTTTACAATGGACTGGATTTATCTTAGTTGAGGACACATTAAGGTAAATTATCTATCTCTCCTCGTTATAACTTACTGAAACTCTCTAGATTGGTTTGTTGTACTGACACACAATGGACTGGTTTGTTGTACTCAGTGGACTGGTCTGTTGGACTGGTTTGTTGTGCTGACTCTCAGTGGACTGGTTTGTTGTACTCAGTGGACTGGTTTGTTGGACTGGTTGGTTGCAGTGGAAGGCGCAGCCGAGGGACGTGAAGGACCGGTACGAGGAGCAGGCTAGAGTGCTGGCCCAGGAGACTAAGCAGATGAATGACCTGAAGGCTGAGGAACAACTCCAGGCAAAGTCTGACGAGTCACGCAGCAGTACACCCATGTTACCCACGTCATTCGGTAGGACTGCATGTGTTGTTAATGTTTCATTATGATGAAGCTGTATGAGCCTGAAGATGTTAGTATACTATTGTAAAAAGCTAAAAGCTGGTAAAGCTAAAGATGTTAACGTCAGTTTCCTCACTCGAAAGCGATGTCAGTGACGAGCGAGCCCAGGATTTGAACCCTGCACACATACTGATCTTCGGTAGAATATCTAACCGACATCGTCATTGGCTCCAGCCACGTCGCCACTGGCTTCAGCCAGTGATTAATCGGTATGAGCGGGAAGAGTTATCATATAACGTTAATTGACAACATTTAATGCCATTTTCACCATTTTTAGTTTGGAAGGTCATAACTGATTATGAGCCCAGGGTTTGAATCGTGCATTCTCCTTCCTACGTCCGAAACCTCGTCTATTGTGAAAAGGTTTTAATAATACCCTTGCTGCGATCAGGTGATAATTACAAATTCATGAACGCTGTTAGAGTCTTCAACATTACAGTCTAATTTATTTAGTAATTGTCTAAAATCAGTTTTATCGTTTTCTGGGAAATTCTCGTGAGAATGAATTGTGATTACTGCTCTATGGCAGCCTCTCGTCTGTGCGATGTTTTGTTTTCACAATATGATGATATATAATAAACATCGCATAGCTTACATTAAAAGTATAACTCGACAAACTTGTTTAAACAGCGTGTTCAATGAAGAAAAATTTAAATGAATTGGTTAACCTACTGATTGATTAACTTTATCAAGTAATTTATTTGCTGATTGAATGTGATTGCTTGATTGATTGATTAACCTATTGATTGATTACCTTTATCAAGTAATTTATTTGCTGATTGAATGTGATTGCTTCATTGATTGATTAACATACTGATTGATTAACTTTATCAAGTAGTTAATTTACTGATGAGTGTGATTGATTGATTAACCTATTGATTGATTACCTTAATCAAGTAATTTATTTGCTGATTGAATGTGATTGTTTGATTGATTGATTAACTTACTGAATGATAAACTTTATCAAGTAGTTTAGTTTATTGACTGATTAAGATTGACTGATTGATTGATTGATTAACGTACTCATTGATAAACTTTAACAAGTAATTTATTGACTGATTAAGATTGATTGATTGATTGATTGATTGATTGACAAGGTGGTCAGTTTGCAATGCCTGGACAGCAGATAATAAGAACCTGTGGGTCTCAGAACACTACCTGGTCCTCCCAGCCTAGTTCATCCCTGCACCTCACCCAGTCTGGCAGTGTGCCAGCAAACTACTACACCACCAGCGTTCTTCAGGACTACTCTCAGGTTCAGGGCTCTGCCATTGGGCCGGGTAACGTCTACGTGCTTCCTGGACAAGGTACTTACTTGTGTTATTTCTTTCTACATGTTACTTAATTTAAATAAAACATTTATCATCAAAAGTATATGGTTTATAAAAACAAGTAGGAGTGTTGCTAGATGATTTAAAGTTACACTCATATGTAGACATTTTTAGATATAAATTTCAATGTAATTTTTGATTAGCTTATAAATTGTTATTGAACTCTCTCTGTAAAGTAGTCTCGAAGACCGATTTCGGCCATGACACTGCTATAAAAGTTTTCATTGTTAATAATAATAATCATAATGATTCAGACTAAACATATCTGCCCGTATCATTCTAAATCTATGATGTGGACATGTTTTCAAACATTTGTACTCTAAAATATACCGACTAGTAACTGCTAAGGGTACTCAGTTGTATCAACTCAATGCTGGGTTGAACTGTAGATTATAATCTAGTCTCGTTTAATTAATGCTGTATTCCACTGTGTCCATTGGCGACATTAAAGAAGACCTGAAGGCTGCTTGATGGAATTAGCATTTATGGGAGAACAGAAGGAAGAAAAAGAATGAACATCGAGGAAATTGAGTAAGAATAGTATAATATTAATAAGAATAGAGTTTTGTGGAGGAACATCATAGAGAAGTCTTTGGCTGGAACCAGCCATAGGTTGATTGCATGACACGTGTTCCACGGCAGATTTTCGTGTCCATAGCGTATTGCCCTGTAAATCCCTAGCGCCAGTGATCTGAATTTCTAAACGAGTCGACCTCGTTAACATCCTCGGTTAGGTAAAGCTGTGTGTAATCAACTGTTTGCTGCTTGTACAGGTCAGATGTTAGGTAAAGCTGTGTGTAATCAACTGTTTACAGGTCAGATGTTAGGTAAAGCTGTGTGTAATCAACTGTTTACAGGTCAGATGTTAGGTAAAGCTGTGTGTAATCAACTGTTTACAGGTCAGATGTTAGGTAAAGCTGTGTGTAATCAACTGTTTACAGGTCAGATGTTAGGTAAAGCTGTGTGTAATCAACTGTTTACAGGTCAGATGTTAGGTAAAGCTGTGTGTAATCAACTGTTTACAGGTCAGATGTTAGGTAAAGCTGTGTGTAATCAACTGTTTGCAGGTCAGATGTTAGGTAAACCTGAGTGTAATCAACTGTTTGCTGCTTGTACAGGCCAGATGTCAGAGCAGCAGCACCTTCCCTACCCTGTGTATCAGCTACAGCAGCAGCAGTTGTCCCAGCAGCAGCACGACCATCTTCAGCAGCAGCAGCAGCTGCAGCAGCAGATGAGCGCAGCTGCTCAGGCGAGCATGCCCGTGCCCTCCTCTAAACCCCCCGCCCCAGTCTTTGTGTCGGTACCCCCCCGCACTCAGAGGCTGGTCCACTCAGAAGCCTACCTCAGGTCGGTGACGTGCTTTTATTTGTTTTTTTCGTGGGTTTCAACTATAGATCTATTGCAGAAACTCTGCGGTTACTAATAACTCTGAGAGAATTCTCAGAGTAAAATTTTTTTTTTCAAAATAATTACACATATTTACAATATTTATTAATTTGTTAAATTTTAAATTTCATCGTTGCTATAAAATGCAAACGATGAAAACAGGCAGTTAATGTATACAAGTACATAAAAACGGCCGCAACTTGAACATTCAATATGTACAAGTTGCCGTATTTCATCGTTGATTTTAAATTAAATGTTTATAGTAATGTCTGTTTAGTATATCCCATATTATAATGCATTACAATGCGAGACAGTACAATAAAGATTTAACGTTCGGTTCCTCACTCAAGGCTACTTTAGGGACGCCCCTATCTTAATGTAGAACTATTGTTCTACGGTACCAAAGCATTCTTTTAAATGCATTATCTTGAGAGAAATCGAGATAAATTAGTCGTACAGTCGTTTAGCCGGAAGCTATAATATATAGTATGCTATATATATATATATATATATATATATATATATATATATATATATATATATATATATCTTTAAATTATATTTGTATACTTATTGATTGATTTCTTATTTAATTGACGGCAGATATATCGAATCGCTGGGCGCCGGATCGCGCACTATCTCGGACTGGGATAAGGGATTTTCCAAGGCCAAACGAGAGACGGTTCAGCCGCCCGATCCTAAGCTGCCCTCTCATTGGTTGGGCAACGGGCCAGGTCGTCATGACAACGCCGTGCAGGCCCTGTGGGCTCTTCATGATCTGATGCTGAAAGATGCGCTCAGTCTATCTAGCTGATCACCCACTAGAGGCACTGAAAGATGCGCTCAGTCTATCTAGCTGATCACCCACTAGAGGCACTGGCTCGTATTTATCATCATGGAAATCTTTGACAATAGGCCTAATATTGAAACATTGAACTATGTTACTCTCTGTAAGTCTGACTCAGTAGTTTAACCTTAGACTTTGTGTTTAGAGTCGTATCGTTACCCACTAGGCCACGTTGTGAACGTAGGAAAGTAATGCAGAGGAGCCTGGAAGTATAAGCTAAAAAAGTTAATGTTCGTGTCAATTTCCTCACTCGAAAGCGATGTCAATGACTGGCGAGCCCAGTATTTGAACCCTGCACATACTGATCAGCGGTCGAGTATCTTACCGACATAGAAGTGTGCTTAGAGCTGCGGAGTGTCAAGAGTGACGGATGAATTTATTGAATCAATCAATCAATAAGAATTTAACGTCTGGTGCGACGTCCAGATTCTTCATTTTAGTGACTCAGTAACTGTTACGGCCGCATAATGCAAAGTTAGCGAGCTGGTGTTGACTTGTTCCCATAGATCTTCAGTGTTTAGTTTGCTTCTATTAAAATACAGTATTGACTTGCGAGATTGAGTTTTATCTGTAATTAATTAAGGTAATTAATAATATAATTCATCATCATCATCAGTTCCTTGAGTTCTGTACAGAACATAGGGCGGCAATATTCCTCCATTCGTGTCTATCATCAGCAATCTTCACAGCGTCTTGCCATTAAATGTTTAATGCTCTCAAATAATACAATTACTACTATTATAACTGAAGTGTTCATCTTTGTTAATTTGTCGAGATAGACTGGTCACGTGACGCTTGTGCATGTAAAATAGTTTCATCATTGTATAGCACACGCTACTCATTTAAATCTAAATGCATCTGCGTGATGGTAATTCCTTACGCTATTGCATCATTAATTTACGATTATGAGGTTTTAGCATAGACCGCTCTACATGTGTAAAGCTTGAGAACAGGTTAACTTTAAATGCTTCAACTAATGCAGACATTGTACGATACGGAAAAAGAATAAAAATCCAACTCAAAGAGCTTTGGTACTTTGGAGTGGCGATCATGCCTATCTTAATACTTAAAACTCATAACCTTGTAGTAAATCAAGTTTTGTTAACCAGTTGATAGAGTAATATACATGTATATATATATATATATATATATATATATATATATATATATATATATATATATATATATATATACATGTATATATATATGCTTTGTACAGCATATATACATGTATATATATATATATATATATATATATATATATGCTTTGTACTACATATATATATGTATATATATATATACATATATATACATGTATATATATATGCTTTGTACTACATATATACATGTATATATATATATACATGTATATATATATATATACATATATATACATGTATATATATATATATATGCTTTGTACTACATATATGCATGTATATATATATATATATATATATATATATATATATATATATATATATATATATATATATATATATGCTTTGTACTACATATATACATGTATATATATATATATATGTATATATATATATATATATATATATATATACACATGTATATATATATATGCTTTGTACTACATATATACATGTATATAAATATATATATATATATATATATATATATATATATATATATATACATGTATATATATATATATATGCTTTGTACTACATATATACATGTGTGTATATATATATATATATATATATATATATATATATATACATGTATATATATATATGCTTTGTACTACATATATACATGTATATATATACATGTATATATATATATACATGTATATATATATATATATATATATGCTTTGTACTACATATATATATATATGCTTTGTACTACATATATATATATATATATATATATATATATATATATATATATATATATGCTTTGTACTACATATATATATATATATATATATATATATATACATGCTTTGTACTACATATATATATATATATATATATATTATATATATCTATATATATATATATACAGTATATATATATATATATATATATATATATATATAATATATGTAGTACAAAGCATATGATTCACAAGCGCTGCTTGTATTCTAATGTGATCAAACATATGATATCTTATGACTTGAGTATCGTCTCTATGGTATAATCGGCATATCTTCTAGATTTGTGCGCAATTGGTTTTTCTTCGTCTATCTCTGAACATTTGCTTCCATCTAGACGCTCAACCGATGTCGCACCGCTCTCTACACGGTTTGAAGTATCTCCACTGTCAACCCAACAACATCTAGACTGACTAACACACGAGTTGTCTAAACATCTGCAGTTCTCTGAGAATTTATCGCTTTGTCTTACCGCGTTCGATTTATTAAGTTTTGTAATTTGTGAGAAGAACGCGTTAGTAGCGTTAAAATCAGTCTCTGTGCAATTCGTGCTAACTCTTCTTTCGTAAAACGAGGCTTCGCTACCATACAGCGTGTCTTTGTAGGCGGCTCCGATGAAACAATTGGATTGTGCCCTGTTTGAATTAACCGCACTGAACTGGTAGGAGTTTAGTCCACCGTCTCCTGATTTTATTATGATTCTGTTGTCTCGGTATCCCGTTCCTTGCGGAGTAAAGTGAGCACGTGAAGCGGTTCCTTTTCGGTGCCGATCCGTGTTAGTGGATTTACTACCGACTGTCCCGCTGTTTCGCAGGATTCTGTTGATAGAACTGACGCTGGGAATCGAACTGTCGTCACAGATCTCTCGTGCTAAGAGCTCGTCACGGATTTCCCAGGCGAATATGGATGGATTGTCTTCCTTCAACTTGAGTATCTTCTGCACTATGAACGGAGTGGCAACCTGTGAGAGAAATTAGAAAGTAGAGAAGCTGTAGAGCTGATGTTAACGTCAATTTCATCTCTCGAAAGCGATGTCAGTAACGGGCGAGCCCAGGATTTGAATTTCGCATGTACTGATCTGGGATTGGGTATTTTGACGACATCGCCTCCGGCTCCAACCAGAAAAATGGAGTGATGTCTATGACGCGTGAAAACAGTATCTGAGTCCATGGGATTAGCACATGGCAGGATTAGCACATGGCAGAAAAGTGCAGAAAGAAAAAGAGAGAGAAAATTTAAACATTTAACTGCGCATTATCAAAGTAAAAACATTCATTATAGCTTAGACAACTTGACAGCTATTCGCTAGCTACAGGACTATCAGGAATTTCCTATCATGATAACCGATAAGCGCAGTAGCTATCAGGCATTTCCTATCATGATAACTGATAAGCGCAATAGCTATCAGGGATTTCCTATCATGGTAACTGATAAGCGCCGTAGCTATCAGGCAATTCCTATCATGATAACTGATAAGCGCAGTAGCTATCAGGGATTTCCTATCATGATAACTAATAAGCGCAGTAGATCTAGAAGACGTCGAACCCGAGACTTGGAGACGTTGAGGTTGTTGGGAGAGGCACCGGGCTGGATGGAGCCGGTCTCGTAGAACCTCGTCAAGATCTTGCTGACACAGCCATGGGAGACGAGCAGCTGTCTGGAGATGTCGCAGGGTCGAACACCGAGCATAGCCAGCTCCACAATCCTCCTTCTTACCTGATCAGGTAGAGGTCGTCCGTTGACGAACACCCCTCCCAGCTGATTCACTCCGGTCTGACCTGAGCGTAGTCCAATCAAATCATTGATTTGTGTGACTGTAGGCTTACTTTTTTACACACAACTGAGGCAGAGATTAATGCCGGTAACTGTTGATGATGCAAATGCAGATAGCCCATTCAAATGATTGACGTGTATGTGTTTGCTTCTTGTAATAACATATAAATCTCATCTTTTGTTTCTTAGTTAATAAATGTATTAAGAAATAGGAAGAAGAGTTGGATTGGACACATTTTAAGGGGGGAAAGTATACTAAAAGAGGTCATAGAAAGTAGAATGGAAGGAAATAGAGGCAGAGGCAGGCCGAGATTCGGAATGTTAGATGATTTAAAGTTCCATCAATATGTGGACATGAAGAGGAAAGCGAAATACAGAGAAGAGTGGAGGCGATATATGCTATGGACTTCCCAGTAGGTAGTGCACTAAGAGAGAGAGAAAGAGAGATAATAACTTATACACGAACAATTTAAGCAGAAATTAATGACGGTAGGACTATAACTGATGGTAATTACGATGATGATGATGATGATGATGATGATGAAGAATTGTATTGGATGTTTATTATTGTTTTTGAAATTGTATTTTTACTGTATTAGAATGAAAATAACAGTTGCTGTCACAGAAATGGTTTCCCCACTGATTGCCTGTGCATCGTGATAGCGCTGGTTCTCCTGCCTAATTGATCCGATTGATTTATTCATCCGATTCATTAATTAATTATTTTTAAATAAATAAATAAATAAATAAATTGATTAATTCATTCGATTCATTAATTCATGTGATGCCCAATTCATTCTGAGGTAATAGAATTGATGGGGCCCGGAATATTGTAAGCAATGGATAAGATATAAAGCTGATAGGGATTTCTGCATTTATTGTTTTACTATAATAATAGTCCTAATAATAATAATTATTATTATTTATATTATTAGTGTTAATGTTGTTGTTATTGCTGTTGTTTTTTGTTATTGTTTTTATTCTAACGGGTGTAAAGATCGAACCCGGGGTTTAGACAAAACGAAGCAAGCAAACCGTGATGAATCGCCGCCTGGCTACTCAAGGTTATCCAGCTGCTTAAAATCAAGAATTGCTGAAGCATACTACTTATAATCTTCGCAAAGTCATTGTAAGCCTTTGCCAGAGAAAAGAGGCTTGCTCTGCGATAAGTCTATCTATGCCATTATGGAAGTCAACTCCATCGAGATTCATGATGTATTATGTACAGGGTTATTATTATCATTATTATTATTATTATTAGATATTATTATTATTATTGTTGTTGTTGTTTTGGTTATTATTATTATTATTATTATTAAAAGGGATTAAATGGAAGGAGGTTTAGGCGCTCTTAATATTCTGACAAAATTTAATATTTACTAATAAAAGCATAGTTACCTGTGTGTGGCATATTGAAACGAACCCGATCTCCAAAACTTTAGACAGACCCGGTCTTCTATAACAGTGAAATTAATAATTTTTTACTGATTACATATATATTTAAACTTCCTTATTGACATCAGATAGTCTGTATATAAAATATATATTTACGTATATATGTAATATTGATTCTAAAAAACTGTAAAGCTACGTTTAACGTCTGTTTCCGTATCACGTGAAATACTGTAAGAGACGGTACGATTGGGATTCGAACCGATGGCCTAATATTTTTCATGCAACCGTACCGTCCATTCGGCCATCCAACAGGTATAATTACTTACTGTGTAGCTTAGGCCTAAGCTTTATTGTTTTACTAAATGTATTACTGTAACATAGCTAGTGCAGCCTATGTACATATCTCTCTAGTGTTATGCCAAGTGGCAGGTCCAAGGTTTATATTCATACTCAGAGCGTGATTTCACGCTCCATCAAAGACACTCCATACGTCAACCAGTTAAGCACTTCCCAAAGGTCTTATCCATACCTTATATAGCCTATAGCTTTGGAAAAATATTTTTTCTGAGATTGGTTTCTCGTTGACCTCCTCAGTCTTTGCTTAGTCACCTCTTACTAAATGTGCAGTTAACGATCTGTGTATTTTTCCGTGTCCCAGACACAGCACGAGAACTACGTACATGTATCGTCTATTTTACAATAGCTTCGTATCAGTGTGTCTTAACATTTTGAATTCATCTTATTTTAATAACAATCTAAATAAATTTACTGAACAGTTAATAGGATTATTTTGAACCTACCGTATAGATCTTAATATCTCACTGCCCATATAAAGCAATAAAATATGGATTTGGTTTACCGGATTTATTAGATCCGTCGAGTCCGGAATTCCGCAGTCCGGATTGACCAATAGGAAAGCTCCAGGAAATCCTGGGCGAGAAGTTACAGGCAGAACTTGCTCTGATTGGTTAACTTTAACGTAAATGGGTGGGGCTAGCTAGAGAATAACAAAGCATCTAGAAATTATTCATTAGATGGCATGCAATTGTTCATTAAATTTACTATCATTTGGAAACCATGCCTTCCAAATACTTTGAAAGCATCGTTTTATTAACAGATATATCACATTGAATATGATGTGATAATGCACTTTACAGAGTGTGGACTCGAGAGAAAATGCAAAACCTCTTACTCTGAACCTCTAATTCTACTACCAGACTCTAAATTGAGGTGAGCACTACATTGAGAAATCCATGCAGCATATTTATTTTATTAGGAGACCTTGCCTTCCATCTACATCTGCTCTCTTTAGTTTTATATTTGCTAACTATTGATTTAATTCACTCTGATTTTTGTTATCTTAGTAGTCTAAATAGACTATCTTCTGCATTAACTTTATTTTGACTATGTTTTCGATAATATGTCTATAGGTAGACCGTTACCTTCTTTATATTGACAGTAATTAAGATGAGCTGGTATCATAGGGTCTACAGTATTCTATAGCATAGTAACCAATTAGTAAATGAGTTTCTTGTTATTGCTTGCTACTGCTGACTATATTACCTCACAGGGCTTAGGCTTTTTGCGGTAACCTTCGTTTTCTTGATCATTTGCTTATTTGCTAGTTAAGAATGATTAAATGTTATATTATTCTGACTATATAAAAAACTAAGAAAAGTTTGAACGCCACAAAATAATATTATTAAAGATATTTTAAGATGTGAACTGCACGTGTCATAATAGGCGACTAAGCAATAATGGAGGAGACAACAGACAGCCACATCACAAGTCCTAATTTTTCCTAAGGTACATAAAGTATATTTAGAAGTCAAGAAACATAGCCTTGTATGAAAAGCTTAACTAGTTTACCTTGGGAGTGCTCTTTATGAAGCGTGAAAGCACACTCTGTGTATGAAACTATGAATATGTACTTTGGATTTGCTACTTAGCGGTCCAAAATTGAGCGAGAGAGAAAGTTAGATTAGATAATAATTTGAGTAGAAGTGTTTTATTTAGAAATTTAGTTTCAAGTTTGGCTAATGTTTTAGCAAAAATTATTTACACAAATTAAATTGCTAACGAAGTTTTTCTGCATTGCCATCGTTGCTCATATTCTTTTGAATGAGAATTTTGAGGATTCTAAGATGAATCTCAACGTTAGACTGTGTATAACTTTAAGCAAAATGGAGGAATGTCTAAATAGCGCAATGGGTAACGTCATGAAGTTTTAAATGACAGATCCTGAGGTGATTTGAATCCTCGTGGGTTCGAATCCCGGTCGCGCTGATCTGAGAGTAAAATCTCGGACATTCACTGGACGTAAAATGGTCTAAATTGCCTAACGGATTAAACATGTGGTTTTAAAAGTGATAGATATCAACATAGCTGATTATTCACTATAATGCGTGTTTACTTTAAGCTTTAACTGAAGCGAATCAAATATAGTTATATACCCTGACAGAAGCATATACTACGATAGCATTAAGATGCTCATCATAAGGCTACACTTTGACTACAGTCCGCTGTTACCTTCCTCCACCTACCTTCGGATTGGTACTATAGTGTTTAATGTTGTCATGGACGACAGTAGCACTCTAATTACGTTGTTGTTGTTGTCTTCCGAATCCGACAACACGAGCTCCTGAATCAGCTAAGCGATAAACGACCAGGCGTTCTCCACTACAACACAACGAGTTCATTAAATATTGAGCCGTGCGCGAGGAACCATACGACGTAGCTTTCCTGTGCAGGAAGTATGTGCCACAGGTTAACACAGCGCGCAGGTGATTTCCTTTGATAACGCGTTACAGTTGAATAGCGGCAGCGCGGAACATCTGCACGCGGCAGAGCGACGAGACGGCGTTGATCGCAGGGAAATCGCTTAGCGAAGTGTCGTGCCTCGTCAGCGAGACGTGCGGATGGATCGAGAAAGCTTTGCAGAACCGCTTTGCACGGACTCTAAAGCACGCAAGAGCCGGAAGTGATAGATTCCTATGGATTCAAGGCTGGCCTGTTTAATGGTTTATGGAAAGGAAACGAGGAGTACATGATGAATAACTGTAATGCATTTCTGGATTATCTTCATGGAAATGAATAGTTATTGGAGCTAAGTTATAGTTATAGGAAAGACGAATCCGTTATCATCCTGATATGTGGGATCCCATGTTAAAAACTCATTCTACGTAAAATTTACCCAATTCTGTCTCTATGCGGTTCAAATCTATACTAAAATGTTGCCAAAGTATTTATAATAGTTTCGAAGACCGGTCACCAGCCATGACACTGCTATAGAAATAGTTCTTTAAGGTACGAAACCGGCACTCATTCAATTCAACATTCAATTCATCAATCAATTCATCACTCAATGCATATTTCAATTCATCGTTCAATTCATCATTCAGTCAATCATTCAAAATTCATCATTCAATTCATCATTCAATCATTCAATTCATCATTCAGTTCATCATTCAATTCATCATTCAATTCATTATTTAATTCATCCTTCAATTCATCATTTAATTCATCATTCAATTCATCTATCAATTCATCATTTAATTCATAATTCAGTTCATCATTCAATTCATCTTTCAATTCATTATTTAATTCATCCTTCAATTCATCATTTAATTCATCATTCAATTCATCTTTCAATTCATCATTTAATTCATCATTCAGTTCATCATACAATATAGCGATTTAGATGCTGAACTAGCTTCCATTTGTTATACTTGATTGGCATTTTTATATAATTTCAACAAATGTTAAACATTTCAACAACTAAACTAATAATAATAATAAATGCAAAATTAAATAAAAATCATAAACAGATAAAACGAGAG
The DNA here is from genome assembly GCA_905160935.1 of Enchytraeus crypticus. Classification (NCBI taxonomy): domain Eukaryota; kingdom Metazoa; phylum Annelida; class Clitellata; order Enchytraeida; family Enchytraeidae; genus Enchytraeus; species Enchytraeus crypticus. The sequence continues at coordinate 1,638,803 of CAJHZI010000495.1, read as the reverse complement.
AGTGCGCGTCTAACATAATTACAACTATTTTAGCCGATATCGCTAGTTTAGATAACTGGATGTTTGTCTCAGATTTTACGCTATTATTATGTTATAATCTATTACAAGTGTACGGGTGGATCTGAAGAGATTGTGAAGATGGAAGGGAGGGGTACTAGAGAGTGGACAGAGGGCACCAGGGGATGCCGGTGTAATATCATTATTGTTGTTGAGCAGGTGCTATTCTGTGCGCATGACAAAGATCTCTCGCTAGTGTGGCGGTGAAATCTCTGCGGAGTACTTTCTGTTCCCTGTGGTCACGTGAACAGAGCTGTCGTGAGTGTTATGGGTTAGTACCTAGTGTAGAGCAGATTGAGGTTTAGTATTCTAGTTTAGAGCAGGTTTAGGCTTAGTTCTCTAGTGTAGAGTAGCTTTAGACTTAGTTTCCTATCACGAATAGCAACTTTAGGCTTAGTATCCTAGTGTAGAGCGACTTTAGGCTTAGTTCCCTAGCGTAGAGCAGCTTTAGGCTTAGTTCCCTTGTATAGAGCAGCTTTAGGCTTAGTTCCCTAATGTAGAGTAGCTTTTGGCTTAGTACCCTAGTGTAGAGCAGCTTTAGGCTTAGTACACTAGTGTAGAGTAGCTTTAGGCTTAGTTACCTAGCGTACAGTAGCTTTAGGCTTAGTACCCTAGTGTAGAGCAGCTTTAGGCTTAGTTATCTAATGTAGAACAGATTTAGGGTTAGTCTCCTAGTGTAGAGCAGATTTAGGCTTAGTTACCTAGTGTACAGCAGCTTTAAACTGTAGGCTTTTCATTTAAAAGAAGCCTTTAAATAAACAGTACGAACAGGAAAGCTATTGCAATGTTATGTAATATAAAAAATTAACTACTTATGGCATTCTACAAGAATATTACTTCAAAATCCGAAGGGCAATGGAACGTTGCACGGCTTTCAAAAGGTTGCAACAAGATTATCTTCAAAACTTTTTAATTTATACAACACTAAATTGATGGTCACTAGCTTCGCAATATACTGTCTACGACTCCGTAAGAAGATATGCTAGTATTTGTTTATATAATAAGCTAATAATCTATCAATCAATGAAGTACGTTCAGCAATTAAATTTAAATAGTCTATCAAGCAATTCAATAAATCTATCAGTAAATGCAATTAGTCGATCAATCAAATTGCAATCACCGAGACATTCAATCAGTCCATCCGTGCATTTACGACGTTTACCATTTTATTTCTAACAGACAATAAAATCGTTTACCGCCCTTTTCTAGACTAACATAGACACTATCTCCATCACGTATACACAACTCTTCTATGCACCGGGCAAGGCTTTCTTTCTGCTGGCAGCTTATTCTCAGAATGTTGGCTAACGAGTAGAGTGTTTCTCGTATAATCCAAAGGTCTAGCGTTCAATCCCTTTTGAAGACTAGCAATGTCGTTTAGAGAATCATATCCACATAGAAGCATGCATCTCCTAGCTGCAGACTCGTCTAAATCACTAAAATTATTCTGTTCGTTGAATTTATTTAAATTCATTTCACTTAGCGTAGCTATATTTTCTGCCTGAGACCAGTCATTTGGAAGAGTATAGTCAGATTTATCGGACGACTGGACCGGTAGAATGGTTGATCGTAGATAATGACATCGGGCACACAGGGATTGGTATTGTGCCTGACACTTGAGCCGACCAAGATGATATCTATCTCCATCGCTGGACGGTAACGAATTTCTTCTAATTGTGTGTAGCACATCAGAGGGCGTTCTTTGTGTATATGCTAGCTCTTCTGCGAATCTTTTATCTCCAGAATTCTCATAAGCATTGACATACGCCAGCTGCTTGGCTAGGAGAGTTTCTTCATATTTGGGCAGTATGTGACTTCTAATAGTGTCCTGTCGTTTTATGGAGTCCAATCTTCGATCTGGTTTCGATTCATCTCTGGAAAATGTCGCTGTAAGTTTTCCACAAGCCGGTGGTGTCCTAACAGTAACTTCTGGAGCAGCACGGAGTGGTTTCGTAGTAGATCGTAATAAAGATTGCTGCTGACCTCTCACAGCAGGGTAATCTAGTTCATTACGATATTTACTAGACGATTCATCGCTATAACTGGCGTCATCTTGCGATTTCCCATTTTTAACATTTCTTTGTTTTTCGACAGATGTCACCGCAGGTATATCGGCCTTACGAACCAATCGTCGACAGCAGCGCCTCTGGCGAATGGAGCAAACAATACAAGAAGAAATGAGCAGAGCCGTGCCCAGAGTGAATAGGATAGGACCAACGAGTCGCACCTGATACACGATGTCGTTAGTAGGAGGCGTAACCCACCCAGCGATCATAAGGCAGAACCCGGCTGTCATCAGCATCAGCCCCGTGAACGCCACGCTGAACATTCGACAGCGCCTCAGTGAGTGTATGACTGCATTATCGCTCGATGAGTCATCAGATTCTACTTCCTCCTTAGACGCCATCTTTAAAATCCTCGCCAGAAGATTGGATCAGAATTAAACCGAAAGTACGTAGTTTGACTGTTGAGGTTGGCTACTGATGAAGAAATAGACTGGCTATCGTGGTTCTATGGCATATTTCATATTTATTTCATTTTTTCATACGCATATCACAATTAGCATACACAATATGCAATTAGAGAGCACGAACGGAAAAAAGGCCCACAAGTGGCACTTACATATTCAGAATTTACTAGCAACGTACAGTGTTACCAGCTAAAAGTCTGCTAGCCAAAACGTACTAATATAAAATATATTGTGATGACAGTTACTATACAGTTGGAGACATTTAAATCAATCGTAACTGTATGCAAGATAGAAATAAAAAATGATAATCTTAAAATTAAAGTAAAAGCTTTGGAAGCATTAATTCTGTTAATATAGACTTTATTTCACCAAAATGTGGCGTATAGTATAAATAGAGTTTCAATGAATAAAATACGAATTTAGGAAGAGTTCGACTGCGAAATGCTTTGTTTGTTATCGGTAGTCCTCTTAAATTCTTAGAACAAATTATGCATAAGTTCTTTAGATATTGCAATTTAAAAAACATCCTGCATTGGAGGTGGTTATAGAGAAACTTTAAGGTCATACACTGACATACAGCCGTTTATACACCATCTAATAGAGTACCTGCTGAAGGGATAACCTGCAGCAATGCCAGTGAGCGCAATTGTCGACCTTAAGGCACAGTGAAAAACCTTACAAAACACTGACTATTACTGACTAGCCTTACATCAGAGTGGTCAACATTACATCTCACTGATCAACCTTACAAAACCGTGACAAAGCCTATATCATACTGATATAGCATAAATCATAGTGATAAAACTTACAAACATTGATATGCATAGTGATCAGCATTACAAATTATACTCGCTGTAAGAGTGCAAATTAATACCAGTGTTAGACATTTCAAGCAATCCTAAACCTTACGTCATAATATTATCATCAATCATCATCGTGATTCATCTCCTTCTTTCCTTTTAATCCAAGTTTATCTACGATCGGTATTAGAAAATTTTATAGCAATTTCTGGAGCTTTGACGATTATCAACAGAGTGCCTTTTTGCCGTTGGTTTGGGTCTTAGTGCTTTAAATTTTGTCGCCTTTTACGACATGTGCAGTTCACGGCTGGTTTATATTCTTACGCGACCCGGACACAACACGAAAAAGAATCCTAAATCTTACATAGATTATAAATATATAAAGCAATCTTAATTATGACTTAATTATTTTAAAAGTAAATTTAGTATTTATTCACACTAATGACGATAAATATGTTGGTATATTTGACTGACAATGGTGCAGTATTGAGTTAACAATTTTTTAAAATGTAACGCACCCTGGAACAGTGCACGGTTTGAGCCAGTGGCGATATCGGTAAGATACTCGATCGAGGATCAGAATATGCGGAGTTCAAATCCTGGGCTCACCCGTCACTGACATCGCTTTCGAGTGAGGAAACTGACGTTAACTTAAAGTACATGGTAAAGTTTAGCTTCAAGTACATGGTAAAGCTTTACAAACTTGTACTTGAAGCTAAACACTGACTTTTAAATACTATAATAGGCCTACTAAGAATTTAAACAAAATTCGTCTACTATAAACTATGCCAGCATAATGACTAAATACTCTGTTTCAATGCCGGCATGAAAATATCAATCGGATACTCTGTTCTCTTTCATGAGCAAGTGATGTGGACATAACCAACCCGTAGAACGTTGAGGTGGTAAAGTCACTATAGTCTATGACCAAGTGAACTTTAAGAAAATTCGTTTTAATTTCTATTTCTATTTATTTTCAGCGTATCAGCATGTATGGTTCCTGTGGGATGGCTATAGAGTTGAATTATTTGGCTCATATGCAAATCTGGGATGAATCTGAATTATGGATTAAATTCGAATCTATAACATTCGAATCTGAAATCTGGATTAAATTATACTTTAGAGACCGACATACTTTATACTTTAAATGCATAGGCCTACTTGTCGCCACGTTGTAGGCGTGGGAGCAATTATTTAATTATTTTCACCCGAATATAAATTTTTCGGCCTGAAATGTTAAAAAGATAAATTATACCTACTATTCTCAACCTGAAGGGGCTATGAAAATATTTAAGAAGAGGGCGACTAAGCCCTCTATCCTTCCCTAGCAACGGGTCTGTGACCGTCTGTCTGCAGTTTGTGATGAGATAAGCAGAGATAATTAGTGTGCCTCCTACCCACTCATTTAAATGGACCCGACAAAGAACACTACAGAAAAATCGAGAATTTAGTTAACTACCGACTTCTCGCAAAAGGATGACCACTTCAGATATGTCTGACTGATCGTGTTTAGATGTGTCACTTTGTATGGCCATGCATAGTGAGGTGTCAAATAGTAAACACTGCTATCGATCCAAACACTCGATATTTAATGATCGACGGCACACATTTATCAATTAAATTTAAGCTAGAGGCGATCAAAAGCTAGCATTTGTCGAATCTCGAGGATGTATATGAAATTTGATATAGGCTCAATCAGAGTAGGCCTAGATATTTTGTAAGATAATTATGCCATGTTGTTTATTGCAGAAACTAGTGAAAAAATCGATAGATTTTCGCCTACTGTAGCAGTAGATTGAACTTAGAAGCAGGGTTCAAATCCTGAGCTATCCATCGATTAATCTTATTCAAAAAGATAAAACTTCTTTTAAATTTGCGTTAGATTCACAAACGGCCGATCTCTCACCCATACACTGGCAGCTTAGCTGTAAAAAGCTTTGAAACTGATGTTAACGTCAATTTCATCTCCCGAATGCGATATCAACGAGCCTAGGGTTTGAACCCCGCACATATTGATCCGCTATCGGATATCTTACCGACATCGCAGCAACGTCAGTTAGCGAGGGTAGATGGTAGATATAGGTGAGCAGCCTGCTATAGTCGCATACGTACTATTCTTGATCGAGTCAGTTTTATTAGTACTTCATATATTTTCTTTTTTAAGTTTGTCCATTATCAATGTACGTATAAGTATTACCGTTGCTGCATACACCTACTGAGCTTCGCTTTACTGTGAAAGGTGATCGATATTAAAACTTTAACCAGAAGACGTTTTACGCGTAGCATTAGAGTTGCGTAGAGTAAGAACTAGCCACATACATGGTCAGGGTTTGAATGCTATTTCTATGATGCATCTATCTCTACCACGATAGATGCTATGGAATGGAATTTACCAAATTCAGATTACATTCCCAATAAATGTGCATGGGACAGTCCATCAGTCATCTACACCGGTTTTACTAAATTAAGTACACACAGGCCTAATACCACTGTCCTCTAAACTTTAAATCCTATGTCTAAACCAGTATCAAAAATCAAAACGTAAATGAAGCTAATTTGCTTACAAAATATGTTCCAATATGCTAGAAGTAATTATTCAGTTGTGTTTTTATTTTTAATATCACACACATTAATTCTCTCTCTCTCTCTCTCTCTCTAGTGTTCTGCCAAGCGGCAGGTCAAAGGTACATATTCCTACTCACACGCTGCTTTTCACGTGCAATAATGGGTACACTATCGATTAATGAATTAATCCCTTTGCAAATGGCCTTATCCACATCTTAATGCAGTCTATAGCTTGGGAATAATAATTTTAACACGAGCTAATTAATAAGGCTTAGTCACGCCTAAGAAAAATTTCAGACATAGAAGTTGTATCAGTCAAAATGTCAAAACTAACGTAATTATAGTACAAAATATAAACAAAAAAACTTACCTAAAATGGAAAATGTAGCCATAAGAGTGCTTACTTGAAAAATTAGATTCATATCCTAATCATTAGGACTATTTATTTTATTTTCATAATTTTTGTATGTCCAGTTTTAGTTATGTCCATATCTTATATTTTCTTAGCTACAATTATGATAAATAAACAAAATGAAAATATATAAAGTTTTGAATTAAGTTTATCTTTTGGAGGAAATGAAAATCAAGGATGTGCAAAAATTGTAAATCGATTTCATAAACTTTAAAATATTAAACGTTTGTCATATTTCAATTATAAATGTTAGAGGTGGAAATTTAGAAGTTATTATAATCAAAAAGACTGCGTACAGTTAGCAAAGAAAAAACAAATGAAAATACTAAGGCAGAGAAAACCAACTCTGAATCCATCTCTCTTCAAGATAAATATTACTTTCATGCAAGGCATTCACTTTACTTTGGGATGAATTTATTGTTCCATGCAGTTTTCACCTTTGAAAACTGGTGTAAAACAAAAACAACAATCCGGACCTGCTACATAGCAGCAAGATGGAAAACGCAGTCAAAACCACTGAAAATACTTCATTTTATCATTATCTTGAATCATTTTAACATTTTCACAAAGAGTAATTAACCAATTAATTATATAATTATTAGTATATTACCTTCACAGTATGCCTCATTTAATTACATATTCTATTAATGAAGACATTTTAAAATTATTCTCTTTTTTAATTTATACAACTCTGACATATTTAAAGGAGTCACTATAAGAATTTATCACGTCCTGTCTATAATTCAATGATGCTCATCATGGCTCGGTTTTCCATATTTCTTTTCCCAGCGTTCGATGAACTCCAGTTTTCGTTTCTCACGTCTGGCAAAGTATTCAGGATACTGCGCTCTCTCCAGGGGGTGCCACATGTCGAGCATCTGAAAAGATCGTAACATCATTAGAGCGCGGAGAAGAAATATGGCTGAACGGTTAGAGCGTTAGTCTCAGAAAGAAGGGACCTGGCTTCAAAGCCCAGGCCAGTCACAACTAATGAATATCCCCTAGAAGAGGCCTTGAAGGTTAACAAGTACCTTTAACAAGTACCTAATAAATGATCATTCAGCGTAAAATCTTGAGAGGCAGTATCAGAGCCATAATATCAACTTTTAACACCCGGTGTAAAAGCAGAGAGCCTCAAATCGAAATGCTTTAGTAAAAGGAATGTGTTAAATCATGACAACCAGGGTAAGTAATTTTATATTACATAGCAGATTAATAGCATAATAATAGCTAAACAATATGAAGAGATATCATCCGTACTTGACCTTGTAGTAAATAATTATGCTTCATTTTTTAGTGAATACCAAAATTTCTGATCAGTAGTTAACCATCCCCAGAGGAGTAAGTTATCAGCATTTTATGGCAAGCTAAGTAAATTCCAGCATAAGAATACCCGTGTTGTGTATGGGCCGCTATAGAATAAACGAACTGTAAACTGTAAACTGTATGTATTGCAAAAGGCTACTGAGCAAGAAATGAGGAAAGAAAAAGGAAAACCGCTTCAGAAACTGTATTATTCTAAAGCTACAGACTACATTAAGGTATGAAGCATAGCCTTCCTAAGAATAGATTAACTCATTAATCGATGTATTGCTCTTTATGGAATGCAAAAAAAGAAGAATTAAGTAGAAATATGTATGTTGGATCTACCACTTGGAAAAACAAAACTAGTAAACTTCATTAGAGTAATTTCATCCTTTTCATTAAATAATTTCTTGAAGAGGCAATATATAACAATTATTTTTTAAACAGCACTAACCCAATCAGGTAGAGGTGGTTCACGTCCAAAGCCAATTCCTCCTGGTGAGTTAGGAACTGTGTGCAAATAACCAATCATTACTACTATATCCAGCAAAACAAAATAATAATATTTAGAAAACAATTAGTATTCAAGATAGGTTTGACCAGCAATTAATCCTCAAAATCCTTATGATGGAGACAATAAAATCACTATTGAATTAATAATTATAATAATAATAATAATAAAGGTTTAACGTCCATTTTGTCATCCAGGGATGATGTCAGGGACGTCATATAATAATTAATGAAGTTTGAATTTCACCTGAGGGTAAAGCCATAATACTCAATAAATACTAACTTATATTTCATAAGGACTGAGAAAAAATTAAAATACTTAACCAAGTTTAAGCAATTGTAAGCTGACGTAATGTTTAGGGGAATATATTACTTAAATTACATAGGTAGAAATCTCAAAAGAAAGGAACTACTTAGTATTATATGAGAGAGTGCTTGTTAATCAAACATGTCACATATTAGTTTAAACATCACATCTTCATCATCTTACCTAGAATCCAACAGATTAATTAGTGATACAAGGTACAGTGCAGAGAAATCTTCTACTCTAAATGTATTAAATATTAAATAGCGTACATTGCACACATGACAAAAATTACATTTCTAAAAGAGCACTAAGGATTTCTGGGGGGAGGGGGGGTGGACTGCACTTGTAGTAGTACGTTCCACTCGAGATGTACTTTAGCCTTTAGATGAGGAACCAGACGCCATACCCTCATAGTATTATACTGCATAAAATCATCATTATAATGTTACATATTTATTAGCTGAGTGTATGTAGTAAGAATAAAGTATTATGGATGCGATGTCTTACATTTCATTGGCTGAGGATGGGCATTGAGAAAGAGTTCCTCCTCTCCTTTCTCCAACAGCTGCTTAGCTTTGATCATGTCCTTCTCATTCTTGGACTCATCGAAACGTGCCCTCAACAGCACAGCGTGATATCTGTATAAGTGCCTAAATAAACAATTGAAACAGCTATTTATTAAATGTCGTTATTCACGATATATATGTATTTGGACAAAACTCAAGGCACAATGTCAGTTATCCACACCCAATTTAGTTCTTTAAAATGATAGCAACTTTAAAATATTGCACTATACGATCAGAACTGTCATCGGACGGTCTTCATACTACTAGCAAAAATCCAATTAACAAGTAAAAGCACAGATTTCTATATTTAAATCATGATTAGGATTTACCTCGTGATGTTGTTAATATCTCTACCGGGTCAGCACCTCTTAAATATAATATTTACTAATTAGTGTCAAATTGGTCTATGTATAAGTTTAATACAAAAATCTCACTGGCAAGAGTTAAGAACGGACTTATATTGTTTGCAAAGGCTATGTGTGGAGATATGCAAAAGGTTGTCTCTGCATATATAATCACTTGTTTTAACATAATTAGCATACTTCAAATAACATCACATTCGACGGCAAGTATTTTTACCAAAATTTCCTTTCAAGTAACAGACATAAACCAAATTACTAACGTTAATATAAATTCTTTTAATTTTTCATTAGCCTTTTGCATAGTTTAATAGATCTGCAGGTTCATATCTACCTCTAGCACCAATTAATGGATTCTAGAACAAATACAATAATATCCAACAAGCTCAGGAGCGCAGAGTTCGAATCTAATACCGAAAACAATTGTCACGGTGTTACTCCTAAATTGAAATTTTGATAAGAAACCGATTTGTCCTTCAGAGAAAATTCAGTAAAAGTCTATAATAGGTCTGACAGCAAAATAATTTACACAAAAGCGCAGAAAAATAATGAGATAGTTACGGAAAGTGATAGTAGTTTTGAAGTTGACGGAGACCCTCTTTGTAGAGCGCCCTAACTCTCTGCGAATGAGAGAGAACTTTGGTTTGAAGATACGACATCTTGTGAAGTTGATCAAATGTCAACAAACACTCTTGTTTCTACATCACAACATGGCTGAACTTTTTAATAAATTTGCTTTTGCATTTTCACAGGTTCGAGTAAAGTAAAAACTTTTAAAAAATTATATAATATTATTGAACAAAATGAAAATATTATTTCCCATATTTTATTGGGCGGGATTCAGCGCACCTATACATAACACAACGGCACACTGGGTCAGTAAGCACAGATGCTTAAGCATCTAAATAAACTATTGTTTAAGGCCGGCCATTTCCTCCTTCCTCTCCATGGTTATTAGTAATCTTGCGCAAAAGACAGACGGCGCGTATTTAAGTATAACCTTCTGTCACCCTGGGATTTTTTCCTTCCACAGCTTTCAACACTACGTCTTCCAACGTGGTCACCCAAAAAGCACTAGCCGAGGTCGATGTAGTTTAACTAATACATTGGAGGTTAACTTGTAACATGTTGATCTCAGTTGATGGACATTAGCTGGATTGGAAAGATCGAAGAAAATAACCTTTAGCTACCTATGAAACTGTTCGCAAAGTAGGAAAGGCTGATCAGGAGTGTTGTGGTTGCCTATTGGTAGGGTTTGACGTCGTTGATTTTAGTCTTTATGTAGTTATATTAACTACAGTATATTGTTGCTTAGCCTAGCTCTTCCGCTTGATTGTTGATCAAGATAGGAGTATAATGACTGAATAAAGTTATAAAATTATCCGGACGCACCAGCTGAACTTACGTAATTATGTTAGCTGTACTTACATTACGTGATTGGTCTAGAGTATCATTGGTCTATAGTATCATTGTTTTATTATCAAACCCAATGATACTATAGACCAATCACAACAAGGAGTAGATGAGAGGGTCCTAAATGTTAAAACTAATGTTAACGCCAGTTGCCTCACTCGAAAGCGATGTCAGTGACGGGCGAGCGCAGGATTTGAACCCTGCACACACTAATCCGCGGTCGAATAACTTATCGACAGCGCCATTGGCTCCAGCTAGTACATGTAGGCCTATGTTTATTATGCCAATAAAGCTTTAAATACGTGGAGCCCACAGTTCCACACATACAAAAACACATAGAGAGGAGAATACCGATAACTAAACAATAGATGCCCTACCAACCTACAAATCACAGTTCATGTACACAGAAACACTCTTATCAGGGTCAATGTAAAAGACCTACGGACATCAGAGAGGGCGTAAAGTGCCCTATCTAGCTGGCCACCGTAGGATCGACAAGGACTAAAGTATAGAAAACGTTTGATTCTTTTAAGGTAGATAAGGAGAAGTATTCTAAATAATCTCTGAAAAATTAGTTGGCGAAGTAAAACTACTTATGTAACTACTTAACTATTAATAATAGTAAAAAATAGTTAATTGCTTACAAATATTTGCAAGTGGTGTCGCAGCGATACAACTGATAATAAACTCGAGTTTTTAGTTCCGATTCTAGACTAAGAACAAAAAGAAGAACACGAAAAATCTATTTAGACTCTAATCAAATCAATCCACCAGCAAACAATGCGACATGGTTGCAGTCTATATTGTTTTCATCTGACTGTTTGTCGACTATTTTTCTTTCTACCGTCTAAACACCGTAACGGCACGATTCGGTGTGTATATAATTGATGTAATTGATAATTCCTGAGGAGAGAGAATTTCTGCAGGCGTGGTTGTTCTTGTGTCTATACGAGCGTGGAAGCTACTTTCATCACTTTGTAGGAGGATTTAATAAACAGTGGTTCGTTTATGTGCATACAATATTCTGTATTTTACTCTATATCCACTGCTATAAAGCGCATTTAAATGTACTCAAAGGTTGATTATTCAAGTAGGAAAAGTGTAAGGATTCAGTGGAAAAGCTACTTTGAGGCCGAGACGAAGGGAGGGGGGTGGAGGGAGCGTATATTCTTATTAATCAATATATTACTATACCTATTTTATTACTATATTTATTTATTTACTTTATTAGTAATATATTTTCCTGCGGTTCAGTGGAAGTGAGAAAGTATTGAGGTTATTCATTGCACGAAAAATAGTTTGATTTTTAACAAGGCCTATATTAACTTACTGGCAAAATATAAGGTATCAGACATTCCTTGTAACAGATCTTCAAATACAAAATTAATGCTTTTGACTGGAGGGCATGGCCTAGCTGTAGATCGGGTTATCCAAATGTGATAAAATATTGCTGATAAGCATTAATTGAGCCTTTCAAGAAATAGATGTATTGCATGCTGATGCCAAGACTGTTATAAACTAAGAGCAGTTAAGTTAAACCCTCGATTTCTTTTTTGAAGTCGTTGAATATACATGTACATGTAGATTGTATATTTGAATATGACACCAATTCAAAGTTAGACTAATGGTTGTTTTAGCCTAACTTACTTATTTTGATGAGCTAGATTACACATGCGCATTACCCGTGTTGTGCTCGAGTATGGTTGGACCACTGCAGAATAGGGCAATCTCAAACAATCTGCTGCGTGCACGTAAGAGGCGACTAAGGCAGGAGCTGAGGATGGCAACAGGGGACCAACCTCACCATGAAATAGTTTCCCCAGGATTAAATGGTAATTAATCTATCTAACTGAGGAAGGCAATGGGAAACCACCTCAGAAGCCATACTTTTCCCAAGCTATCGGCTACATAAGGTATGGATAAGGCATAGACTTTGTGAAGAGATTAACTTGCTGATCTAAGGAGTGCTCTTAATAACGGCCGTATGAATAACTTTCATCGTTTCAACTTAGTAATATTAGGCTAATATTAATGTGGAAACATTAAACTTGTTTAGCAGGGGATTGAGATCTGACGTTGAGAAATTACATTTCATGATTTCAAAAATCATTCACTTACAATTTGTGATAATTTTAAAAATTAGATTTCATATTCTCCGAGGCTTCGAGTTTTCTTTATAATATATGAGGCTTAGATTTAAATTAAACAATGCCTCAGCACAAAGAAAACGTGAAGCACACAAAAAGACGACGAAGCAAGAATTGTCCATTAGTTGTAAGAGAGAATTTTAAAAAATAATTGACTCTGTTGTATTGTATTGACTGTATCTTAACAGCGGGTTAGCCTACTCCACGTCGTCTGTCATTGATTCCAGACTTCTTTCAAACTCAAGCAAATCCATTGCCTGGATGTAAAACAGGTAGTGGCCATTGTGTTCCTCTGATGAAGACGAAGTAATTAAGCGTGAACAATCCTAGGCCTAGGCACTTTATAAGGACAACATAATATGATATTTAGATATTTTGCATGAAGTGGTTATATTACTCCGGATTGCGAGTGGGGAAAAATAGATAAAAAAACAAATTGTGTTGGCCTATATCATGCGCTAAGACAAGAGAAACTGATTTTGATTAATTGAGCTGATGAAAGCTTAAACAAAAGAGAGCTAAAGCTGTAAATTAATTTACATCTCTCACGCTAAACTGGACAACATTACTTCTAAATTAGATGTATTTCCAACTATAAAAATGCATGTATTAAGCGTGTATAAAAATACACATGCAGCTATAATATGCAGGCGAAAAGTAGTACAAAAATGTATTTTAACATCACATGGGAGCCTTTTAATTTATGTGCTTACCATTTTCACCCCTAATTAGCAATCTAATTCGCATGTGTAGATTTCATCGTATTTTGTTTAAAGTACAGATGGCGGAGTTATCAACTTTCTTGTTAACCTTACCTCCTATGCAAAGTGCAATACTACATTGTTGCGGAAATTGATAGGCAACGTTTCAAATATGCTTCAAATTGGTCTGTCTACAGTTTCGCAACTTTTTGGGCACCTGCAGGCTTTGGTTTTTAGATATTCTTCGAAATGAAATTTGTAGTGTACTGCTTTTTCGCTACATTGTGGGTCAGAAGTGAAAGTACTTGTAGCTGGATAAAAAAAATTGTGCCAATTGTTCACCAGAAAGCTGCCTATATTTCTAAAGCATTGACATATAGAGTCAATGAGAAATGCAATACATCTCTCAGATATACCACATTTTGTTCTTGAACTAAAGTGTAACTTGTACTGTGGTTAAGAAAACCTAATCATAATTTTATTAGATATCATTTGTAATTTACGCAAATTATAATTTTTTCTACACAGTTTTGTCCAAATACGCATAATACAATTTATTTGACTGGAGATTCAAATTTCACTAACAATGCAGCACAACTGTCATAAGGCTCAGATTATGTTAAAAATAAGTAACTATCTATAAGTAAAAGATAAAGATGGTATTTCTGACTCATTATTCTAAGCATCAAGCCATTAGCGAACATCCTACACTTCGCTTTAGAAGGAAGTTGCTCTACAATATAACAGCATCGGTTTTTATTGTGACGTCTGATAAAAAATAATGCACTATTATGTAATTCAATATCATCAGAAAAATAGAAAAACGAACAAGTTGCTACCCCGCATGAGTAGGGGCGGCGGCGCGGTTTTGAAAGTAGGGGGGCCAAAGTGAAGAAAATGAAAATCAATCGCGAAAACGCAAGCCGCGACACTGCATAAGGAACTTAATTAAAGGAAGCACATCATATATATATATATATATATATATATATATATATATATATATATATATAAAAGTAATATAAGTATGTATGTATATATTTATATATACATGTATATCCTATCGTAGTGAACTGCTTATTGGCAGGTCCATGGTATATACTCCTCCACATACTTCTATCCTCCGCCTCTTTCTTCATACTAACATACGAATTAGTCATCAATTCATCCAGCATCCCAAGTCTCGGTCTTCTTCTCAGTGTCGCTCATACGACTAACACCATGGGGGTGTGAAAATTGCTTGAGCTGTTTGAACATATAAGTTTTCCAGACCCACTTATTCCACTAATGGAGTGGTATTGAAAATGAGAAATCCATCTCGAATAGATATAGTCCCTAAAATACATGAAATATATTTATTCCGTTATGGTTCTTTATCCTTGCAATGAAAAGCATTAGTTAAAACTTATTAAGCCAAGCTAATATATGCTAGTAGAGTAAGCAGGCTTACTTTCAGACAAATAGGGTCTAACCATTTTCCGACTGAATAATGATTTACTAACTATAATGACTTACGATTATTTCTTCAATAATAAGAAATAAATTTACATTATCTTATGCTTACCTTATACAGCAATTGTTATTCTGATTGACTGATCGAATTACTTAAGCGCATTAATTATAGCCCAACGATTTAAGCGTTATTAGCTAAACAACCTAGAATATGGATTTCTACGCATCAGGCTACATGTAATTAATTGCTTAAAAATCAAAAAACCTAACCAATATTAATGTTGTTATATCTGTGACTTAACTGATTATTACGGGGTATCTAGTGACTGATTGTGCTCAACTACCGTGATAATGTGTATAGAGAATATCTGTGGTTTCATAGCAAACCTAGCAGATGTTAACTCTGAGCTAGATACTGGACATTATGCCCTATGTCCTCATTGATAAATTAACTTAGTGCTAAGAATAAACAAATATCCCCCTGTGAGTGTTTTCTATATAAATAGAGAAATTAATTAAATAATTAATAATAAAATAATTAATAATTAAATATATATATTTATGTATTATATATTTATACATTGTATATATATTATATATACAATGATATATATAATATATGTATATATATATATATATATATATATATATATATATATATATATATATATATATATATATATTATTACAAATCCACATTTCCAGTGCCTCCAGGAAACTGGAGGCATTGGAAATATGGATTAGGAGACTCGAATATCTGGAAACTAAATCGTCATCCACTATGGCGTTAATGGGATGACATCAAAGTACTTGTATCATGGTCTAGTTACCTGTCAAGAAGTTATTTCACTTTACATAGTTTCTTTAAGCAATGAGGCCATAAACGAATATATGCTATAGATAGATTTATTGATGTTTAATTACAAAATGCAGTAGTCCATGGGAGATATTTCATAACATCGATCAAATTGTAATTGAACTTGCAGCGATTTTACATGTATAGATCTATATTAAATTGCTATGAAGAAAATTCTTGCATTAGCGAAGGAATTATGCAGTATATAAAATTTTCATCAAATAAACTGATATTAATGAAGTATACGCAGATATGTAATTATGTATGCCGGCCCAGATACAGTATATACCGTTGTTAAATACAAATCCATGTAAGCTTAGGTAGTTTAATATATACTGTACATTTAGGCAACTAAATGTACAGCAACTGTACGAAACTGTAAAAACTGTATGAAACTTTGCAAAACTCTATTACAAAAATGAACACTATATGATCTTTATTCACCAAACTATATGGCAGTTTGAACAGAACAAGAAATGAAAAATAATGACTTTGCATTCAACACTCTACACTGCTTACATTGATAGTATATCTACAGGGGCAGTTCAAGGAATTTTTAAGTGGGCGAATTTTTGGACAATGCCCACATTTTTTATATACACCCACGCTTTCTCCGGAGAAGAGTTAACGTTCTACTTACACCATTGTTTTACTCTTTTATAAATACTACAAACACACATAGCAATGAACACAATGAGAAAGAGAGAGAGAGAGAGAGAGAGAGAGAGAGAGAACTATGTTTATTTCAATAGACTCAAAATATACAGTGACATACACAAACAAGGCCGTCAAAGAGGTCACAAGTAGCCTATCTAATTGACCACCCCTCAATCATATAAATTGTGCTCTCTCGTGCTGATTTAAAATATATCGGCCATTTTGTTCTATCACGCAAAGATTTTGGGATATGTACAAAAAATTTAACTATAATTGCTGAACTAACTGCGACGGCCAGACACGCATAGGCCTAATTACAAATAATGAAAGTAATTAAATACAATATAGCGTTTCAATGACAGTTTGGAAAGTGGAACGCATTTTTCTGTATAATATATAATAGCACCTAGACGTTGTGTTATCCAGATATATTTTGATAATTACGGGTACTTCAAGGACACATACATCTCAAGCTTATGTCTTGATAAAACTATCTCTCCATTAGGACAACTAAAAAGCCTTTGACCTGTACATTCATTACAATGTGGATATCTGAAAGTCTTGTGCCCAGAATTCATCTGCATAACGTGCGCCAGTAACTTAAGAGATTTGTTAATGAATGCAAAGAACCAGCTTGTGACTTTCGGAGTGCCTCTGATATATGGAGGGAAAATAGAATTATGTCATGGGTTGCTACTTTTTCAATAAACAAGTGATGTCTCTGATATATGTAAGGAAAATAAAGGTATGTCATGGGTTGCTACTTTTTCAATAAACAAGTAATTTCTCTGATATATGTAAGGAAAATAAAGTTATGTCATGGGTTGCTACTTTTCAATAAACAAATATCACTATGGAATCTTCTATAAAAAATCAGTGACATAGCAGTGACGTGGCAGTGACTTTGTGAAGGGGTCAACTTGATGATCTAAGAAGTGCTCTTATGGAGCGAGAAAGCATATTTTGAGTGTGAATATGTACCTTGATCCATTGACTATGGTTTAGGCTACGATGAAGGAGAAGGGAATCTATCTATTTATCAGAGCTGAGCTTAAAGATCTCATGAGAGATCGAACGTTAACAAAAATCGCTCTGAATTACTTAGCTAATGTCTTAAGGATTTTTACTTTACTTACTGGTAGGCAGATAGGATATACAAAGAACTTCTGCTTCGTAGATGTATGGAACAAATTTGATTTAGGCATATTATTACAAACATAAATATTGACCAGTTATGGATAGAGTTCAGCCAGGAATTAGGAGGACATTCATTTCACACCCCCCCTTCTACTTGAGAGCGACAAAATACTCATGTCATGATGCCACCGCATCACATCTGTGGTGAACGTTTTATGCAGTAAAGTATCTGAAGATATTTTCTGAAAAATCTGCTGATAATATGAGATTAATTAAAATACAGATAATCGCAATTCTGTAAAAGAATGAAAACTGTAAACGCGTGAACGCTACAGTTATTCATTACTAACAAATAACATTTAATTAGAGATATCAAATAATCATACACCATAGCTGTTCACGGTAGCTCGGATTGTTGTGAAATGGTTGACGGAAGCGGTCCATGGTTTAACTTCTTGATGCGCATTCTACAGCTTTTCAATTGATTCTTAACTGACTCTAAACTGGCCGCGTAGATTAGCGGATTTACGATTAAATTAAGAAACGCGAGAGATATCGTCCCGTACCAAACGTTCCCTCCAATGTCCAGTTGATCCTGGAACATGGGAAGATTCGTGATCAGAAAGTACATCTGATTCGGAGTCCAGCAAACGCAGAAAGCAACGCAGATTATGATCATGGTTTTAAATATATTCATCTGCGTCCTGTTGGCTTTCTCCTGGGATAAGAGCTGAGAGGGATTTCCGGTTCCTTTTTCACAATTTTTGGAGACAGCTGTTCCGGTAGCGGAAGTCTTGATAGTATCCGGAGTTGCCACAGATGGATTTACTTTCAATCTTTTTCTAGCAGATAGGAATATTTTTCCGTAGCAAACGATGAAAATGAGGAGAGGTACGAAGTATTCCCAGACGACGTAGAAGATGGCGTTGAAGACCTGGAGAGAGATGCTGGGAAAGAATGCTCCTATCAGACAATCACCATCCTGCACCCCAGAGGTTGTCCAGATACCTTATCAATCAATCAATCAATCAACCAATCAATCAATCAATCAATTAATCAATCAATCAATTAAGCGATCAATTAATTAATTAATTAATCAATCAGTCAATCAGTCAGTAAGTGAGTGAGTGAATCAATCAATCAATCAATCAATTAATCAATCAATCAATCAATCAATCAATCAATCAAAAAATCAATTTATCAATCAGTCAGTCAGTCAATCAATCTATCTATCAATTTCATTCAATTAAAGAATCAATCAATCAATTAATTAATCAATTAATTAACCAATCAATCAATTCATCAATCAATCAATTAAGCGATCATGTCTGTCAGTTGATACAAGATCCATCTTTCTCCATAGTGCTTTCCCAAATGGCTGGTTAGTGCATATTCCTAAGCAGATTCGTCTTTCAAAATCCATAAAGAGCACTCCATCTATGAACGAGTTAATCCTTTCACAAGTGATAAAGTGGTAAGATATGGGATGATGATTTATGAATTCAGAGTTTGTAAGATGAATTATGGCTTTATCTAAATCATTAGGATTTAGGTAAAGCCATGCTTCAAATTAATCATATGTAGCCTATAGCTTCGGAAAATATTGATTCTGAGATGGTTTTTTTGCCTTTCTCGCTTCTTGGTCAGTCACCTTCTATGGCACGTTAACGGTCGGGCTATTCAGCAGTAGCCTCTTCCAGTTTATAAACAATTGGGCCTCAGCAAAGAACACAGTATCGTGTGTTTTGCCACGTGCGCAATCAAAATGAATTTTCAAATTGCTTTTTTAAATGAGAAAGTATGATTTATTTCAAAGAATTAGAATAGTTCGTGGACTAGTGTAGAAAGGCAATAGGACTTATGTTGCGTATTTTAAAACTACATGTAGAATAAGTATAAGATGATTCAAAAAGACGTAGAGATAAGTAGTAGAAAAGATATAGTAAAAGAGTAGGCGTAGTGGTATTAGATCTAGTAATAAGTATAAGAGGATTTAAAATCTGTAATCCTATATTTACAAAAACTCGCATATCCTACCTGGCACTGTGAGGACGATTCCATTGACCCAGCTGAACACAATGGCGACACTTATCATCCAATCCTTCGCGTATCTCCTGTGCAGCACCGGATGTACTATTTTCACGTATCTCTCGATGGTTATAATCGCTAAATTAATGGCCGACCCATCAAGCCCCACCCAAAGTATCATCTCACTGCCGATAAAGACACACACCCAATGATCCCAAGTCCTGCCCAGCATGTATATCTTTGTGGCGTATGTTACTGTAAGAAATAGACAGGAAAAGCAGTCGAGAAGAGCTTGGTTTAGAATAAGATAGCTTGAGTTGCCAGAGTTTTTCTTTCTGCTTATAATCACCAGCAGATAGCAGACGAATCCATTTGCAAGAGTTCCGATTATTCCGATCAGCAAAACTACAATCTCAAAGTAGTATTCTGTCTTATTGAATACAGCAGTTTTAGTAGTTTGAGTCATTATGCTACTGAAATTAGGTTCTGCTAGTGCAGTGGTTTCCATTGCTGCGGGCCTAATGCCTCGGTATAACTAAAAAGCTAAACTGCAAAGTTTTTTCTTCAATGCAACGACTATATTACCTCGCAGAAATTCATTTTACAATGTACCTAAATATTATAATTTTCTGCATTCCCCTACTCATACCTCCTCTATAACTTCTACGTATATATCTAAAATAAGCAAACATGTATTGTCGAATAAAACTGTATCAAAATAAGGACATTATCACTGGCGAAGTGTTCAGTAATGTCATGACTTTGTAATTCTTCCGCTTGGCTAGTAATTCTTCCACTTCGCAGAACCTGAGAGAGAGGGAGATTTCTTTAAACTTTACCCACCATTCAGTGACGCTAGCAGTGCTCAGCTGATATCCATCACAACGTGATGTACTGAAGTGAGGCGAGGAATATCTCGTCACAAGCAACCGTTGTGTTGATAGGAATAGTACGTGTCACTGAGCGATGACTCAAAATTAATATTATTTAATTTTACACAACACCAAAAGAAGCCGCGAAACTTTGGATGTCGTTCTAGTTAGTATCCATGATACTTTCTTCATATTTTTCTCTCATGATACTTTTATGATCTTCTTATTTCATAATACTTTTATGCCACTTTATATGTCATATTTTTATGATACTTTTTCTTTCATAGTACTTTAACGATACTTTTCCTTTAAAATACAATTATATGAATTGTAATACTTTTACATTCGTATTACTTTTAGACAGAATTTTAAAAAAATGTAAGAGGAGCGTCTTATGGTAGAATGGAAGAAGGCTTGTCTCTTGAAAGAGTGGTTGAGAGTTTGAAACTGTTTTCTACATGGTTTTTCGCTTCCGATAGGTAATAAAATCCCAGTTGTGTCGATTGGTGGTGTCAGGCCGATGGATAACTGACCTTAAGTCTTTATTAGCTATTTAAACCCATTCAAGTCTCATATAAAATTTGACATACTGGCAAAATCAAAGGAAATTCGTTCAAATTGTAAGGAGGCATAAACACAAATTTCATTGTTGCTTTCAAATTACCGAAATAGCCGAATATACTTATTGTCAAATACGGATCCATCTAAAATTCGAATTCGTATGGCCCATAATATATCAGATAATTGCGACGACTAGATGGTTTTTCAACCGAGAGATTAATGATCACCTAAATTTTCAATTTTTTTCCTAAGTAAAGCTGCTTAAGCAAATTACTCCTATATCGTTTGCACTACTTGAAATTCTTTGGGATCAGCAGGTTTCAGATTGCAAATTTGCACTGATACTGCTACAGTACACAGGAAGAAAAGAAGTTAATTTATAATAAATCGTTGAAATAATGTGACGGCAAATGGTGCATTTTGCATAGCAAAATGCTTAACGCGCCATCATTTTTGTGACCAAGAGGGCCAGTGTACGATTCCAGCTCGAGATCCTATCATCTAGGTTAGAGCAATATTCAAAAAGGTCATCACTTGGCTGAGATACTCCGATTACTTAGATCAGAATTGCATGAATAGTTCTGTACAGATTGAACTGATAAACAACAGCATAACTAAAGGTGTTACTGTTAACTGAACAATTTCCTGTGTTCATTTCACAGGATGGAGCAGTGGCGATGCCGGTAATATATTCGACCGCAGATCATTATGTGCGGGGTTCAAATTCTGTGCTCACCCGTCACTGATATCGCTTTTGAGCGAGGAAACTGACGTTTTCATTAGATTTTTGTGTCCGAGTTGATACAGAATGGAAAACCGTGGATTGCACGTGTCGTAAAATGCGACAAAGCACCAAGATCCGAACCAATGTCAGAAAGGGCATTCGGTTTATAAGAGCCTATAGGCTCCAGAAATTGCTAGACAATTTTCTAATCTCGATCCTAGTTATTCGAAGATTCACTGGGAGATGATGATGATATGAAGACGGATATCCAAAACAATATTGGGAACTACGACGCTAGAACGAAGCCCGTGAATAAAGTTAGAAACATCAATTAACTGGTGTAAATCTAAATCAAGAATCAGTGGACAGGACTTGCCGTATGAGATTAGATCAGACGCGAGTACGTTAACTTAAATCACATCTGAATGACAAAGAAGCTGTAGAGTCGATGAAAGTAAATAAAAATGTTAAAGACATATATCGAATTTTATCAAATACTACGTGGTGATTTCTGTTTAAAATTAGTATTTTAATATTAAACACGTTAACCACGTCGTTACATTATAGCCGTATTTTATTAAGAACAGTTCGGTCAATATTTACAAATAAAATAAATAGTAACACGATAATTTAATAATTCAGTAGTACATTATTTACTAGTGCAGTTCTTCAAAAACAAAGTTAAGCGACGTTTCAAAACTAATCTACAGACCAAAATTAGAAGGAAAAATTAGATTAAGTCAACGAAATAGCCTAATTCAGTTGTGTACAAGCCTTTAGTTATTTACAGAAAGTTATCGATTTCAATGTAGTTAATGTAGTTCTCTAATAATGAGGTCATTCCGTGTTAAACTTTTATACAAGTGTCCATCATTTACATATCATATCATTTAAGTGTCCGTCCCACAAAAGACTAGACCTATCGTAAGCTGGATATAGCGTAAGAGGCGACTAACCAAGAACTGAGGAAGGCAAATGGAAACTACCTCAAAGCAATATTTCCAATCCACATGATACATTACGGTGTGCATAAGATACAGTCGTTTGTGTACTAATTTATTGACTGATAAAGTGCTATTAAGGAGGTGAAATGAGACAGTAAGTAAGAATATATTACATGGACCTGCCACTTTACATAACACTAAAACGAGAGATTTTAATTAAGCGCAAATAGATGAGCACAGGCTGCGAGTCAGAGTTCTGTGCAGAAGTTTCTTCACCCCCATTCAGTGACCGGGCCAGTGATAGCTACGAGAAAGATGCCGAATATGATAAAGAGAAGCCCCAGAGCTAGCGTGGCGCTCTGAGAGGCACCCGGGTTGATCCTCATGAATGGATAGAACGTCTGCCACCAGCAGGCGTTACCCTTACATATGTAGGGAGGGGTGCCTTGTGTCTGCTCCCACCTGAACATGGGCAAATAAATAAATAACAATAAACCTCATCATAATCAGAATCCCCCAAGAATAATGATAAATATATAACTAAAGATCCACTCCTATGTGGACATGAAGAGAAAGACGGTAGATAGAGATGAGTAGACGCGTTGTATACCATGGACCTGCCAGTGGGCAGTGCACTAAGAGAGAGAGAGAGAATAATAATGTGTAATAAGATTATTATTATAACATATCATATAATTATATGTTTAACGTCCGTTTCTTCATACAAGGATGATGTCAGTGACGTACCCCCATCACATGTCACTACAAATCGATTTACCCCAAACGATCTGAAAAAACTGCGCTGAAGAGAAATAGTCTACGTTTAATTATAATCAGCTAAAAAGGCTACGTTTACCGTCAGTTACCACTCGATAGCATGTCAGTGACGAGAGAGCAATGGATTGGAATCAGGCATCTACTGATCCGCTATCGAACAACTTAACAACATGTTAAGATGTCAAAATGTAAAACATTACCAGTATACATGTAGAAGGATAAAAGCTGTAAAAGTATATATTTTTAGCCAGCAGATTTTTTACTGAAGCTATCAAAGAACTAGTCAACAAAATGGTTCAGCTCCAAAAGTCCAGTGCCTCAATAATGTAGTTTACCTCACCTAAGGTTTCACAGGTCTCCTACACGTATTATTTCCATTTTATACAGCATGAGACAGATGTAGAACAGGGCCACCACTGCCTAGAACTTACGCGTAATTCACACTATTTATCAGTGAATGTAAATGAATAACAAGTAGAAATGAGTGTTTAGAATCTTTCACATATCAGAAGACAGAAAGACAGCGATAGAGAGAGAGAGAAGAGAGAGAGAGAGAAGAGAGAGAGATAGAAAGGGAGAGAGAGAGGTAGGTATATACATAGACACAGATAGATAGACAGAGAGAGAGAGAGATAGAAAGAGAGAGAGATATAAAGACACAGAGAGAGAGAGAGAGAGACAGAGTCACCAGTACCTGGAGGGTGGAGCAGTGCCCACTGGAGGCACCAGATAGAAGTTGACGGAGCTGGTCACGGAGAAGCTCTGGACGCTGGTGGATCCCTGGACACAGCTAGCCGCGTTCATCCCTCTACAGTCCCAGCTCCAGGTGGATAATGAATAGCTATAATCAATCAGGTAATCTATCCATCAAGTCAATAGATAGTGTATAGCTACGATCAATCAATACACATAAAGTCAATAGGTAATGAATAGCTACGATCAATCAATACACATCGAATCAATAGATAATGAATAGCTATGATCAATCAATACACATCGAATCAATAGATAATGAATACCTATGATCAATCAATAGAATTAATAGATAATGTATAGTTACGACCAATCAATACACATCAAGTCAATAGATAAGAACTAGCTTCCATCAATCAATCAATCAAGTAATTTACCCATCAAATCAATAGATAACGTATAGCTACGATCAATCAATACACATCAAGTCAATAGATAATGAATAGCTACGATCAATCAATACACATCGAATCCATGGATAATGTATAGTTACGATCAATCAATCAGGTAATCTACTCATCAGGTCAATAGATATTGTATAGCTTCGATCAATCAGTAAGGTAATCTACCCATCAAGTTAATAGAAATGAATAGCTACGATCAATCAATCAGATAATCTACCCATCACTTAAAGCATACGCTAGCAACGTAACTAGTACAGAATCGTTCAACCTAACTTAGTCTATATAACCATAGATATCTGTGGCAACAAAGAATCTTAGCATTAGCTGCTAAATCGTAACTAGCAGATAGTAAGAGAGAGAGAGTGAGAGAGAGCAATAAGGAGGCGCTTGTACTAACTTAGCCTGGCATCATAGCGTAAATTGGATAACTAGCAGAGAGAGACAGAGAGAAAGAAAGAGACAGAAAGAGAGATTGAGAAAGAGAGAGAGGGAGAAAGAAAGAGGGAGAGAGAGAGAGAGGGATATCAATACATAGGCTCTTATACTAACTTAACCATGGCACCGATGATGGTGTAGATGGGATGGTAGTTAGAAAGCCCAGCCTGTGTGTAGAGGATGGTAACATGGATACCACTGGGTATGTTACCACACGTTCCCTGCACCTCAGAGAGGTAACTGAACTCTGTAACATTGTCTGTCGAGTTACCTGTCGTGTTCTCTAGTATGTACGCCATGTTCAGTCTGAAATATTCAGAGATATAGTTCTTCAAGAAGCCTATAAAAATTTAGTAAGCAAAGTACGAGAAATATTTCAAAGCACGTGAGAGAGAGAGAGAGAGACAGAGAGAGAGAGAGGCAGAAAGAGAGAGAGACAGAGAGAGTGGAGAGAGAAAAGCGAGAGAGATATGAAATTAGTGAAATATAAATCAAGGAAATTTACAAATTTAATCCTTAAGATATTTACAATGTCAGAATTCATAAAAAATACTGTTAGAAGCAAATAAGATCATAATATTATCAGATTGGCTGATCAGTTACTATTATCAGTCAGATTAGATATAATTATATATGCAAAGATCAGTCGAGTAGTGTTTGAAATCATTTCTTCTTACTGACAGACATGGAAATCAATTAAAATACTTACAAAAAGAAAATTTCTCATTACTTAGAAAAAGAGTTACCATCAAAGCAGGAAAAGATTTTTAATTAAACAGTAAAAAGCATGGAGCACAGATGTCTTAATCCGGCGGACGGACTGTCGGCTCCACAAATCTGATGCGATGGGACGCGATGGGACAGAGCGGTACAGACCTGAGTACCGGAGCCCAGTTAGAGAGATTCGTGTAGCTCGTGTTACCCAGGATGCTGATGAGGCCGGAGGGCATGATACTGTCCTGTCCGCTCAGCACTAGCATCCTACAATGACAACAATACAAAATGAGTTCGTTGGGCGTTCAATCAATAGAACGTATACATGAATGTAGAAGAATATCACTTGTTACATTTGCTGCAACATTCCCTGTAAAAGACTCGCTAAATACTCAATATTTTTATATATTTTAATTATTTTATTTTAACACGATCAACAACAGCAAACAAACAACAGTATTTGCAATCAAGTAATGGAAATATGTATGTTTAATTAATTGCTAAGAACAACTTGCGATCAAGCAATAATAATATTTGGAAGAAATTAAGCCTAGCAGATGCTTTCTCTCTCATGTACTACCAAGTGGAACGTCTATAGTATAAAACTTCTCAAACTACCTCTATGTTTCCCCACTACCACCACTTTCTAGACTGAAAGCATCTCCTTTGTCGCATGACCATTACATTAGATTTATATCTTCTTGACTGGCTGTTTGTTTTATCACCGGACGGCACCGGTTAGGATCTCTTTTTTCTCTTCAACACATGCTTTTTCAAATCGTTTGGATGAATCGATTTGCAGAGACATGTGATGATGCGTCACGATATCATTCTTGTAAGAGGAAACGGACGTTAAACTTTTAAAAATTTATTATTATCTTTTGTTTTCAAAAAGAATAGAAAATTAATGTGTTAGGATGCATTTGAGTGTTGATTGGATTACGGGTAAGTTGACTCAGTCGAGATGATTGAGATGGTATGAGCATATCGTGAGAAAAACTGACGAGGATGTAGTAAAGAGAGTTTGGAAGGAAAAGCTGGCAGTTAAGCTAGAGAGAGGTAGACTAAAACAGACGTGGGATGCGGTGATTAAGAAGGACATGAAAAATAGGGAATTGACTGATGATATGGTGTGAAACAGAGAGGATTGGAGAATGTCTATTAGTATCCCGACCCTATAGTTAAACTGGGATTTAAGGGAAGATGATGGTGATTATCTTTTGTTTTTCTTTCAAAATTGATAAAAAAGAGTCTTAAAACTTGCAAGCGTCGCTTGCTCGCTGCGGTCATGTTATAGTCAATTTCCCTCAATTCTCTTTTCTAATATTACCTCTCTTAAACCAACCACCAGAACATATGACAGTTCTTCTCAGTACTGTTATCTTAACCTACAAAGCCATCGTACAGCCCTCTTTCCTCACTCGAGGAAAAACAATCAAAACATGTAATAAATGAATCAATAAGTTAATAAATTTATCAATAAATCAGTCAATCAAGTATTCAGTTAAAAAGTCAATCAATAGACTAATCAAAGGTAGACTAATCAATAATTATAACAGAAATCATGACACCGCTATAGAAATTGTCGGAGGTTATTATTATTATTATAACAGCAAACAGCAACCTAAGGCTCGTGCAGTTGCTGAAGTCATCGAGGTTAAGCCTGAGCACACAGCCGCTCAGTGCGTTAACACCGAAGAGTATTTCTCCTGTGCTTGATTGATTACACAGGCCTGATGAATCTACGACAACAAAATATAGGAAACTGACTCTCATTTATAACTTTTTTTAAATGACAAATAATTTATGTAGTATTGAGTTGAAAATAAAAATAAAAACATAAATAATGACCAAAATATAAAGAGAAATTAATAAGAATTAAAAGGATATAGCCCGTCATATGATACCTACAGAAACCAGTTTAACAATGGCTGAACTTGAGTATTAGAAGGATGCTACTCACAGGTATCAGTAGCAGAGTGATTAGTTATAGTTAGTTAATGCATCGATATGTTTAAAAGAAACTTGCAAATCTTAGGTGATGGGGAGGGGGGGAAGCGCAAAGATAACGACTTCCTTTACACGAAGAGGAAAGCGGAAGACAGAGAAGAGTGGACGCGTTATATACCATGGACCTGCCAGTAGGCAGTGCACTAAGAGAGAGTATCAAGTTATTACCAGGGTTCCACAGCCGCAGTCTGTTGAGTCTGTCAGTGTTGACTTGTTCTGTACCATTAGTCGTGTCGTTGTCTAGAACTCCTGATATAATTGGCAGCAGCTTTCTATAACCTGCAGTCCAGTGTATACAGAGTACAGTACAATAGTATATCATAGTACAATATAGTACAGAAAAGTATGGTACAGTTCAGTAACCTTCAGTACAACAGAGTAAGGAGAGCACAGGAAAGTACTGTACAGTTCAGTGACCTTCAATACAACAGAGTAAGGAGAGTACAGGTAAGTAAACTGCTACAAAAACTTAAACGATCGGATAAACTTGACTGGAGAAAGCCTATTCATATCCCGACCCTGGTTCAACTGGGATTTAAGGGAAGATGATGATGATGTTGTAATTAAAGTAAATTGCTGGCACACTACTCTATATTCGTAATTGAATTCCAGATAATAATGGCATACTGCAAAAAACACGAGGTGTATCGATTAAACAAACCAGGATTTCCGGACAGCGGGTAGACGGTTGTGTCATTAGTTGGTTCATCAGCAACTGTCCCGCTGTTCCCAGCAGACTGAACACCGACAAACGTCGTGTCGAACTGCTGAACCAGTGGCACCGCGACGCCGCTCAATGATATATTAGTCATAATGACAGTGGCGTTCAGCAGCGTCAGCGTCTGAGCACTCCACGTGAAGTTATAC